>CM034151.1:30405267-31005267 GCA_019776745.2 Taxus chinensis
TTGGTCTATATTTCGCAAAAGTAGAAACAACAAATAAAATCATGACATAATGAAATACATGGAAATCCCTTATTGGATCGCATTTAGTCACTGACAATTAGATAAACAATAAAACTAATAATACAAAGCAAGATGGAGGTTTCTGATTGACTTGGGATTCACAAAAATGAAAAAATCTAAAAATATTGATATTGCAAAACAACTTAGCACTAAATGATTGGCACGAGCTTCACAAAAATGAAAAAATTCTACAACGAAGCTACTTGGATCAATTTTATTGGTTCAAGATTTGTGAAAATAGATCTAGCCCAAAATAAATCTATTTACTGTCAGAGTATAATTAGAAGCTCCAAACTAACTGGATCTAAACAGATCTTTCGGGTCTAGAAAAAAAATCCCACAAATCAAGGAAATCCACGCAAGACTAAGAAATCCACGGATAACTAATTTTTTTTGAATAATCCTAAAAGGTCACAAGACAAAGAAAGATGCTAAAAATGAACTATTCAAATACGTCACAAAACTATAACAGCTATAAAGAGAACAAAATACTTAAAATAAGCTTGCAAACAAAAGATTCAAACCAAAAATGATTATACCTAGACATAAAAGTAAATATGTAAGAAAAAAATACTAAAGCAAGATATAAATAACCATTTAACCAATATTTTCACAAAATATTTGAGCGGAAAATAAAATTTTAAAATTGGTTAGCTTGAAGATGACTGTGGAGCAACTAGGGCTTCACAGATTCATAAATAGACTTCTAGATTCTTCACTCTAGCTAATTAAAAGTTTCTAGATCGATCCTACACACTCATAACCACAAGATCTGATACCATGACAGGATTTAAAGGGAATGAGTAATACACCGATTATAAATCCGTAATATATGTTTCTAACGATTTAATATTATGATGTTCAGAATATAGAAGGTAATAACAAGAGATAAAACAAATAACAGGAAATAAAAGAGACAGATGACACCATATTTAAGTGCGGGAACCTGAAGGAAAAACCCCACTATAATAGAGCAATATTTGTATTAAGAATCTAAAATACAAGTTTTACCCAGCACTTCTACTACACTCCTTAGTTTTTTTATAGAATATAACTACGGAGAAAATTATTTCTATACAATGTAATAATCATAGCTATTACCAACCGACTGATATTATTATCAATACTAATGTATCTATTGGTTTATTAGTAATCCCAAGAGGGATTTACATGAGTGAGTAGATCTATTAGTCAGTCGCTCTATTCGACTCTTAAATGTGGAAGACCATCGTAATAAAATTTAATACATAAACTTTAAGATAATATGGGGGCATATAACAATAGTAGATATCCCACTTGACATTACTACCCCAACATTTAGAGAACAACTCGAGGTGAAATATTGTAAGAGAAATAAAATAAAATATAGAGAGCCGCACCTCTAAGATTGTATGAAGCTTTTAAATGAAATATAATTTATATATTTGTATTCTAGTTGTGTTCTTCCCTGTCCTAGTTTTTTTGACACTAAATTTTGTCAATAATTTGGTATCAAAGCGTGGGTTGTTCAAACTATTGAGCTCTTATTTTGTGGGTTTTGAGTTTTAACAGATTCCAGTAGCAACAACTTGTGGCAACAACCCCCAACATTTGATGGGAAGAACTATGTATATGGTGCATCAAGATGAAGACATTTTTCTCTTCTCAAGAGCTATGGGAGCTAATGGAAGGAGGATGTGTAAAGGTACAAAATTATGCTTATTTTAATGCACTCACACAAGGTCAAACGAATATTTTAAAGGAGAATAGAAAAAAATATGCAAAGTATTTATGCTACATTCAAAATAGTGTCACTAATTCAGTCTTCCCAAGGATAACAACAATTATAAACTCCAAAAAATCATGGGATACCTTTCAGAATGCTTATCAAGGGAGTGATAAGGTGAATATAGTTAGATATGTTGAGGAGGGATTTTGAGACCCTTCTCATGAAAGAATCAAAATCAATAAATAATTTTTTCACAATAACAATGGCCATAGTCAATCAAATGAGAAATAATGGAGATGTTGTTGAAGACCATATGATCATAGAGAAGGTATTTAAAATCCTTCCAACCAGATTTGATCCAAAAAATTTTACAATAAAGGAGTCAAAGGATTTGAGGAAAATGAAAAATGTTGAGATAATGGGTTCTTTTTAAACCCATGAATGAAGGATGAGTAGGAAAACCAACTCCTCTAATGAACAAGCCTTCAAAACAAACACAAATGTGAGAGGCAAGGGGAGAGGAGCCTAAAATAGAGGAAGAGGAAGATTTTGCAACCATCAAGAAGGTGGAAGACACAACCACCAAGATCCACATGCAAGAGGAAGAGGAAGGAGCAACAGTAGCACTCTCAAAGGTGGTTCTACATAAAGGTATGATAAATTAAATGTACAATGCTACTATTCCAAAAAGTATGAACACTATGATAGTGAATGCAAAAAGAAAGAGTATGACATGAGAAATCATAATGCAAAATTTTATAATACAAAAGATTTTGAACCTAAAAATAATGAAAAGAGTGGAACTTTGGTTATAACTTACAATGTAGATGAGCAAGGAAACAAACAAATATGGTCTTTAGATAGTTTTTGCAACAACCATATGTGTGGAAATAAGGAAATGTTCAATAATATAGATGAAGTAATTAGATCTGAATTAAAGATGGACACAAATGAAAAGGTTCTAGTGATGGGTAAAGGCAACATATCTATTCTCACCAAGCAAGGAGACAAGAGGAAGGTTCATGATGTCTTTAATGTCCCAGGATTGAAGTGTAATCTTCTCACTATTGGTAAGATTGTCCAAAAAGGATATAAGGTGAGGTTTGAAAATGGAAAATGCATTATATGTGATAGAAGTTGAAGCAATAGTCAGATTACAATAGTGAAGATGACAAAAGATAGAATTTTTCCTTTGAGGATGCAAAGTGAAGGAGCAATAACATTTAAAATAATAGTTATTAATCAATCTACTCTTTGACACCTTAGGTATGGGCATTTGAGTTTTCATGGATTGCATGTTCTTTATAAAAATAAAATGGTTAGAGGGTTTCCTCCTATTGAAAAATCTAAAAAGGTATGTGAGGGCTACATATTGGGGAAACAACATAGAAATTCTATTCCCTGAGGAAAATCTTGGAGAGAAATCTCACCTCTTGAGATGATACATTCAGACTTGTGTGGTCCCATGAATACTCCCTCCTTGTCTAAGAGTGAGTATTTCATTACTTTCATAGATGAATTCAACAGAAGGACATGGGTTTATTTTTGTTAAAATAAATTAGAGACATTTGAAGTATTCAAACAATTTAAGGCTATGTTTGAGAAGCACAGTGGCCATTATATAAAGACATTGGGAATGGATAGAGGGGGAAAGTATATATCAAATGAGTTTTTAAAATTTTGTAAGGATCATGGGATCAATAAATAGTTTACAAACAAGGCATACAACATAGAAAAATGGTGTAGCTAAGAGGAAAAATCAAACCATTCAAGAAATGGCAAGAAACATAATCAAATTAAGAGTATATCCAAATGAATGTTGGGATAAAGAAGTTGGAACAACAATCTATTTTATGAATAGATGTCCTACAAAAAGTGTGAGGAACATGATACCTCAAGAAACATGGAGTGGAAGAAATCCAAGTGTTGAGCACTTGAGATTTTTTGGGTGTGTAACATATGCACATGTGCCAAAGCAAAGAATATCAAAGTGGGATAACAAATGCACATGTGCCAAAGAAAAGAAGATTCATGGATGATGATTGGGGTTATGATGGAGATGATGAAGCACCACACAATTTTTAAGTGGGGGCCCATTCTTGTTGCACAGACATTCAAAGATTTGTGGGCTTGGAGGGATCACAAGCATTATGGTATAGATGTTGGTTTTATATTACAGGCTTGGGCTTAGGAGTACATTGTTATTGCTATACTAGTAGGGTTTCCATGGGCCATTGATGATCATCATATTGGTTTCATGAGGTGGATATTAGACATGGGTCATGTGGGGAAGAGGAAGAGGACATGGTTTTATAGGTAATTTTTGAATGGACTATAGGTGGGGGATGTTGTATGGAGACCTTACCTAGATTTATCGGCATGGCTTGAGTACCCATAAGACTTACTTGGTTTACAATAGCCTATGTGGCTATAGGAAAAAAGATCAGGAAAACATGAGTTATTTTGTTTTGATCATGTTTGGAGAAATTTTGGACTACAACAAGGAGTTTTCGAGGAGCCCATTCAATATAGGTGGGAGGAGATAGATATTGATACTTTGAGGGTAGTAGTGGTGAGAGCTATAGTTATTGAGGAGTTGTTAGGGGCTATAGGCCTTGATGAGGAGGGATTTATTATAAAAATTGATGATGTGGGGGATACCCCTAAGTATAGTTCATAGTGGGTTCTGACATTGAGGACTTTTGATAGAGCATGAGTAGTACAGCGGGTCGTGCAGTGGGTGAGATGAGTGCATGCTCGAGTAGATGGATGAACACATATAGGATAGGAAGAGTTTGATTTTGATGAGGAGGAGGGGGATTATGACCTAGATATTTTTATTATAGTGATGATAACCGAGAAGGCCGTAGTTGAGGGAGAGAGGGATGTAGCTTGAAGAGAGAATGATGATTTGATTGGTGTTCATGATACCCTTATTAGAGAGAGGGATGGATTGATTATAGAGAGGGATGGACTCCTTGCATAGCTTGTACAGGTCTCTAATAATAGAGACAAGTATAAGGTCCATAGGGATTCATTGAGGAAGGACTTGGAGATCATAGGGCCTTACATATCTGGTGCAGAGTTATCGGTGATGGCTCATTCTAGTAAGAAGATGGGAGAATATTCAATACCTAATCCTCTTGGGATGATTTCAGTAGCACATTATTATGTTGTGATGGTGGAGTGAGATTATTATAATTATTTGGTCATCAAGAACTACCCTGATGTTGTTTTGTATGTATATCACCTAGTTGTCAAAGGGGAAGCTATAGAAGCAACAAGACCTAGTGCAAGCACGTCGAGTGTAGGGTAGCCACCTAGGAATTTAGAGAGAGTGGAGGGTAGTGATGGAGGAGCTAGTGGTGATCTTGTGGTTACGAGCGTTCCTAGAGGGGGTAGAGACACATGTTTTTGTGGAGGAACACATGCTCCTAGAGGAGAGGGGGGTGTCAATACTATTATTAGAGATGTGGATTTTACTACTTGATTGTATATGATGTCATAGGCTCATAAAATCCCATTTTTGTATGATGACCTATATTGATTTTTTTGGACTTTGGCTATGATGTATACCAAACTTTGATTTATACATAGATGATGATGATGAGTTATATGGATTATATTATGTTTTTTCATGCATGTTATATGAGAATGTGTTAGTGTTCTAGATGGATTATGATGGACAACTTGTTTGATTTATCTGATTAGATGTAGTTGGATGCTTGATTGATTTAAATGATTTTGAATTATGATCCAACTAACTTGCTAAATAAAAAATGGGGTAAAATTGGAATGATTTACCCACTATGAAATTTATATATGTTGTGATGGGTTTCAAAAAACACTTGTTAGGGAATAAAGGATAAAATATACAGAACAATTCCTCACAGAATCGTAACAGTAGAAACTAATACGCAGAAAATATTATAGATCTCAAATAAAAGTACAGAATAAAAATAACACAACACAAAGAGACATTATTTAATGTGGTTCACCCAATTTGGGCTACATCCACCAAGAATCACTTGCTCATAATTTATTATAAGCCACCACTCTCTCAATCAAATACACATATCCATTTGGAGCTATGCTCAACAAACTCTACAGAATTCACACCCGAATTCAGACACATCTACAATGTTACATTAAACCCTACCATATGCACAAAAAAACATAAGTAGACAATTGATTAAGCAATTTTACAAAACCATGGGTATCAAAACCATGGGCCAAAACTATCCCATAAACCTATGTTAATCCACACATTAATATCTTTACATTATTAATTTGTTTGATGTTGGCCCAAAAAATGAACCAGTCACACCATTATAGCCCTAGATGTAACTGTAGGAATGCCTCTCGGCATAACTAGCATACCTATCTTAGAAAATAGGATCCACAACCTAATAATCTCCCACTTAGAGACTAGTTTTCCTCTTCGCAAGCTTCTCAACCCTTCACTAGTTTCCATGAAGACCAACCAAAGCTGAACAAAGCTTCAATTTTTCCCTTGTGACCACCTTGGTCATCATGTCTGTAAGATTATAAATAGTATGAATCTTCTCCAACTTCAACTTCTCTTCCTCCAAAGTTTTCCTAATGAAATACTACCTAAGTTGTATATGCTTCATCCTAGAGTGGAAAGCAGAGTTCTTAGCTAGGTGTATAACACTCTGACTATCACTATGTAATTTTCCTTCCTCTTGCTTATACCCCAACTCCTCAAGAAATTATTGTAACCAAATCATTTATTTTCTTGCCTTTATGGAAACAACATACTCAACCTCTGTGGCTGAAAAAGCCACCAACTTCTGTATTCGCAAAATCCATCTCACTGTTATCTCACCTATAGTATAAATATAACTTGTCATGCTCCTCCTGTTGTCTACTTCTCTAGCCATATCTGAATCTACATAACCATGCAAAGTGGTGTCTGATCCACTATAGAAAAAAAATTTCCCTATGGTCCCTCTCAAATATCGAAGGATCCACTTTACTTCCTGCCAGTGATCTCTACTTGGATCACTCATAAATCTACTCACCGCTTTCACTGCATGGGCATTATCAGGCCTGGTGGAAACCATGACATACATCAAACTTCCAACCACTGATGAGTAAGGTACCTTGGAGATCTTTTTTCTCTCTTTCTATGTCTTGTGATACTTCTCCTTTGATAACTTGAAATGTCCTACTAAAGGAGTCCCAACCAGTTTAACATCTTGCATATTAAACCTCTCCAAGACCTTCTTAATGTACTCTTCCTAAGATAAAGTAAACTTCTGTTCCTTCCTATCCTGAGATATCCTCATACCAAGGATTTGTTTGGATGCACCCAAATCCCCCATAAGAAAGGATTCACTTAGCTATTTCTTTAGTATTTTTATTTCCTACATATTTTTATCTGTAACCAACATGTCATCCACATATAGACAAAGGATAATATAACTACCATCCTCAAATTTATTTGTATACACACAATGGTCAAAATGACATCTAATATAACCTTGCTTCATCATGAAGCTATCAAATTTCTTATACCATTGATGTGGAGCTTGTTTCAAGCCATACAAGCTCTTCTTCAATTTGCACACCATCTCCTCTTTACCTTTTACCTCATAGCCCTATGTATTCTGCATATATAGTTCCTCCTCCAAATCACCATGGAGAAATGTAGTCTTTACATCAAGCTTTTCTAAGTGCAAGTCTTCTACTGCAACTATTCCTAGAATAGTTCTAATAGAAGTCATTTTTACTACAGGAGAAAAAACATCATCAAAATCTATACCTTTTTTCTGTGCAAACCCCTTGACCACCAACCAGGACTTGTATCTTTTCTTTCCTCCTTCGTCTTTGACTTTGTACACGCACTTATTATGTAATGCTATTTTTCCTTCAGATAGCTTCACTAAATCCCATGTATGGTTCTCCATGACATCTTGATCCTCCTAATCCATGGCTTACTCCCACTTCTTCCTGACATCTACCTGCATTGCTTCATTAAAGCTATTTGGCTCTCAATTGTCAGTGAGTAATAAATAATAAAGAGAAGGAGAAAAAATTTCAGGTTCTCTTCTTACCATATAAGACCTCCACAATATAGGAGTTTGGGGTTAATGTTGAAGAGGTTCTTGAACTAATTCATGTGTCACTTTTCCATCTGAAAGATCCTCTACCACTTCATATTCTTTCTTGGATTCTTCCATGTTTTCCTGTAACCACTACTTATACATGACATTTTCATTAAATACCACATCCCTAGATCAAATGATTTTCTTGTCCTTAATACTCCAAAATTTATATCCAAAGTCATCACCACCATAACCAATGAAAGTACATTTTTCTAATTTAGCCTCTAGCTTGGTCCTATCAACCTTGTCTATATAGACAAAAACCTAACATCCGAAGACTCTAAGAAATGAATAATCAAATTTCTTACCATACCAAGCCTCCTCAGGTATACCTCCATCCAAGGCACTTGAGGGTCCTTTGTTTATTAAGTACACAGTTTTGCTCATCGCTTCTACCCAAAAAGAAAGAAGTAGTCTTGCATGTAACCTCATGCTCCTAACATGTTCCATTATTGTTCTTTTCATCCTTTCTAACATCCCATTATGCTACAGAGTTCTCAGAACCATCTTTTTCCTTTGGATTCCATTCTTATAATATTAATCATCAAATTCATTGTTGCAATACTCCCTTCCATTATCTGACATGAGACATTTTAGCTTAAGACTTGTTTCATTCTCTGTCAAGGCTTTCCATTTAACAAAAGTTTCAAACACATCAGGTTTGTTTATAATACAATGAAATCAAACTTTCCTTTTTGCATCATCAATAAAAGTAACATAATAACTTGAACCCCTAAGAGATGATACCTAAGCCGCCCCCCACACAACAGAATGCACCAGCTCTAACTTTCTTTCTTTCTTTGTAGGTCCAACTTTGAATAAACATTACTCAGTTTTGTTTCCCATATATGCATTCCTCTTAAAAATCTAAACATGTTTCTGTATATCTGGGAAAATCCTTATTTATGATCTTCATGCCCTTATGGACCATATGACCAAGCCTATAGTGCTACAATGATGTATTTACTTCTAAAGTCACAAGATTACAAACATTAGTGCTATAAGTGGTTAAATACAAGGTTCCAACCTTCTTACCTCTTGTCACCATAAGAGCACCCTTGGTAACCTTCCAAGAGTCTGCTATAAATATCACTTTACAACCATCACTTCCAGACCACCCTTCCAATATTAAATTTCATCTTAATGTAGGCACATATATGACATCCTTAAATATCCAAGTATTCCCATTCTACATCTTAACCTAAACATAACCTTTTCCAACTATGTTGCAAGGCTCATTATCACCAAGGAAAAAATGCTCAAAATATCCTTGAACATAATCAAGAAAAAAATTCCTATGTGGAATAGCATGGAAATAAGCCCCTGAATCTAAAACCCAAGATTCAGTAATATTGTGCAAAGAAAGAATCAAAGCATCCTGACATACATTACCCGTTTCCACATTTGCCTCCTTATTTTCTTCCTATCGTTTCTTCTTGTCCCAAATCTCCCAATATTCCTTCTTTACATGTCGAGACTTTCCACAGTGCCAACAAACTATTTTTCTTTTAGATTTTGACCTTACCCGATCTTTCGATTTTTCACTTCATATATTCTTCTGTCTCCCTCTAGTTTCCACTATCAAAGCATTCCCTGAAGTAGAAGATTCCCCAGAGCTTTTTCTTCGCATTTCCTTGCTTAGAATCACCCCTACAACATCCTCAAACTTCAACTTTGAATTAGCTGAAACCAAGTTGCTTACCTCTATTACCAGGCTATTCCAACTCTCAGGTAAAGAGCACAGAATTAATAAAGCCATAACTTCTTCATCAATTTCTATTGTAACGGAAGCTAACATATTTACAATTACATTAAAATCATTTAAACGATCTACTACTAAACCATTCTTAGACATATTCATATTAAACAACTTTTTTCATTAAAAATATCTTGTTAAAGGCAGAGGGCTTTTCATATAACTTCCCTAATGCATCCATCAGTTCTTTTGTAGTCTTTTCCTTTGAAATATTAAATAATATCAAAGATGTAAAACACAGCCGAATTGTCCCAAGTGGACTTCCTATCCAGCAAATCTCATTTCAACATCTGTCCGTGCTCGAGGTTTTGTTCACCTTCTTAGATAGCGGAATATAAATATCCTTTTGATAAAGGTAATCTTCCAGCTACATCTTCCAAAGACTGAAAGTCTACCCATTGAATTTATTAAACCTTGATCTTCCATCATATGTCATAGCTCCCACTCAAGTTAAAAATTTCCGTACGATTCAACACTTCAACAAACCAAACCAAACTTTGATACCAATTGTTAAGGAATAAAGGATAAAATATGCAAAACAATCCCTCACAAAATCGCAACAGTAAAAACTAATATGCAAAAAATATTACAGATCTTAAATAAAAGTGCCTAATAAAAATAACACAACACAAAGGGACAGTATTTAACGTGGTTCACCCAATTTGGGCTACGTCCGCCAAGAATCACTTGCTCATATTCGATTACAAGCCACTGCTCTCTCAAGTATAATACCCAGATTCGTTAGGAGCTATGCTAAACAAACTCTACAGAATGCACACCTAAATTCGGACACATCTGTAATTGTTGCATTCTACCCTACCATATGCACAAAACCAAATAAGTAGACAATTACTTAAGTAGTTGTACAAAACCATGGGTATCAAAACCATGGGCCAAAAATGTCCCATAAACCTAGGTAAATCTGCACCTTAATATCTTTACATTTTTTATGTCGGCCCAAAAATTGAACCACTCACACCATTACAACCCTGGCTGCCACTGTAGGAACGCCTCTCGGTGTAACTAACATACCTATCTTAGAAAATAGGCTCCACAACCTAATAACACTTATACTTGTGGCCTTTTCAGATGCTAAATAAGATCATTAGTAGGTAGTTTACACATAATCATGATAATGATGTGGTTTTGAACAAATGTATTTTGCTAGGATGACAAAAGGGATTTTATGTATGTAATTCAATGTGGGAGAAAGGGATCTCCTTTTCAAAGGTTTCAAAGGGATGATGCCCCAAATTTTCATTTATTTTGAAGCAACTTGATCTATGTGGGAAGCTTGTTATGATGGGAAAGCTGATTGATGCAAAAATATTTCTTGGATGTTGATTTTTAATGTATTTTTAAAGTTTGATCAATGTGGGAAGCCTTTTTACATGAGTATCCATACTTCAAGGGTATGGTCTACATTTTTATTTTTGACAAGATGCTCATCCTTCAAGGGATTGGTTAATAATTTTGATTGGAAGCTGTCCATTGTGGAAGCAGTCTACTTTTTTGATATTTTTTATAACAATTTAGAATTTGTGAATATTTTTCCTTCAAGGGATCAATCTATTATATTTTATTTTGATCAGAGGTGCATCTAAATGATATATTTTTATATACATTGTTGTGTTGAGGGAAAAAATGTAATAAACCATTTCAATGAGGAGATAAATTGTGTACATGACCTACACACACATACCCCATGTCATGTTTTGATTGGTATGGGATGGATGGGTGTAATGATTTCAAGTGGTTCTTGAAAAGGAAGGAAATTTTATGGAATGAAACATGTGATGAATAGGTCCGTGGTGTTCATATTCTAAGGCATATTTAGGATACTGACGACTAACCACATCATTGCAATGGTATGACAAAGTGATAAGATTTGAATGAAACTACTATCATGGTGATCAATTATTTAACAGTAGAAAAGATGCAAGTGTGAAGAATTTAAAGGTTCCTTCTTGGGTTCCCCATCAAGAGAAATGAGATTATATGCTCCTCACCCATACTTGTGAGTGATAATGTATGGACCAATCTAATTAAGGGAAAATTTTCCACATTTACTCCATTCTAATGTAGTGACATTTTGATTTTCTTTAAGTACAAGATCACCAATTTTAAATTCACATTATCTGACATGTTTGTTATATGCTTTATTAATACATTCTTGATAAACTTGATGATGTTTGAGGATTGCTAGATGTTTTTCATCTAACAGTTCAAGATGTGCTAAGCGGTCTTAGCAATATTTTTTATCAGGGATTAAATCTTTAAGAGATACACAAAGTGATGGAATTTTAATTTCGAGAGGTATGACATCTTTTGATCCATAGACAAGTGAATAGGGCATAGCACCAGTAGGTGTGTGGATGATAGTTTGATAGGCCCATAGATTAAACATAATTCAGAGATGTCAATTCCTACCTACGTCATCTACTATTTTCATAAGGATTTAATTAAGAATTTTGTTAGAGGCCTTGGCCTGTCCATTTGCTTGAGGATAATATGGCGATGAAAAACTGAATTTGATGTTGAACGTATCATATAGCTTCTTAACTTCCTTATTTTGAAGGATTTTCCATTATCTGTGACGATTTTATGTGGGATACCGAAATAACATATGATATTCTTATATATGAAATTGATAATAGGTCATGATTTTTCCGAAATCAAAGGAATCGCTTCGACCCATTTAGTGAAATATTTGGTTGTTGTGATAATGGAATGATGTTGTTGGGATGATTTAGGATTGATTACACCAATTTTTTTGGGATGATTTAGGATTGATTTCACCAATGATTTAGTCATGAGCGGGTTGTAGTGCTTGACTAGGAATGTGGATGAGATCTAAGTGGAGTTGTAATTTAACGTATTTCTTTATGTATGAGAAACAATCTTTAGTGATGGTAGGCCAGTAGTACCCTAGTTGTATGATGATTTTAGAGATGGAATTACCACTGAAGTGACCACCATAGATGCCACCATGGAATTATTCAATTTCTTTAGTTGATTCATGTGATTCAAGACATCGTAATAGTATTTCGTCGAAACTGCATTTATAAAGAATATCACTTATGATGATGAAGCGGGTGACACATTAAAGAAATGATCATTTAGCTCTATGTGATAAGTCTAATGGGAGTTTACATTCAGTGATATAATCATATGTTTGTGTCTACCATAGATAGAGTTGATTGTTTTCAATGATATTAAT
This sequence comes from Taxus chinensis, assembly GCA_019776745.2. NCBI lineage: Eukaryota > Viridiplantae > Streptophyta > Pinopsida > Cupressales > Taxaceae > Taxus > Taxus chinensis. The sequence continues at coordinate 30,418,143 of CM034151.1, forward strand.
GGAAGGTAGCTCATTTTGATGTGAAGAATGATCTAAGCATTGAACAACTATAGACATCGTAGCGATCTCCTTAGATTTTTCCATTTTGAATGGGACGAGGGATCCGAGAGATGCCATAGTGTCTATAAACCTATTAGAAGATTGAGGAATGGCCTAAATGGTATACTGATCGAATGCGCCAAGGAGAAAGTCAACAACAACCTTATATTTTTGAAGGATTTCATTTTTACTTTGGTATTCTCCTTTGAATTGATTGATGACAAGTTATGAATTTCCATAGATTTGTAGGACATGAACATCTAAGAGAATAATGATATTTAGACCCATGATTAAGGATTTGTATTCTACCACGTTGTTAGTATATTCGAAGTTAAGTTTGAATGGTAATAGAATTAAAATGTTCCAGGGAGGTATAATAACAACTTTGTCTCCTCCCCACTCTTAACATTTAGCACCATCAAAGAAGAGAGTCATGTTAACGGGGATGAAATCAGATTCTTCAATTTTGTTGATGGATTCATCAGGAAAACATTCTTGAGGTATTTGATTATCTAGAAGAGGTGCATCAGCAAGCTGATTTGTAATGGCTTAACCCTTAAGAGATTTCTAAGATATAATTTCAAGGTCAAATTCAGTCATGAGCATAAGCCAGTGAGTTATACAATCATTTTGATAAGGTTCAAAGTGCATGGTTTTCATTGGATTAAAGTTGGTGATGACATATGTCTAGTGATTGAGGAGTTAATTTTGAATTTTAGAGGTGGAAAAGTATAATGCATAACACAATTTTTTAGGTTCAGTGTAGCATGTTTCATACTCATGAAGTGTGCAGATAATCTAATATATAGCTTGTTCACGACCTTGATTATTGCAATGAGAAAGCATAGCTCCTAAAGCATGCTCTGAAGTGGATATGTATAGATAAAATTGTTCCCCTTCACAAGGTGGAGTAAGCACATGTGGTGATAATAGATATTGTTTGAATTTTTCAAAGGCTTCTTGGCAATCATAATCCCAATGATACTCTACATCCTTATAGAGCAGATGGTGGAATGGTTGACAATGGTAAAAAATTTATGATATGAAGTGTCAAATTGATTGTAATTTACCCTTGAGGCTATGTAATTGTTTAAGATTATATGGTGGAGGAATTTAAATGATTTCTCTAACCTTTTCTAGGTCTACCTCAATACCTCAGATATATATTATGAATCCTAAGAGTTTTCCGGTGAGAACACCAAAAACACACTTTTTAGGATTAAGACAAAGAAAAAACTAGATGAGACGAGTGAATATTGATTTAAGGATGTCAATATGGTATTTTTGTGATTTATATTTTCCTATAAGCTCATTGGCATAGTCTTTGAAAAAATTGTGGATGAGATCATGAAAAATGTATGTCATAGCACATTGATAAGTAGCCCCTACATTTTTAAGGCTAAATGACTTGACATGGTACCCCAAGGAGTGATGAAAGAATTTTTATGTTAATCATTAGTAGGAATGAGGATTTGATAAATTTAGCAGATAAAATGCGTTGTAACTCTTCTTTAATAAGGAGAGATATACGAGGATGCATTTTATAGAGTTTTTGCTTAACTGGCTTAGCATCAAGATTTGTGACTATGTTGTGTATGAAAATGTTAGGATTGATTCTAGGCACATCACTGTATGACCAAGAAAAGGCTTGGTGATATTTTGTTAAGAACGAGGTGAAATCATTTAGTTCTTATAGATCTAGATATTAAGTGACCTTAACTATGCGTGGATCCTGAGGGGTACCTAAGTTAACATAGAGGGTGGATTTGTTAAGGATATTTGATGTGTCACATAGTAGGGATTTCTAGAGAAAACGGTCATCATCTCCCATATGGGAAAGGATATCTTGGTCATCCTAAAACTAGAGGATATCTATGGTAGGATAATCTTCATCAACCATTTTTGGCCAAACAAGGGGTAGTGATTCGGTGGAGTGATCGGATTGATAAGTGAGTGGCCCTAAAGATACAACATTGATTAAAAACAAAGTTATGTGGGATGGATATGGTGTTTTCTTCGTCCATAGGACCTTCAGGGTTTGTTGGTGATGATGGTTCTGGTTTAGATGTAGTGGCTTTGCACATTCTGAAGGTGAATAACCTAAACCTCTTTTCTCATAGGCTTTAAGAAAATGTAGGATGAATTGATCATGGGTTCCTTGTTCATAACACTGTGGCCAAAACCTCTCTATGCGCAACGATGAAGATATATACAGGAAAATTTTAAATTGTCAAGGGATTCGAAATTCAATGTAAATGGCATGGCATGTTTTGGGTTGACCATATGGGATGGAGGATTATTGAGTCCCCCACAAACAAGGTTTTTTTTAGATAAGAAGGAATGTAGGAGATAACATCTCCTACATTTGGGTCATACATGGGTTATTTGTAATTACGGCCATATGTTTTAGGTAAAGGGATGGAGTTAAGCATGAGGATATGTATGGTATTACCCAAGTGTATGACATTTTACATCCTCACTAAGAGAGGAATCATCTACTAGCTTGGAAGAAGGGATAGATGTACTAGTAAATGCTCCATTAAATGACTTAGATGTGGATTTAGGTACTATAATGTCATTTGGATGGTACATCATGTAGCAGTCAACGAATGGATTTGGATCACCAGGGACAGTGAAGGTTCGACCCTCATATTCATATATAAGGCAGTGATGGAGGGTTGAAGGAACACAATGTATGGTGCCTATCTAAGGGCGTCCTAATAATATGTTGTATTAAAACTCTCCTTATATAATGTAGAAGATTTTTGGAAGAGTTATGATGCCGAATTTGAGTGCTAGAAGGATGGTACCTAATGTGGGTGTGATAGTGTTGTTGAAGGATCATAATAGGACTAAAATTTGAATGATAACAGTGTTGGGTAGCTTAAGTTGGTCAAAAGTGAGGGATGATATGATGTTAATGGTGGCACCACTATCATACATGTCCCTCTTGATAGATATTTCATTGATCTAAGTTGTGATAAAGAGTGGAAAATCATTTTCCTCAGGTATAGGAGAGGGAATTTTAGATGGTTCAGATGATATCTAAGTGGATGCTTTAAGGGCACCTAAAAAAATTGTGAAAGGGACTGGATCGTTCGCTGGTGTGGTGATGGATTAAAGGGCCTCTAACATAGCCTATTTTTGAAATGGTGATGTTTAAACTAGTTCATAAAGTGACATCCTAACGGGGGATTAGTGTAATTGCTTGATAACAACCTTTTCTATTATATTGAAAGGGGTTGTTGCTTCCTATATTGAAATTTTGGTTTTAGATGATGGTGTTTGATAAGACTCTTTGAGAGCTAAGGAAATATATACCTTAGGTTTATCAGATGAATCTGATAATTCAGCAGGTGGTGATATAGCGATGAAGTTTTTACTTTTCTTAGACTCAGATGACTCTTTGTCATATTTTTGTGAATGAGTAGTGATGTGTACAATGTCAACTCAATGAGTAGGTGTTTCAAGGATGGGTTCTTCAGGTTTTGATGATGATGAAGTTGATGTTGGTGTTATGTTTGATTGAAAAGAAAGGAAGAGAAAAATTCCAAGTTCTTGCACTTTTAAGTGAAAGGCCCTATATTCTTCTATGGAATGACCGTGTGTTCTTTGTTAATCATAGAAAACATTGTAGTCATACCAAACAGGCTTCCATTTGGGATGATCAGACAGCTTAGGAGGTGGTAATGTAATAAGTGACCATTGAAGGAGGTCATCTAGGATGGTATCATAATTCCCCTTAGGTATAGACGTAGATGGGGACAAGGTTGCATCTATACTTCTCTCAGGAGGAGGTAAGATATGTTGTTTAGTCACAAGTTATTTATTTATTGGTCATGGATGATTTCTAGATGTTGCAATGAGTAGTGGAAAAACATCCTATATGAGTTAATATTGGTGAGGATAGTTGGATTGCACGATAGTTGGATTACATGATAGGTGAAGGATAGTTGGATTGCATGATAGTTGGATTACATGATAGGTGAAGGATAGTTGGATTACATGATAGTTGGATTGCACAAACTGTGTAAAAGGTGCATGATATGGACTTAATACAAGGGTTTGGTAAATGGATTTTGATCCTAAAATAATAGGGTGACCAACAAGTATAAGGGAGTGAGGTCCACATAAAGGAATCTGATATGGAAAAATATATTGAGGGATTTTGAAGACCTAAATAATATCCTATTTATGAGGTCCTTTTATGGTCTTAGATGAACTGAGTTTGGTTGACGAGGATGCAACATAAGAGTCATATTTTCCTGAGATGGAGGGTGTTATGGGTTGTTTGTCAAAGGTGGTTTTAGGTGTAATCTTGGAAGAAGTATAGGATGCGGGTGAAGATTCAGTAATGGCATGCGATGAGGGCATGGGAATAGATTTATTAATATTTTCAATAGATGGAGGCTCAGTAGCTTTGGGATTGTTGGATTCTAGTGTTGATTTTGCAAGTTTTGATTCATTAAGTGACGAGGTGGATTGAGGGATAGGCTTTATCTTTATTATTGTATTGATATTGTTGAAAATTTTTATTTGTGGTTGATTGAAAGATGAGGGGTGATTTAGAAAAAATTGCTTAAATATTTCAATATTTTGATTCGGGGGTGTGTTTGGATTATCTAAGTGGAGTTCACCTTTGTTGATCAAGTCTTGGAGTACGTGGTAAAATGCATCACACCTTTCAGTATAACGTCCATTGACCCTATGATATTTGAAATAGTCGTTATCTCAGTACTAAATAGGTTTGTATACTAACGTGTCAATGGGTCAGATAGGTGAGAGAGCTATCATGTTAGCAGAAAGTATTTTGTCAAAAACTGTACTATATGTTTCTCATAAAGGTGTATATCTACGTTGTTGATGGGAGTGTTCAACAACGGGTTTTCATTTGGGAGAAAATTTAACTATGATAGCATTGGTGGATGTCTTAGACTTATCAGTGTTGTATGGTGACTTAGATGGGAACTCAACTTTTTGTTTTTTAGGACAAAGCTTAACCTGTCCATAATTTAGATCTCACAATTCTAGTTTACTGTCCATGGTGAAAGCCTCATCAAAAGTTTGAAATGATTGGATTTTTAATTTGGATGAGATATTTTCAGCCCATGCATGGAAGAATAATTCGATTGAATATGTTTGTGGTAATTAAAAGGATAGTAGATTGACTACACCTCTTTAGTAGGTGAAAAAAATGGTAATAGATTCATCCTCAAATTTCTTGATGGCGTATAGGTCATTGATACTGACTATGTGGGATATGTTTATGGAAAAGTGTTCTAAGAAGAGATAATAAATTTGTGTAAAGGAGAACAAGGAATGTTACGTAATATTATTATACCAATCAAAGGAAGGACTGACAAGAGACATGGGAAAGGTCCGCATCATCCGGTCTTGATCATGAGATACTAGATAGTAGGAATGACAAAAGGAACATATATGTTGTTGGGGGTCTTCCTTGCTGTAAAACTTAATGAACTTTGGAAGTGCCTAGTGAGGTATATAGGCTTTGTATGGTAATGAAGGGTAAATTGGGTCATTAAAAAAAATTTCATAGGAGATCACATTCTTGGATGAAGACGAAACCGCTTTGAGATTGGATATGTGATTCAGAAGGGCTTGGAGAGGTTCAGTTTGAGCTTATTGCTGTGAGGATGAGCCAGGTTGGAATAAAGACTAACCAAGTTCTTAATATGTCTGATAATGTTGGGGAATGCTTTGTTTGTAGGGAATGTTTTGTTGGGGAACTTTCTACCGAGGAACATTCTATTGGTAAGGGGCATTCTGTTACGAGATGTTATATTGTGGAATTTTCTATTGAGCTATGTGCTATTGAGGTATATGGTATTGAGAAATGTTTTTTGTGGTATATGTTGTTGATGAGGTATGTTTTGTTGTAGGGTTTTTTGATAAGATGGATTTTTTTTTTGGGAAGCTAAAGGCTACGAGGGTTGTATGTACTAGTATTACAATGACATGGATATATAAGTAAGAGGTTGTGAATATGTGAGTGACTGCTGGAAGGATATTGCAGAGGAATAAAAGGATGGTGTTTGGTATGGAATGTTTTGTTGTGGTATACTATGTTGCGGAAGTTTCAAAAAGGTGTATATTGTGGCATGGAGATGAGCGGTTGAGATAATTGCGGTATGTATTGTGAAAGAAGATGCGTACTAGAAATGGTGTTAATATTTACTAGTGGTGTAGTTGTAGGGATAGACATGGTGATGTTTTGAATGGGAGAAGTAACTGGTTGTGAAGATACGGTGGAAGAGAAGGCCACATAACTCAATGGAGGTGTTTTTTTCCTATGAAGAGACCAGCAAAGTGGATGGGGAAGTTGTGGCAGTGTTTAAAGGAGGTGTGGAACCTGTAGAAGGACTTGATGATGATGTAGATTTTTGGACATATGTGTTTTGTGATTACACCATGTGAAGATCATAAATAGGGATAGAAGAGACATCAGATGTCTTAGGTTGACTAGTGAACGATTGACTATTTGATGCTTCATATTAGTCGATAGGTATATGGATATCGATGTTTGATGCTTCAGGTTGGTTTTTTGTAGTGTATGGGTACAATTGTTGGATAACTAGTTCTCAATTTTGATCGATGAGATGCACAATAATAGATGAAGGATTTTAATTGTATGGAATGGGTTGGGATGTAAATGGCTACATTTGAACATTTCCAGTTACTAGATAAGCATTAAGAGCAATAGGGTTTGAATATAGCATTTCTTCAAAGACAGGATCTCCCCTATTATAGAAAGGAGGTTCATTAGCTTCTTGTTGAGGACTAGGATGAAGGAGATGTTCTATTTCTTGTGGTCCAGATGTATGAAGGATTTGACCATGATATTGATGTGGAGAATGAAAAATTTATTTTCCTATTCCATCATTATAGCCGGCTCTTGATTCATTCCAAGTCTGTTGGGTGTTAGAAAGGGGATTGGATGTAACTGTTTGATAATATGGGATTTGTGGTTGCATCAGTGTAGGAAGTGGTGTAGTATAAAGTGGAACATGTTGTTGAAATTTAGGTGGTGGAGTGGACATGTTTTCAAAATTTTGATTATGAGCTTGTTGTCTAGTAAGTACCATAGAAAACAAACACACTAAATACCTAAGAAATGAAAAATGACTAAGTGGGTTGACTTGCAAACAACAGACAAAAGTAAGAAAAGTGTTGTTTTGGAATTATCTTGATTAATTTCACCTTACAGTTTAGTTTGGTATTTCAAAAGAGGTAAAAATGGATCAACCTCGAACATGGTAGGGTTTCCAAGATACCCAAGGGTGATAGTGATGGGTGTTGATTGTTGTACTCCATGGAAAATGGTCAACTTTCCTTCCTGTGAAAAATTATGCAATCACAAACACTACACAAGATGGAGTTAGTAAGAGGGATATGCGGGTTGCCTGGTAAAATCTAGTTCCTAGAAGCCAAACGACTTCCTTATGTGGACATCAACCAATTTTTAAAACAATTAAGATTTAATTGTGAAAAAGAGGTACAACATAAAATATATGAAAATGTGATTATATGTTTATCACTTATTTACTTTATTACATATATTAGCTGATAATAATGATATGAAAAAGTTACAAGTCTAGAATCCAAAGTCAAAATATAGGTCGGTATCTAAGTTCTCATAAAATTTAGAGCCTACAGAACAGGATAAATCATCATCTTCAGTAAATTATGAGTCGGGTTCTCTGATGTAATCATCAATAAAAAATTCAGAAAGCTCCTCCTTTGTGTCGTATTGATGTGTAAGGCTAGAATAATAATCTATAAGACGGACCTCGCTTTCGATCTCTAACTCGGGTGTGGTGTTGGTGTCTTCACGGATGTCAAATCTCACTTTTTGGTGGTTCTAAAACTAGGATAAATCTGTTTGTATGCACTGGAATTTGTAATAGGCCTCTCATAACTCTTTAGTAGCTTCATGAATTATCTGGGTAGATGCAAAGATAGTCTCTAGTCGATCAATGGGGGTTATATGGATGGCACACAACTCCAAGTCATGTAGTAGGTCATATTGCTCCCAATGTAAAGGATGTTGGACAACTGGTAGTGAGTTGATATTGGTGATGGGATGGTTAATTCCCTCTAAGACCATCTATAAGATCCATGCTTGGAAAAATGATTAGGAACATGAAGTATTTTATAAAATATTTTAAAACGAAATATGATTACTAGATAAATAGAGAACAAAGAAATCGTAGGTGATTGGGCTAATTTCAGGATATTTAAATAAATATTAACAAACTACTTAAAGAAATGATTTTGATAAACTATGATCTTATAGCTACAAAATATAACTAAGTACTGATTATATGAGCTTATTTAAGATGAAAGACAAGATTAAAATTTAGTGATGAACCTTGATGGATAATGAAGGATGACAAGCTGACGATGATTGCAGTTGGATGATGGATGAGCCTATAAACAACTCCAAAATGTTTAACATACGCAAATGTGTTGTGGATGAATGCAAGATGTCATTAATGAAACCTGATAATGCTAGAGAAATATTACTGATGTTCTTGACTCACTTGGATGGTTATGAATAGTCCCAAAGAGAGGCAGGAAAATTGGTATTTATAGATATCCTACATTTAGGGGAATCATTAGCATTTTTGGTTAGTTAGAGCTTGGGTGAGATTCGAGAGGATAAAACTTCTATTTTGAACTTAGGTGTGGGGGATTTAGGGGGATTATGACTTGATAACTTAGAGAGGTCGAGTGTGAGGGTTTAGAGGTGGATAGAAGTAGTTAGGTTTTCTAATTTAATCTATACTTAACTAGTGAGAATTAATAATTTGTTATAGGGATAAGTTAGAGGTGGTTAGGATACATATATTTAGAAGGTTACTTATTTGGACTATTCATAACTAGTGAGTTAGGATGAGTGACGTTTAGGTGTGGATTTATTAATTAGTTAATTAATTAATTAATTAGCCATGAAAGGGGGGATATGATGTGGGATAAATGACTTAATTATTTCAAGGGGTGTGGGGGTAATGACCTAGGTTGCAATGATGCAACGATGAGCTTGATTAATTGAATGGATGACTTAGGTCATGAAACAGTATGCAGTTGGTTGTGTTTATTCAATTATTTGTGTGGAAGCAAAACATGCAGAGTTTTGGTGTCTACACCTTTATCAAAAGATAGATTTGATTGTTTGAGAACAAGTTTGGGCATCATAGACACTCGTACATTTTGAAAATCAGCTTTTAATAAATTTTTGGTTGTTAGATATCACAATACTTTTGATTGTTAGAGATCACAAGTGCTGAGGTGAGGGGTGAATAAATGCAAATTAAAAGAATTCAATTAATGCCAATTTTAAACCCTTTATTGATGTGTGGCTTTAAACTATGAACAATCAATCATACATATGTCATGCACAATAACACAAAATTACCATGGCAAACCCTTTTGGGAGAAAACCCACCAAAACTGTTGCTTATATTACACAAAGCAAGGACTCATAAGAATATAACACATCTTACAAGTTTTGTTTAATGAGGCACCAAACCCATAAGGAGCACCAACCCCTATACCTCTATTGATATTACACACAAAAAAGGACTCTAATGAATATTACACATCACAAGATTTATTTTGCAGGAACCCACCTACAAGGAGGACACAACTCCTTGAATGTTCTAAGATACAACTTAGACTTGATTTATACATACAATTTGATCATCTAGTTACAGTAATTGCTAATACAATGAATTATGATCACTTTCCTGACTCTGTCTATGTTCTTCTTTTCACACTCTTCTTCTCATCTAATCTGATTTTCTTTGCTCAATCAATCTTCCACCTTGATGATCTTCCCATCTAATAAATCAATGCATCACCAATCTTCTCTCCTTTTTCTTCTCTTTCTTCTTTTGTATCTCTTTCTCAACTATATTGCATCTTATTATTTCTTCTGTTCCTATTTATTTTCTTGAATACTTCTTTTATTACTTGAGAAACTACATCAAATGGATCCAAGTCAGAACTATATTCCTGATCGGTATGTTTCGTACATCTTCCTATTTGGTCACTTGAGAATTGAGACTATTAAATGCATGTGGCTACTTTCAAATATTGTTCCTTCTACATTCAGATTGATTACACTATTTTCCATACATGTGTAAGGGAAATTTATTATCCATTTGCCAAAAATACATTTTCCATCTTTTTACAATTTGCAACATGATAGAGATGGTCGAGACATTTCCTTCTCCATATTTTATTTTACCTTGAAACTCAGAAATGCATAGAAAATTTCAACTACATTGCCACAAGGTTAATCAACATTAAATGCTGGCAGCTAGAACAATAGTTTTCTTTTTTCTTCGTGGAGATCAAGTCATACGCTTAGCCATAATATTATGACAGTTGAATCACCATTGATTTTGGAGACCCAACTCTCACTTGTTTTTGTTTTAGTCACATTGATTTCCTTCAACACTTTTCAGTCCATATTCTCTCATCTCACGACTTTCCTTAGCTCCTATGACTTTCTCTACTTTATATCATGGCTATTTTCTTTACTTGGTGGCTTATAGTTATACGTGGCTCTTTTATGATTCTTGTGGCTTTCACACCATCTCACTGCTATCTTTCTTTTCTTTCTCCTTTCCATGCCTTTTTTCCATGACCACGACTCTATCTCTTCTACTTGTGGATTTTGTAGTCTTCTGCGACTTCCATATTTCTTCGCAGATTTTATCTTTATCAGAGGATTTTCTTTGACTCCCTTACTCTCACATTTTTTCCTTTCATGGATCTTCCTTCACATCTATGGCTTCACTTATCTCACACACAGCTTCTATTTTCACTCCATTTTGGTTCATGACTTCATCCTTTTATGTGTGGCACTCACTTACCTTCCACGAATTCCTCTAGCATTCCATGACTTTGTGCAAACTTCAACAGATATCTCTAGGATTTGGTAGATATCTCCTTGTGTTCATGGCTTGTAAAAACATTAACTAAGTCCCTTAGAACTTATCCTTTATCGTCTTGAATCCTTGTGAGCTAACAATACCAATCAACCTTCATCTTTTCAGCTTGCTCATTGTTCTAATTCACTCATTTTTCCATCAATGCACTTTGACATCAAATAATTCAACTTGACATCAATAACAACACACATGACACATGAAAAAGGTCCAACAAGTGGAGTGTGTATATTTTTGGTGTCTACACCTTTATCAAAAGATAGGTTTGAGTGTTTGAGAACAAGTTTGGGCATCATAGATGCTCGTACATTTTGAAAATCAGATTTGAATAAATTTTTGGTTGTTGGCTTAATTTTAAGGGGGAGTGTTGAAATTAATGGTGTTTGGTAATATTGAGTCCCACACAAAAATTTAAATTTTTTTTCCCTCTCTCCCAACCACCACTGCTGACAGACATTTATATCTATTTTGGCCACTAATATAAATAACCAGTAGAAATTTCTCTAAATTCGCAAGACAAAGAAGGCAGAAAGCTGAAAGGGTTAGTATTGTGTAAAAAAGGTGAAATCTGTGATACAAAGAAAGTGGAGTGGCAGTATTTTGTGAAAAAAATTGGAGCGTCGAAGTGTTGTGTGGAATTTTAAGGTCTAGTTCTTCGCGAAGTGGTTTTAAAGCCATGGTACAAAGTCAAAGGTTAAATATGCAAGATAAAGGAAAATAGTAACGATAGTGTTGTGTGGGTCAAGGCCAAGTCAAAGCCATAGAATTTACCAAAATGAATCTATTTTTCATGTCCGTTTTGAAGGTCAACATACTTTAGGCAACTCGCGGCTGTGTGTGTGTGTGTGTGTGTGTGTGTGTGTGTGTGTGTGTGTGTGTGTGTGTGTGTGTGTGTGTGTGTGTTTAAGAGAGAGAGAGAGAGATAGAGAGAGAGAGAGAGAGAGATAATATAGAGTATAAGCTCAAGGTGCAATATTGTAAGAGAAATAAAATAAAAGATAAAGAGCCACATCTATGAGATTGTATGAAGCTTTTAAATAAAACATAATCTATATTTTGTATTTTGGTTGTGTTTTTCCTTGTCCTGGTTATTTTGGCACTAAATATTTCCATGTTTTACATAAAATTGATTGTGTGTGTGTGTATATGTATGTATGTATGTATGTATACACTCTCCCAAATTTAGCCTTTAGAGGCCATGCCCCCTCAGGTTTAGTTTCATGGGTTTTAAGAAAAGAAAATACATTTGACTGTAAATAATATATACTCAGAAGAACTATGTTCTCAAATGTGTAGAAAATGAAATGAAAACTAATATCGAAAGTGCATAAATAACAAAACATGGAAGAAAATAAATGACTAAACAAGATTTATTATTGTAGGATTTTTCATAAAATCCCCCACAGATCTCTCTCTTTAAGGCTCCATGAATATGTACCCAAGAAATAAGAGATGAATGAGAAGTAAGGGGGTTTATTATAACAAGAAAAAGATATGAAGCATTATAATGAAATTTTAGGGTTTTCTTGGTCCACTTAGTTCTACCATGAAGAAGCTTTCAATCTTAAGGATATTAATAAACTTAACATCTCCTTTTTGTGCAAGTGACCAAAGTATTTAACCTCCTCCCTTTTACATGGCATGAAATGCCTATATTAATTTGGATGATAGGGATTAAATTAAAGAGTGAAAAATTTTATATATGAGCATCACTAAATTCCTTGTGGAAATTTAAATTAAGAGATTGTAATAAATATAGGGCTAAGGAACTTTAAATTAACTAATGGTCATTTAGATGAAATGACCTTTATTAAGTAAAATTGGATCATAGGTAATGTTATTTTAAATAAAAATATTCTTATCCAATTCAACATTTTGAGTATGCCACCACACTAATTAGATTTGTAGAGAGATGTATTTTTCTCACCAAGAAGATTCAAAAAATCCTCGGTGAAAAATAACAATACCCCCGTTCGGGATTGATTCTTCATCCTAAATAGAAGATAACACTTGACATTGAATGATCAACCTTGAGATCAATAAAGTGCAAGATTATACAATGACCCTTTTTAAATATGCTCTAACGATGCCTAGACGATCACTTTGGGTGAACACTGTGACAAAGTTTTATAGTGGAAGGACCCTTAGTAAGACATCACATCATGAAGGAAATTTATTAAAAAAATCCCAAGGGGTTATCTTGTAAGGCAAGAAACCATGGATAATTAAGTGTTAGGAGGTTAGAAAACGTTTAATTAATTTTTATCAACACCTTGAACACAAAAACAATCTGACCTCAACTTGTACGGGAAGATGATTTAATTGACGATTAAACTTTTGGGTCAAATTTATGGGCATTACAATCATGGTCAAAAAATTTAAATTTTGCATGCTAGACATTTATAAATTAGACAAATTTATAATAAAATTAATATTTAAAAATAAATTAATGCATACTAATAAATATTACCATTAATTTTATTAAATAAATGAAACAAAAGAATAAAATAAAATATTAAAACAATAAAAATAATAATAAACTAAATAGTGAAATAGTTGTTTGAAATTTAAAATTTTATTTCTAACTTTATTTAATTTTAAATATATTTGTATTTTATTGATATTGTATTAAATACAATCTAGTTAATATATTTTAATATAAATGAAATTTAAATTTTAATGCTTAAAATAATTAAAAATAACAACACATAGGAAACTTTCTTTAATATATTTTTTAATATAAACCAAAAAAAAAAACATGAAAATTAAATATTTTTCTTCATCAAATTAATTTTTAAGGGATAAGAACTATTAAGTAGAATGTAATGTTAACTCTGGATGGTTTAGAGATAAAATACAAACTAAATATTAAAATAAATTATTTAAAAATAATATTTCAAAGTTCGATTTATCCACTTTAAACAAAAATTAATCTTGTATTGATAGGTGGACTTAGCCAACGATATATATAAATCCCAACGATATATACCAATGAGGTGACACCACAATAGAAGTGGCCATGTCACTAAATGATGGTTCATACAACAAAGTAAAAATGATAGTACTTACAATTGATTAATATAAAAAGTTGGTTCTTAATAAATTGGACAATTTTATAATTGTTTTTTTATAATTAAAAATAAGTTGATGGAAAATAGAAAATATTAGCATTTTTTTATTAAGTAAATGAAGTGAAAGGATAAAATAAGATATTAAAACAACGAAAATAAAATAATAAAAGTAAAAAATAAAATAAATGCGAAAATTTGAGAATTTATTTACAACTTTACTTAATTTTAAATATATTTGTATTTTATTGATATTTCATTAAATACAATCTAATTTATCTTTTTAATATAAATGATATTTAAATTATTTTTTAATTTTTAAAATAATTAAAAATTATAGCACATTCAAAACTCCTTTAATATATGTTAAAATATAAAATGGAAAAAAAATCTAGTAGAAATCCTACATGAAAACAAAATATCTTTCTTCACCCAATTGCTTTATAAGGGATAAGAATTACTAAGTAGATGGTTCAAGTACAAAAAAGAATCTGGATATTAAAAGAAATTATTTAAAAACAATAATACTTCAAATCTCAATTCACCCCTTCAATAATTCTTTTTATTTAATTTTTAAAAAGCGTATATTTTTAGTAAGATATTAAATGTGTTTACTAAAAATAACTTCTTCTTTTGTGGATAATCGAGAATCGGACACAAGCTTAGGAGTGGTTAAGAGAATTTTAAATCAATGGTTGAGGTATAAATCCATGTGATGTGGAGAGCTCACTTGATTATTGAAGATGAATGGGGAGGAAAGCAGTACTGCCTCAATCAGAGGATGGTTTGAAATGTTAAATTATATCGTAGGAAAGGTCTGTACAAGTCTTGCATGGAAGTTTGTTCGTAGGTTCCATGTTGACAAGGAAGGAATTTTGATGCAGGTGCATCAATAAGAATTCATAGAGGGTTTCATGCATAGATTGTTATAGGAACAAATGTTCTCATTTTTCCCTCCAATTTTAGCATTCAAATAGTCGAATTTGACAATGTTGTGTGTAAATTCCTAAATAAGGCCTATTCATTGCATATAAAGCCAAAGTTGTGCAAATAAGGTATGATTCTCTTATCTTCATGAGGGAACAAGTTTAGTAAGTGAGATTTAGGTTGTTAAAGTCCTTCTTAAGCTAGGAAAGTGGCTGAGTTGTCTTAGGAGGTTGTTGAGTGAAGTTAGGAAGTGGGTTTTAGAATGCTAATTTAAGAGTTTTGGTCAAGAATATGTAATTCTCTCGAGTAACATGAATATAGTAGGCATAATGGAACATTGATAAACTAATGAAGAATATTTGCAGTGATTTCATGGTGCAATTAGTAGGTCTTTGTATGTTTCACCCATCATTCATTGTAAAACCCTGCACAGGATGAGAGAAAAATATTGATAGTTAGATATATAAGGGTTTTTCTAGATCTGTGAAGGTTGGAGAAGGTCCAAAAACCTCCATGGAACCTTAGTAGATTTTTTGTAGCTCATGAAATTGTCTTAGATTTCTTATAGCTCCATTTATTCACTCTCAGGATAATTCTTGGGCATCAAGCCATTCAAGTTGTATTCGTCTAATCCTTACGAAATTTTGAGGGAACCTCTACCTGGTTATACTCTAGAGGTTGGAAAAAATTTATACTCCATATCTCACATGTAGATAAGTTATGTGTGTGGTTTTACAGGCTTGATTGGACTGGGTAATACAATTAAGAAGAATCAAGTGCATCTATGGGTAAATGAGTGATTCAAGCTTTATGTTTCATCATGGAGCATGTTGGAGGCATGGATAATGTGTTTTAATCATTTTCCAAGTGAGGTTAGACCTAAGAACCCCACTTCCATACCCATAGTCTTACAAGAGACCTAATTAGGCCTAAATGAGCCCTATGATAGTTAAAGAAGTGTCATTCCGTACAAATAACTAATGGTTGGAATTCACACACGAGCAAGATCTCCATAAAGGGTCTTAGAATAATTCATAAGAAGGAGAAGTTGTTTCAAGAAAATAGGAGATATACTGGCATTTGGGTATAGGAAGGGCTACTAGGGTATGAAGCTTGTTTAAAGGAACCTTGTACAAATTCAAGGATTGGGTAGAGTTTAGATATTGTTACACATCAAAGCAAGTCGAACTAAGTTCCTCATGGATGTTGGGAATGAATCCAAGCCCTAAGCATAATATTGGGCTATATAACCATTTCTAGCCTATTAGGCTAGTCAAAAGAAGGAATGAAGAATGGTGGTTAGGGATAATTCAGAGGTGAAGTGGAGCTAGGTATGAATTAATATGAATAGGGGTGGCATTGCTGAGCTATTTTCCATTTAGAATGTAATGAAGGAGAGATGTGGTCTATTGGAGCTATGAAGTTAGAGCATTCTGTAAGGATGAAGCATATATAAAGACAAGGTGAAGTTTGTGATGAGATTAATAAGAATGAATGCAGTCTGAGATAGCATAGTAGATGGAGTATGATGTGAAAACCAGGTATGAGTCTATAGGGTAGGCTAGAGGAGTGATGAACTCGTAGGTACATGAGAGATGCATAGTGAAGACAAGATTGAATAAGTATAATATTGAGTAGAATGGGTCAAGTGCATAAGGAGGACCAAGGGTGAAGTTCCTAATAAATGAAATCTCAGTATATGTTGATTGATACAAAATAGAGAAGATTGATCAACCAAGAAAGTTGTATTAATTCAATGTTCTTCATTCAATATTTTTCTTCATAAATTTCTTGAATAATCCTAAAATGTGACAAGGTGCATACCATATGTCCTTTGTGTTAGGGAATAAGAGATAAAATATGTAGACTAATCCCTTACAGAATTGCAACAGTAGAAACTAATATGCAGAAAATATTACAGATCTCAAATAAAAGTGCAGAATAAATAACACAACACAGAGAGACAAGATTTAACGTGGTTCACCCAATTTGGGCTGCGTCCAACAAGAATCACTTTCTCAAATTTTATTACAAGCCTCCACTCTCTCAATACAATACCCAGATCCGTTTGGAGCTATGCTCAAAAAACTCTACAGAATTCACACCCAAATTCAAAGCACATCTACAATATGTTTTCTTGTCTATCTATCATATGCATAAGACCATATAAATAGAAAATTTCGTAAGCAGTTTGATACAAAACCATGGGTAAAAAATTGTGGGTATCAAAACAATGGGTACCGAAAAACCATAGGCCCAAAAACAGCCCATGACGGTTACCCATTACTCATGGGTTGATAAACCGCCCATGAAAATTTTATTTGAGGGCTTCGCCCCTGAGCCACCATCGATCGGGGGGGCTTCACCCCCCCGAACCCCACTTGACTCGCTCACCAGCGAGCAGGACCACCATAAAAATACCCGAGTGTAACACATAGAAGGTGTACCACACTCTAACATGAAAACAAGCTCCACAAACATAACAATCTCCCACTTAGAGACTGATTTCCACTGAGCAATATTCTCAACCCTTCACTATCATCCACAAAGGCCAACCAAATCTAAACATAGCTTTAGTTTATCCCTTATGACCACCTTGGTCATCATGTCTGTAGGATTATGACTGGTATGAATCTTCTCCAACTTCAACTTATCTTCTTCCAAAGTTGTCCTGATGAAGTGATATCTCAACTATATATGCTTTATCCTAGAGTGGAAAGTAGAGTTCTTAGCTAGGTGTATAACACTCTGACTATCACTATGCAGCTTACATTCCTTCTGCTTATGCCCCAAATCCTCAAGCAATTGTTGTAACCAAATCATCTCTTTGCTTGCCTCTGTGGCAGCAACATACTCAACCTCTATGGTTGATAAAGCCACCAGCTTCTATAGTCATGAAATCCAGCTCACTGTTGTCCCACCTACAGTGTAAATATAACCTACCATGCTCCTCCTGCTGTCAACATCTCTAGCCATGTCTAAATATACATAACTACGTAAAGTGGCATCTGATCCATTGTAGCACAAAATTGTCCCCATGGTCCCTCTCAAATACATAAGGATCCACTTTACTACTTATCAATGCTCTTTACCTGGATCACTCATAAATCTACTCACAGCTCCCACTGCATGGGCAATATCAGGCCTAGTGCACACCATAGCATACATCAAACAAACAACTACTGATGAGTAAGGTACCTTAGACATCTGGTTTCTTTCCTGCTCTTTCTTGGGACACTACTCCTTTGATAACTTAAAATGGCCTGCCAAAGGAGTCCCAACTGGTTTAACATCCTGCATGTTAAACCTATCCAATACCTTCTTAATGTACTCTTCCTGAGATAAAGTCAGCTTTTTTTCCTTCCTATTCTGATTTATCCTCATACCAAGGATTTGTCTAGCTACCCCCAAATCCTTCATATCAAAGGATTCACTTAGTTGTTTCTTGAGTACTTTTATTTCCTACATGTTTTTACCTGCAACCAACATGTCATCAACATATAAACACAATATAATATAACTTCCATCCTCAAATTTCTTTGTATACATGCAATGGTCAGAATGACATCTAATATAACCTTGCTCCATCATGAAGCTATTAAACTTCTTATACCATTGACGTGGAGCTTGTTTCAGGCCATACAAGCTCTTCTTTAGTTTGCACACCATCTCCTCTTTACCTTTGACTTCATATCCTTTTAATTGCTGCATATATAGCTCCTCCTCCAAATCACCATGGAGAAATGTAGTCTTTACATCTAACTGTTCTAAGTGCAAGTCTTCTACTACCACTATTCCAAGAAAAGTTTTGATAGAAGTCATTTTTACTACAAGAGAAAAAATCTCATCAAAATCTATACCTTGTTTCTATGCAAACCCCTTGACCACCAAACGGGCCTTATATCTTTTCTTTCCTCCTCCTTCATCTTTAACTATGTATACCCACTTGTTCTGCAATGCTCTTTTGCCTTTCGGTAGCTTCACCAAATCCTAAGTCTGGTTCTCCATGAGAGACTTATGCTCCTCATCCATGGCTTGCTCCCACTTCTTACTGGCATCTACCTGCATTGCTTCATCAAAGCTCTTTGGCTCTCCACTATCAGTGAGTAATAAATAATAAAGAGAAGGAGAAAAACGTTCAGGTTCTTTTCTTACCCTAGAAGACCTCCTCACTATAGGAGTTTGGGGTTCCTGAACTGATTCATGGGTCACTTTCCCATCCAGAAGATCCTCTACTATTGCATATTCTTTCTTGGATTCTTCCCTGTTTTCCTACAACTGTTGCTTATACATGACTTTCTCATTAAAGACCACATCCCTAGACCGAATGATTTTCTTGTCTTTAATACTCCAACATTTAAATCCAAAGTCATCACCACCATAACCAATAAAAGTGACATTTTTCTTATTTATCCTCTAGGTTGGTCCTATCATCCTTGTTAATATGAACAAAAACCTCACATCCAAAGACTCTAAGAAATGAGTAATCGACTTTCTTACCGTACCAAGCCTCCTCAGGTATGCCTCCATCCAAGGCACTTGAGGGTCCTCTGTTTATCAAGTACACAGCTGTGCTCACCGCTTCTACCCAAAAATAAAGAGGCAATCTTGCATGTATCCTCATGCTCCTAGCACATTCCATTATTGTTCTGTTCATCCTTTCTGACACCCCATTCTGATGTGAGGTTCCTGGAACTATCTTTTTCCTGCAAATTCCATTCTTAGAACAATAATCATCAAATTCATTACTGAAATACTCCCCTCCATTATCTGACCTAAGACATTTTAACTTAAGGCCTATTTCATTCTCTACCAAGGCTTTCCATTTAACAAAAGTATCAAATACATCATATTTGTTTCTAATACAATAAACCCAAACTTTCCTTGTTGCATCATCAATAAAAGTAACATAATAACTTGAACCCCCAAGAGATGATACCTGAGCCGGCCCCCACACATCAGAATGTACCAACTCTAACTTACTCTCTTTCTTCGTAGGTCCAACCTTGAGAAACCTTACTCACTTATGTTTCCCATACATGCAGTTCTCATAGAAATCCAAACATGTTTCTGTATACCCAAGAAAATTCTTCTTTATAGTTTCCATGCCCTTATGGCTCATATGACCGAGCCTATAGTGCCATAATGTTATATCTACATCTGAAGATACAAGATTACAATCATTAGTACTATCAGTGGTTATATACAAGGTTCCAACCTTCTTACCTTTTGCCACCACAAGAGCACCCTTGGTAACCTTCCAAGAGTCAGCTGTAAATATCATAGTACAACCATCACTTCCCAATTTCCCCGCCGATATCAAGTTTCTCCTTAATGTAGGAACATGTCTGACATCCTTCAATAGCCATATATTCCCATTCTGCATCTTAACCTAAACAAAACCTTTTCTAACTATACTGCAAGGCTCATCATCACCAAGAAAAACATGCCCAAAATCTCCTTGAACATAATTAACAAAATAATGCCTATGTGGAGTAGCATGAAAGGAAGCCCCCGAATCTAAAACCCAAGATTCAGTAATATTATGCAAAGAAAGAATCAAAGCATCCTGTCATACATTACCTGATGCCACATTTACCTCATTGTTTTCTTCCTGTTGTTTCTTCTTATCCTAAAGCTCCCAACAGTCCTTCTTTACATGCCTAGACTTTCCACAATTCCAACATACAATCTTACTCTTGGATTTTGACCTTTCCTGATCTTTCGATTTTCCACAGTTTCCTCTATTCCTCTGTCTCCCTCTAGTTTCCACTGTCAAAGCATTTTCTAAAGTAGAAGATTACCTAGAGATTTTTCTTCACATTTCCTCACTAAGAATCACCCCTACAACATCCTCAAACTTCAACTTCAAGTTAGCTGGAACCAGGTTGCTTACCGCCATTACAGGCTATTCCAACTCTCAAGTAAAGAGCACATAATTAATAAAGCCCTAAATTCTTCATCAAATTCTATTGTAACCAAAGCTAGCATATTCACAACTGTATTGAAATCATTTAAATAATCTGTTACTGAACTATTCTTAGACATCTTCATATTAAACAACTTTTTCATTAAAAATATCTTGTTAGAGGCAGAGGGTTTTTCATACAAATTTTCTAATGCATCCATTAGATTTTTTGTAGTCTTTTCCTTTGAAACATTAAATAATACCGAAGATGCAAGACACAACCAGATTGTTCCAATTTCCTTCCAATCCAACAAATCTCATTCCACATCTGTCATACTCGAGGGTTTGTTCACCTTATCAAACAACAGAGTATAAAGATCCTTTTGATAAAGGTAATCTTCCATCTGCATCTTCCAAAGACTGAAATTCTGCCCGTTGAATTTATCAACCCTAGATCTTCCATTATCTGTCATAGCTCCCACTCAAGATAAAACTTTCCCTGTGATTCAACACTTCAGCAAACCAAAAAAAAACTAGTCACTGATACCAATTGTTAAGGAATAAGGGATAAAATATGTGGAATAATCCCTTACAGAATAACAATAGTAGAAACTAATATGCAGAAAATATTATAGATCTGAAATAAAAGTGCAGAATAAATAACACAACACAGAGAAACAATATTTAACGTGGTTCACCCAATTTTGGCTACGTCCACCAAGAATCACTTGCTCAGATTTTATTACAAGCCTCCACTCTCTCAATACAATACCCAGATCCATTTGGATCTATGCTCAACAAACTCTACATAATTCACACCTGAATTCAAAGCACATCTGCAATACATTTGCTTGTCTATCTATCATATGCATAAGACCATATACATAGACAATTGCTTAAGCAGTTTGATACAAAACCATGGGCAAAAAAATGTGGGTATCAAAACAATAGGTACCGAAAAACAATGGGCCCAAAAACAGCCCATAACGGTTACCTATTACCCATGGGTTAATAAACCACCCATGAAAATCTGTTTCGGGGGCTTCACCCCCCCAAACCCCCCTTGACCCACTCACCGGCAAGTGGGACCATCGTAAAAATACCCGAGTGTAACACATAGAAGGTGTACCACACTCTAACATGAAAACAGGCTCCACAAACATAACACTTTGTAACTATATATTACTAAGTGGAGCACCTAGGAAGATCGTATGAGAAAGGGTGTGTGGAAAGAGAAAGCCACGTATGCTTAAGGAAGTGATGAATTATACACAAACAAAGTGATTGAGGGAATACCCTTACACCAATTTGTATCAGAGCCTGATTTAAAGGCTATAAAGGATATTAGAATAATAATGGCACAATTGCACTCAAGGATGTAGAACAAGAAGGAAATATTGCTAAGAGAAATGATGGGACAATTTCAGCATATGAAGATACAAATGGAGAAGAGAATGGATGTTTTGGAGCATATTGTCAAAGAGAGAATGTCATTGTTAGAGTGTAGCAGCAAAGGAGAGCCTAAAAGCAATTCAAAGGCAGAATGCAAGTATTCTGGACAAATTCAAGAAGATATGTTTTTGATTGACAATGAAAATGTAAACATAGTTAGCTATGTAAATGTTAGATGTATGAATGCTAGTTTCCATAATTATGCAAGTTTTAGTGACGTATAACTCCTTAAGAAAACTGAAAATGGGAAAACATTTAGACTAGATCAGACATGTAAAGAGAATAAGAGAAGAAAGAGTTAATCTCTTTTGATGAAGAGAGTTTTGGATCATCTAAGAGGCAAGAAGATAGATGTAAGAAGACAAGATATAGAAATGATTCAGATGAGGAACTTGTTCAGGACCAGATTCAAGTCAGGAGGAAAGGTATGTGATGTCATTATAGATGTAGGAAGCACTGACAACGTGGTGTCAGAGTAAATGTTGAAGAAGCTAGGATTGAGAATACTTCCACATCCAAATCCTTACTACATTTCATGGGTACAGTAGAGTCATAATATCTTGGTAAGTGAGAAAAACATGCGGTGTTAATCCTACTTCTTTGGGTTTCATGTCCTTGCCTTGTTACCTTGGTTTTTGTTGGATCGTGACACTCTGGAGTTTATGTCCTTGCTTTGTTGCTTTGGTTTTTGGTCTTGGATCGTGACACACTTATTTGCATAAGTTGATCAAATTATGTTTGGTATTTTTTTTCACTTTTGTTGCACTTTCGACATCACTCCATTGACAGTCTCCTTGTATGGAGCTATTTTGGTGAAACCCAGTGTCAGTTGTTTTTGAGTTTTATAATCGAGCAGTGGATTCAGACTACAGTGCACACCAAAATTCTTCAGCATTATACAAGTTTTTAAGCCGAGCTTCTTGGGATTCCTTGGAAAAGATTTTCTCTCTCTTTACTTTGTTGTTACTAGTTTTGGGTACCTTGCGGTATCCCTTTTTTTCTAATATATTGTACATGACTACCTCATCAGGCCTAGTTTCCATGACTCATTGACTCATAATGTGGACATGTTAGTTCTATTTTGGCCCCTAGCTTTACTTGAGGGGGGTTTTAGAGTAGGTATTTACCTTAGCTCATGTTCACCTAGGTACTTTATTTACCTTTATTGTATTTATCCTCACCCACTTATGTGTGTGGATATTTCTTTTATCTTATTAATATATTAGGAGATATTATCTAGTTAGGTATAGTTCTTTCCTTGACCTATGGTATTGACTAGTTCTTTCCTAGATCTATGGTATTGACTAGATCATTGATGTCTAGTTCTCTCCGAAATCTATGGTCTTGACTAGTTCTTTGATGACTAGTTATTTCCTTGATTTATGGCTTGATCTACGACCTTGACTGGTTCTTAGATTGTTATTTCTTACCTATTTAAGCAAGGCCCATTCTCAATGTATTGCATTGAGTTCCATAATAATATATGATATTGTTTCTCATTTATTTACAATTTTTTTATGTAAAGTTATTCTGGTGAATTGATTTCATCTTATTGATCTTTGTGTTTGATTAGCAACTGTGTTCCTGGCTTGGTATGATTTGGTTATCGTTCCTTTCATAGTATCAAAGAAAGAGATTGCTTTTGACATCCGTCTGTAAGTTTTATTTTGCAAATAAATTCATTATATACTCATATATTTGGGATTTGGTCGTATTTTGTTGTTGCATACATTTTTATGCAAAATGGAGGCTTCCATTAGATCTGGAAGGTGGGAAAACCCTAAGATCGACTGTAAACTCGACCATTTCTGGAGGCAGTCATTTTTCTAGGTTTTTTGTATTATTGCAGGGAAGCACATCGGACTGCCTCGGGAGCCATGCGGCGAAGGAAAATAACGTGGGATTATTTTTCGGGCTTGCTGGATTTCTTGAGATCTACATAGGGAAATTTTCTGTTGCAGTATATCTATCTAGGTTTGCGCACATGAAGGTTTTCAATTCTTTCCTTTTTTGGCAGGGGTCCACGGATGTTGTGCACGATTTTTACTATTTCGGGCAAATCCGCATGTTGTTATTTTTGGAAAATAAAGCACCCATTAAAATCCTTAGCCTTTGGTCATATGGTATGGTCATATGATCCCTTAAAGCTTGTGATTCCTACTAGGAGGTGCTTAACTTCAGCCCCCTTTAATTTTAATTCTATGGTGAAGGCAACAACAATTTATTTTATTTTAGTGGCAACTAAAATAAATAACAGAGGAAAATATTAAAAATCTTGTACCTTTTGATTAGTAACCCAGTTTTAAGTTATGTTTTTTGCAAAAGTGTTTGTTTTTTCATGATATTTACATTAGAGTTATTTATTTTGAGACTTGCACTATAATTATAAAGTTCCAAATATGGAGGAGTGTTGTAATCAATTGTGGATGCAATTTCAGCTGAGCCCAACATCCTAAATTTTTGGGAGTTGCAGTTTGTACCTATCATGGATTCTGAGAATGATATGCTTTTCTCTGAAGTATGTGGACTTCAAGAGGATATTGTAAAATTTATAGAAGAAAATAGATCGCTCAAGAAGCAAAATTATCTTCTACAATCACTCATTCATGATAAGGATACAATAATACACTCCCTGCAGAACAAATTTGCTAGCCTACAGCATCACCATCATATTGTGGACAACCATATCCATGATCCTAGTCCACTTGTAGTTGTTTCTCTTGTACCCACTGCCATTGATCTTCCAGTCTTTGAGCCTGAACCTACTTTTGATGCTTCTAAACCTGTGAGGCTTGTTATTACATGCTCTTCCACATCTGTGTCTATTAAGTACCACATTATTTTGAAAGGAATGATAACCAGATCGTACCAAGCCAAGAACACAGATGCTAATCAAACACCACGATCTATAAGATGAAAGTAATTTTCTAGAATAACTTTACAACTTTGCAAATAAATGAGAAACAATATCATATATTATTATGGAACTCATTGCAATACATTGAAAATGGGCCTTGCTTAAATAGGCAAGGAATAACAATCTACGAACCGGTGAAGGTCATAGATCAAGCCATAAATCAAGGAAATAACTAGTCATCAAAGAACTAGTCAAGACCATAGATTTAGGAGAGAAATAGACATCAAAGTTCTAGTCAATACCATAGATCAAGGAAAGAACTATACCTAACAACTAGATAATATCTCCTAATATCTAAATAAATAAAAATAAATATCCACACACATAAGTGGGTGAGAATAAATACAAAAAGGTAAATAATGTACCTAGGTGAACATGAGCTAAGGTAAATACCTACTCTAAAACCCCCCTCAAGTGAAGCTAGGGGCCAAAATAGAAGTGGCATGTCCACAATATGAGTCCCGACAACTAGGCCTGATGAGGTACTCATGTACAATAACTAGGAAAAAAGGGACACCGCAAGGTACCCAAAACCAGTAACAACAAAGTAAAGAGAGAGAAAACCCGCTCCAAGGCATCCTAAGAAGCTCGGCTCAAAAATTCGTACAATGCTGAAGAATTTTGGTGTGCACTATGGTCTAAATCCACTGTTTGATCACAAAACTCAAAAATAATTGACACTGGGTTTTACTAGAATAGTTCCATACAAGGAGACTATCAACAGAGTGATGTCAAAAGTGCAAAAAAAACACCAAACATAATTTGATCAACTTCTGCAAATAAGTTTGCCATGATCCAAGAACAAAAACCAAAGCAACAAGGCAAGGACATAAACTTTAGAGTGTCACGATCCAAGAAAAGCCAAGGTAACAAGGCAAGGACACAAAACCCAAAGAAGCAAGATCAAAACCACACCCTCCCATACTACTGAATGGGCGGAGTGATGCTACAAATCTATATGAGAGTTGTGAAAACAACTACTCGAATACTGACAAACTAACATGCGACACACCCCAGAATAGTAAGTTGCGAACACCCATTAAAATCCTTAGCCCTTGGACATATGGTATGGTCATATGAGGACTTAAAGCTTGTGATTCCTACTAGTAGGTGCTTAATTTTAGCCCCTTTTAATTTTAATTTTGTGGTGAAGGCAACAACAATTTGTTTTGTTTTAGTGGCAACTAAAATAAATAACAAAGCAAAATATTAAAAAACTTGAATCTTTTGATCGATAACTCGGTTTTGAGTGTCGTTTTTTGCAAAAGTACTTGTTTTTTCATGCTCTTTCCATTGGATTTATTTATTTTGATAATTTCAATATAATTATAAAGTGTCAAATATGGAGAAGTGTTGTAATCAATTGTGGATGCAATTTCGGCTGAGCCCGACATCCTAAATTTTTAGGAGTTGCATGAGAATGATATGCTTTTCTCAAGTATGTGGACTTCAAGAGGATATTGTAAAATTTGTGGAAGAAAATAGATCATTCAAGAAGAAAAATTCTCTTCTACAATCACTCATTCATGATAAGGATACAATAATACACTCCCTGTAGAACAAAATTGCTAGCCTACAACATCACCATCATATTGTGGACAACCATATCCATGCTCCTAGTCCAATTGCTGCTATTACTCCTGAACCCACTAACATTGATCTATCAGTATTTGAGTCTGTTCCTACTCTTGATGCTCATACACCTAAGAAGCTTCTTACTACATGCTCTTCCACATTTGTGTCTATTACAGTACCACATGTTGTGTATCCTACTTCTACTCAGCTGCATGGATTTTTTAAGAAGCATATCACTGCATTCAGTTCTCGCATTCATAGGGTATCATTTCCTCTATTCCACATGTTAAGAGGAATTCTCGTCATGACATTAGTTTTAGAGTAGATACTTCATTGATATCACACATTGACAGAGCTCCTTTTTTTGTTCACTCGACTCTTTTTTAGGATCATGAGCAACACATGAGTTCTGCACCTTCACTCAGGATTGAGAAACCTGATATTTCAGCTATCAGACATGATTAACCTGACACACATTATGATGATCTTTAGCATGCACCCATTGTGCATTTTTCACCAAGTCATATACAGGCATCTTCTTCATCTATCCATGTTGATTTGGGGTGGATATCTGATCACTCATGGTGGTGACATAGGCATTTGTTGAGAGGACTCTATAAGCATGGCTCCTCCACCATTTGTCCTCTTGCTCCACTTTCTATACCTTATGCATTGTGATGTTTCTTGTTTTGAGCATTTTTCTTTAGCATATGTAATGCATCTCTCTTGTTTGTTGAGAGATTTTGTATCTGTATTTTTAACACTTTTAGCATGGGTGATCTATTCTGGTGCATTCCAATGTTAGTTTGTCAGTGTTTGAGTAGTTGTTTTGACAACTCATACAGATTTGTAGTGTCACTCCATCCATTCAATAGTATGAGAGGGTGTGGTGTTGATCCTGCTTCTTCGATTTTCGTGTCCTTTACTTGTTACCTTGGCTTTTCTTAGATCATGACACTCTAGAGTTAATGTCCTTGCCTTGTTTCTTTGGTTTTTTTTCTTGGATCGTGGCACACTTATTTGTAGAAGTTGATCGAATTATGTTTGGTGTTTTTTTACACTTTCGTTGCACTTTCAACATCACTCCATTAATAGTCTCCTTGTATGGAGCTATTCTGGTGAAACCCAGTGTCAGTTGTTTTTGAGTTTGTGATCGAGCAATGGATTCATACCACAGTGCACACCAAACTTCTTCAAAATTGTACAAGTTTTTGAGATGAGCTTCTTGGGATGCCTTGGAGTGGGTTTTCTCTCTCTTTACTTTGTTGTTACTGGTTTTGGGTACCTTGCGGTGTCCCCTTTTTTCCCATATATTGTACATGAGTACCTCATCAAGCCTAGTTGTCAGGATTCATACTGTGGACATGCCAGTTCTATTTTGACCCCTAGCTTCACTTGAGGGGGGTGTTAGAGTAGGTATTTACCTTAGCTCATGTTCACCTAGGTACTTTATTTACCTTTATTGTATTTATCCTCACCCACTTATGTGTGTGGATATTTCTTTTATCTTATTTAGATATTAGGAGATATTATCTAGTTGTTAGGTATAGTTTTTTCCTTGATCTATGGTACTGACTAGTTCTTTCCTAGATCTATGGTATTGACTAGATCCTTGATGTCTAGTTCTCTCCTAAATCTATGGTCTTGACTAGTTCTTTGATGACTAGTTATTTCCTTGATTTATGGCTTGATCTACAACCTTGACTGGTTCTTAGATTGTTATTCCTTGCCTATTTAAGCAAGTCCCATTCTCAATGTATTGCATTGAATTCCATAATAATATATGATATTGTTTATCATTTATTTGCAAAGGTTTTATGTAAAGTTATTTTGGTGAATTGCTTTCATCTTATTGATCTTGGTGTTTGATTAGCATTTTTGTTCTTCGCTTGGTACAATCTGGTTATCATTCCTTTCAGAATAATGTGAGAGATTACTTGAATTTAATTACTTTCCTTGCCTTGGTATATTTCAGTCTCGTTATTTCAATTTAGCATTTTCATTTATGTTGAGTGTGTTATTTCAATTTATCATTTCAATTCTAGTTGAGTGTGTTATTTCAATTTTGTGACTTATTATTGGTGTGTGTACTTCAATTCTAGATTAAGAATTTCCTTTCACAGGAATTTCATTGTAACATTGTCATTTCCATAGCTTAGTATTATGTTTCTGTAGATTTGTATAAAATGTAGGAAAAATTAACAGAAAACCCCCAAAAAAGGACCCAACCAAATAACTGAAAGCATAGGGATTCATTACATATAGCCTAGGACACAACCCTAGTTTTATAATGACACTAGCAGAAGAACATGTTAGTTAAATGATTGGAAAATGAAGCGACCCATCACTCGGCCCATTTTCTACATCGATCTACATGGATATCAGGTATGTATCTCTATGTACTTTATGTTACTGATATTTCCACTCACCAACATAAAGTGGGAGCAAATCACTTTGGGTAATTATCTAGTTCTGATTGCATACTACTACTCATATGATTCATAAGTAATAAAATTAATAATTAACTCGTGTTTTTGATCACCTTGCTTTACTTTATATTTCTTCTTTTAGTCTTACACCATTACTTGCTCAGTCTACCTTTTTAGTCTTCTGAATTTTTCATCCTTGACACTTGTTTCCAGCCAGGACACCAATGTTAGGCACCCTTGTCCCCTTTAGGCACCATTTTCCTCTTTGTACTTTACTCACACTTTTTGGGTCCTTTTTATCCATTTGAGAATCTTATCATTTTGGTAGTTGGCCTTTTCAGGTTTGATTAGAAAATTCAACAAAAGGAATCATATAAATATAAAGTTATGTGATCATAATAAAGGAACAAGCACTAAGCACTATCTATCACCACCTAAGGTTCCATCCATCAAAGAATGTAAGAGTTCCATTGCATCCATCTAGCTCCATCAAAAGTGACATAAGGGCTAGTTTTTAGCATCACACTTCATAGGAGGGAAGTTCATTCTATTCTATGCACACACTTACTATATTCTACATCTAAATACTTGTTCACTATCTGAGTACAACTAGCACAAGAGAAAACTAGGGCACAATTACACACACACACACAAAGAGACCTATGTTGGGTCTAAGATATAGTGCAGTGCTTAGTCATAATTTCACCATTGTGATAGTTAGGATAGTATGACCCCTCATTTTTTATCTTTCATTTTTGAGGATTTGATATCTATTTGAGAGTTTTACATGTTCATACTTTATTGCAGGTTTCCATCAACCTTGGTGATATTTTTGTGACCTCAGAGAAATCAAAGGAGAACACATTGTGATACCTTAGAGGAGTTTTTTTTAGCATTTCCACAGACCTAGGCACCTAGAATTAGGACAAGGGCACCTGTGGGTGCCCCTAACCCTGTCCAAGTTCCCTATTCTATCTTTTTCCTCTAGTTCTACATTTTTTTGAGCTTTGGTGTGATGGAAAGTGCTTTAGATTTTCTAGTTTTCTAACTTTGTGCATTATCCATAACTCTACGAATCAACTAAGCCTTCTTACTCTCTCTTTGTAATTAGGGTTTCATTATTTATTACTTAGTTTACTTAGGTAAATTTTTGTACTTAATTTATCATTTATTTATTGCAATCTTGCATTCAAATTAGGCTCATTTATTTACATTTTAGCTTAATCTCATCATGAAGGAAATTTTTTTAAAAAAACCAAGGGGGTTTCTTGTAAGGAAAGAAAGCATGGATTATTAAGTGTTAGTAGATTGGAAAAAATTTAATTAATTGTTATCAAAACCTTGAACACACAAAAAAATTGCATCAAATTTTACAAGAAGATGATTTAATTGATGATTAAAATTTTGGGTCAAATTCATGGGCATACATCTAGTATCAAAGCAAGGTTCAACAATTAGTACTCAAGGGAAAATAATTATTGAAACTAAACACAAACTAAATAACTAAATGAATACAACAACCTTTATGCTAAAACTAATTTGTTTCATTTTATGCATGTAGGATGACGAGGCATGCAACTAACCATCGAGAAATGAGGACATGAGGGAAAGGTCTACCTAATTTTGAGCCACAAGGTGCATACCTTGGGTGATAAATTTTGGAGGCATTGTAGCAATTGATGGTTGTTCTATAGGACCACTTACTAGTGCTATGGAATTCAGCTAAGGAAGTCACACTATCTAAGGAGGATGTTATGGAAGAGAAGGGATTTTACTCTAGACTACAACACCATGATTCACATCAGAATGATATATATCGTAGCCCATTATTTTGGGTGGAGAAGGTCACATCGTAATTATGTATCTATTGTTTGATCATTGCAAGGCCACCATGACCAAAGATAATTTCATCACCTCATGTAGAAGGGGATTTGGAGTTGCGTTCATAGGGTTAGGGTATAGGAAATTTTATTAGGGATCTTATTAATCTATAACCACCTACTTATAGAGGTATGATAGATGGATTTGGAGGTAATTCATGGATCTTTAGTATTATGAGTTTCTTTGGGATACACATATATGAGATCAAAGTCAAGGAATGACTATCCATTCACCTTCTCAAGACTTAATAGGCATATAGTATATGAAAGACAAGTAGAAGCTCCATTTGACATAAGACACAATTACATGGTCTCTATTTGAGGACTTTTTTGGGACACATTATATGTCAAATAACTTTATTCAATGATAGATAAATGAATTTCATGATTGTTGGTAGGGATTGGTTCGGTAGAACAATATGAGAGCCATTTTCTTGATTTATTATAGTATGTTCACTATTTATAGGATGGGAAATTACAATTCAATAGGTTTATTAGGAGTGTGAATGTAGAATTGGATATAAAATTTAGTATTTTATCTCTTCCAACTTTGGAGGAGGCCATAGAAAAGGCCTATATAGCTAATGAGAACAGGAGCAAGGCCCAAGAGTTCCAATATAGGAATAATAACAAGTTGCATGAATGAATTCACTCACTACATGACATGTGATCATGGGAAACTATACCTCTCCTAAGATGAGGCTTTAGGCTCATGTATGAAGCTTTGATACCTCCACCATATATCCATAGTAAAACTCACAAAATTTGGCCCATCAGTAGAAGATATCATGACCCACTCAGGATATGTCGAGATGAAGAGGCTAAAGATGTCAGGGATTTGGTAGAGATAGGAGGTAGGGTGGGCATTATGTCCATCCATATAGAACTCAATATTTGGCCAGAGTGTGCACCTCAGGGTCAATTAAGCAGAGCACAAGTGGGATTCCCAAATAGAGGTAGACAAGTGGATGTTTTATTTACGAGATTTTAGATCATTATACTTGCATATGCCATTAGAAACCCTCTTTTTTTTATATACAAAAGAAACTATTGTTAGAGAAGATAATAGGTGACCCAGGACATGCTCTTCGTGTTTATGTCACGATAGAGAACTGATAAGATGAGAACCAAGCCACATTTATTGATACTACATGTATGATCGAGGTTATTTTTGGATCAGTTTTATTTGATTTTTGCATGAATGAATTCACTCACTACATGACATTCGATCATGGGAAACTATACCTCTCCTGAGATGAGGCTTTAGGCTCATGTATGAAGCTTTGATACCTCCACCATATATCCATAGTAAAACTCACAACATTTGGCCCATCAGTAGAAGATATCACGACCCACTTAGGATATGTCGAGATGAAGAGGCTAAAGATGTCAGGGATTTGGTAGAGATAGGAGGTAGGATGGGCATTATGCCCATCCATATAGCACTCAATATTTGGCTAGAGTGTGCACCTCAGGCTCAATTAAGCAGAGCATAGTTGGGATTCCCAAATAGAGGTAGACAAGTGGATGTTTTATTTACGAGATTTTAGATCATTATACTTGCATATGCCCTTAGAAACCCTCTTTTTTTTATATACAAAAGGAACTATTGTTAGAGAAGATAATAGGTGACCCAGGACATGCTCTTCATGTCTATGTCATGATAGAGAACTGATAAGATGAGAACGAAGCTGCATTTATTGATACTACATGTATGATTGAGGTTATTTTTGTATCAGTTTTATTTGATTTTTGTGCTTCTAAATATTTTATTTCACCCTCTATAGTGGACTAGTGTGGTTCGGTGCTTTCTAGGTAGTTAGATAAATGACATGTATAGTTGGATAATGGATCCAAACTCACTATGGACACCTATGTGGAGAGTTGTATACTTGATCTTGGTGTGTTTTCCACCACTTTAGACCTCCACATATTACCATTCGTATCATATGAGGTAGGTTTTGTGATAGATTAGATTTATTCTCATTGGGCCAAGATAGAATGTAGAAATAAGATCATTAAGTACCAGGATGATTTGGGTAGTTTGACAATGATCACTAGAATTCAGAGACTAGTTTCCATGCATATGATTTCCACAATTTAACTCAAGTGGGGTATACATAAGGGATGCAAAATGTATGCCATCATGATCAGTGATAGGTATGAGGTTGTTCCATCTTATTCACAAGTTGATGATCATCAAACTTTCAAAGATTTCATAGATGTATTTCTTAGTGAGCTTCCTAGTTTTCCACTATGTAGAGAGGTGGATTTTATGATTAACTTGGTACTGGGTACATCTCTAGTTTCTCGAGAACCATATAGAATGATGAATTCTAAGCTTTATGATATTAAGATTAAGTTAGAGAAATGGTAGATAAGGGTCTTGTCCACCCTAGTGTGTCCCCTTAGAGAACACCTATGATTTTTGTGAATATTAAGTACATATCCCTTCATTTGTGTGTAGATTTCAGGAAGTTGAATAATGTGACAGTGAAGAGCCATTATTATTTTCTAAGGATCGATGATTTATTTGATCAAATGAGGGGAGCTAGAGTGTTATTGTTAAAAATTTGTGCCCCTCCAAGAAAAATTGGCCAATAAGGACCAAGAGTGACCTACAGGTGGAGTTGGGCCTCGTCGGGCATACTTTTAAGAAAAAAACCAAATTCAGCCAACGGGTCAAACTTCATGATATTAACTCTAAATGGGCCCACTAGAATGAGAAAAATCCAAAAAACCATAAGACAGGGGCTCCAAGGTAGAAAATAGCAAATTGGGCCTATAAGAAGTCACCAAGCTAGAGAATGACTCAATGAGTAGCTCGACAAGCTACACAGTGAGCTATCTAGGTTGCATTATTAACGTTAGTCAACTAGTTGGAGCCGAGCTCCCTAAGCTCAGCTATGAAGAAGGGAATTGGTGGGCGATTCAAGCTAGGGGATCCGAGACATGGATGAAATCAAACTCAGAATCGAGTTATGCTGAAGAAAAGGGTCGAGCTTGTCGAATCTAGTGCAAGGTGGAGCACACTAAGTAGCTTGGTAAGCTAATCAGTTAGCTAGTCAAGATGAAAAGGGAAAGATGATGATGGTTTGGGTGGGGACCAAGTTTGGGGTCGATCTTGTTTGGTTTGGTGATTCATCCCAGTAAAGACCTTAATTGATGTTAGGGAACTCGACACTGATAGTAAGAGAAAATGGTCAAATGAATCTTGAATTTAATGAATCCCCCCTCATGACTCAAGGATAACACAGAAATAACTTAGTGTATGAATTCACAAGAATGAGCTCGAAGGGTATTAAGTTCAACTTGGCGAAAGACCTAGAACACCAAACTTGGCATAGAAGGATGTAACCATTAGCTTGTAACAAATAAACTCGGCCATGCATGGATGGGAGATAGCCTGTGGCATTGAGAATAGTGAGAATGTGTCTCGATCATGAAGACCTAGACAACTCATCATGATACCAGGGACCCACGAGAGGTCACAAAAAGCATGGAAAAACACGAAGGAATGCGGTTATGGTCCAAACTAGTTTGTGAGATGAATGGATACAAAGGGCTCATGAGTTGGGTGTGGAACCCATTCTAAGTTGAGCACAAACACAGTATAAATGAATGAATTTAAGAAAATATGTGTTGGATGGATAGGCTCGAGGAGTCATGAGAACCTTGTGAAGAGTAACGTGTAAAGGCCAAGCCTGTCATTGGGCTTGTGGATGAAGACTTAGCTTAGCCATGGCAGTTAGCAGATAGATAAGAGAGGATCAGCTCACCCATGAGAATGTAAAGCATGGAGTTTAGATGATTGAAATAATTGATGATTTAGTTGAATCGATATGGAGGTGAGCTTCACCAAAGCATGACGGGAGTTTGAGGATCGAACCACCAAATAAGTTTTCATGACGAGGTTTATACAAAGAGACAATCTCAGAACCTGCGTAGAAGAATGCATGAAGGATCTCCGAGGGCTAAGTGAGCTGGTGAGAGGGTGGAACCCCAAAGCCCGAAGTCTTCGGAATTCATGGATTCAGGGCTTGGGGGTTTCATTGAGCAGAGTGGAAATAGCGAGTTGGGATGCCAAAAGCCAAAAATTCTGAAGTTTGAATGGACTCAAAATATCAGGAGTCAAACCCCTTTTAGGGTCAATGTAATCTGGGTGTCTGAAGAATGAACTCGGGTGAGTTTCAAAAAGGAAAGTGCTGAAAATCCAAACTGGTGGTGATGTGGCACAACAAGGTGACTTCAAGGTTTCATGGGTCACATTCAAAGTTGGTGCAATGAAAATCCCAAAGTGTGCATGTTGGAATGTTTGAATGAGGAAGTCCCAAAACCTAGAAACTAGTACAAGTCCTGCCAAAACGTTTAAATGGTTTGTCGAGTCATACATGGGAGGTTAAGCCGAGTTGGGTGCCATATCACGTGGTAGGTATATGGCAAGGATTTGGTGCTGAATAGGATGAGCTAGTTGGCATGTGATGGGGGGAAATTTCTTGTTGAATTAGGTAAATGACTTGACGATGCATGCAAGAATCTCATAGGTAGGTGAAATTGAATCGACTAAGCTCGATGATGTATTCTAGGATGGGATGGCTATTCAAATGAAGGGATCTTGGCATTGAAAAGGAATAGCTCAAAAATGGTATAGCCAGCTTGACGTGAAAAGAAACAACTCGATAGGTGAAAAATGATCTCGGTGCTTGAAGGAAAGAGCTCGATAGAGCTTGAGAGGCATAACAAAACCCTAAAACAAACCCCAACTTTAAACTACCATATCTTGAGAAAACTTTATCCAAAATTGATAAAATTATACTTTCCAAAAATGATTTTCAGTGAAGATTTTAATGATGGTGACAAAACCCAATTCTTAGGAGGATAAATGAAGGTAAAACCTAGTCAAAACATCTAGGGAAAAAATGGTATATCTTCCAATGTACTCAACCATTTCTTGTAAATTTAGAGTCATTGGAAAGGTGATTTCAGGATCTATAGTATGGGATCTTCCTATTTCAGATTTCAAGGTTTCTAGACCTTTGAAAATGAAGAGAAAGGAAGTGGTAGGTGAAGGTCATAATGGAGGTTGGTGAAAAGTAGGGTCATCATGAAGCTAAAGGAGATAGACTAGACCCGAGGTGAAATCACAACATATTTATTCAATCACAAGGAATACCATTACTAAAAGTAGGGATTTTGGAGATCTCCAAGCAATCATTGTAAGATTAAACAAAGATTTTTTTATGGGTTTTGGAGTAATTTCAGGATTTCTCTCTCCTCTCTCCTCTCCTCAAATTTCTTCTATAAATTTTGTAAGGGGTTACACATGGAAAAGGTTGATCACCTTATTCTTCCATGCACCCCATTTATTCTTGGGGATTCAAGCCTTCCCCAAATCTTTGTAATGTATTCATGCCTCTTCTTGCTGTAACAATGCACTATGCATACATTTTGGAGTAATAAAATGATGTTTTTTGATTTAGATGTCAGTCCTTATATGATTTTTGTTACTTGTTCTTACCTCTCATTTTTTTTGCACTATCTGAGTATATTTATTTTCCATTGCATGGTTTGGATGTTTTGTGCTTATCAGGAATGAAAATTGTTTACATTTTGGGTCTGTGTTGTAACTACCTAACCTCCCCTTAATGCATTGGTAGAAATTGGGTTTGTGTTGCATTTATCTAAGCTCCTTGGGATTTACCCCTTCTCCATTTTTCTGGGAAGGGGAAAGTGATCAGCACTCCTTTTCTGGTGTATCACCACTCGTAGTGTAGGTTTATTTCATGCATTCATCCTTTCCTCGTCCCCTTGGAAGAATTAGTTTAGGGTTAGTGATTACTTGTGTCTACATTAGGAGTAGAAGTGTATCCTAGAATATAGCCAAAAATCCCAAGGCATGTTATCACATCACTCAGCTAGAACTGAGTGCCCACCCAAAGCGTGCAAGGGTACCAGGACCCCCTTTAGAATTGTGTGTATAAGATCTTAGCATGATTACAAGTATATATTTTCAAATCCATAACATATAATCAATGAAACCAAATTGCATAAACTAGTTCTAAATCTTAACCATATGAAAGAGTGACTAAACAATAACTATAATGAGATTTACCATTCAAGATCCATATTCAGTCACATTTAACACTAATATCCAGCCAATAAGATCAATTTTATTAATACTATAAAATATATATGCTTCATACATCAAGATCTAGTGTCCATAGTTATGTGTGATGATAAATCCGTATCATAACTCTACAATAAAACATGATTGTTCAAATCGTGAAAAACATTACATATATAGGGATGCAGACTTTCCCTTCGCCGCCTATGCACCTTCCAAAAATAGGCTACATGTTAATAATAGCCATGCACCCTTACATCAATGTATAAAATTATGCAATTGCTAATAATAGATCTTCTATTAGGTAACTCTAAGAATAGATCCTATTATTAGACTAAGAATCTACATGGCGCTCGAATTGATGTAAAACCCAAAATATCCTTCGTAAACTACAAGTTTCCACAACATGGCATGCTCCGCACTCTATGTCCAAAAATAGCCTAACAACAAAACAACTAAGTTATAATCGTGGGCACTCCATACCTTACTGTAATTCCGTGTGTACTCCATACACCCTACATTCACGCACCTACCCCTTATGTGCTTTTACAAAACTTAGGCCATCTTTTCTAGCCTAGCATTACCCCACACTAAACTAGATTGTCACCCCTAAAAATGGGTAATACCAATTTATCCCTCAAAAGAACAATGAATAAAAGAATGAATAAATATGTGTAAACCAAAAGAATGGGCTGCTAGAACTTAAGAGAATCAGCCTATGTGGTATCCTTGTTTTCTTCTGATGGAATCAACTCTGGATACTCACCCTAGACTTCTACATCAAAT
The DNA here is from genome assembly GCA_019776745.2 of Taxus chinensis. Taxonomy (NCBI): domain Eukaryota; kingdom Viridiplantae; phylum Streptophyta; class Pinopsida; order Cupressales; family Taxaceae; genus Taxus; species Taxus chinensis. The sequence goes on from CM034151.1 coordinate 30,456,224, forward strand.
GTGTACCAGTCACTTAGTGACTTATTTGTTTTTGTGGGATTTCTATAACCACATCTTCTAACTCATTAAGAGTCATCACACTACCTTCATTTTGAAGAATCTTATGAATATTGGCCATACTAGAGACCATCCCTTCAATTACATCCATCTTTTTGGCAATGTGCCTCTCTATTACCTTTATTTTGTCCTCGTGCATTTTTCTAGCAGCCTCAAGTACATTGCACTTAGCATCAACCAATGTATTCCTTTCTGTGTACCCAAGTGTCTCATTCTTTACTTCCTGAAGGACTTCATTTTATTATTCCTTTGTTCTTTCTTGTATCATTCCTTCAGGCGCTGTGTTGAGTTGTGGAGCTGAATTACTTCAGTTTAACATGCAATGTGAAACTTTCTGGAAAACACAGTAACTGTCATCGGTTAGGGGGAGCTGTCATCAGTCACCCAGAATCAAAATTAGTCAAACAAGGAGGAACAAACATCAGTTAGGGAGAACCGATGTCTATTACCTGTGTGAGGATGTTTTAATTAAATCTTGGGAATTAGATCTATTTTTAGCATTAACGTATATCTATTGATTGTAATTACATGACTAAGTGCCCCAAGTCTATAAACAACTATATAAGCATAAAATATAGGGTTTAGAAGTAAGTATTAAGAAGAATTAAGAATAACTTGCAAAGGTTGGTGAGAAAGAGAATTCTTGGTGATGAAGCAAAATCTTGAGAGAAATAAAGTACTGTACATCTGAGAGGTGTGGAAGATTGTAAATCTTCAATTGTATATCTTGTCAAAGCTTTGGATAATAGATTGGCTTGTTTCTTGGTGGACATAGCCCACAAGAGGTGAACCATGTTAAATTTGGTGTTGATTTATATCTCTTTTTTTGTATATTTCTTCTGGTAGTGTTGTCGTGTAAATGTGCAACAAGAAAATTGACAATTTCCAAGCACGACAACGGTACCCCAGTGTTAATTTTTTCAAGTCCCATCATTCCAAGACACTCCAAGTCTATTCAATCAGTCCAAATGACCTCCTAAATAATGTAATCTCATCCCCCTAGGTGATTTAGGTAAGTCTATTCATCACACCTAAGTCATTTTAGGGAGCTCTGAAAAGATACAATCTTCTAGCAGTATTGGGAAGGGTTATTGCTAGCCTTCCTAGGACTGGATTCAACTCCCTGGAGTGGAACGGAAGGTAAAAATTCAACACGGAGATGAAATTAATACCTTAAAACATAATAGAAATTATTTTTGAAGGTTCAAGGAAGTTTTGCAATACTTGGAGCAGTCTAAGTAAAAAACGAGGTTCACAAGCCTAGGCGGTACACAGGCCTAAAACAGCTGATGCGCTTCAGAAGAAGATTACGGGAGCTCCGGATGGATTTAGGAGAAAAAAAATATATCTCCAGAAAGAGGATTCCAATGCCTATATTATGGTAGAATAATATTTTTCACAACACTTTGGATCATTAGGTCTACAGGCATTTTTTCTCAGGCACAGGTGGAGTACAAAATCAAAAATCTGATTTTTTAGGGATCAAATGGAATAATAAAGACATAATAACCAAACCATTGGATTGAGAAGGAAATTTACAGTCAGGATCATATAAAGGTTTTCCAAAAAATTCCATCAGGAGCTCAAGTTATCACTATTACAAGTTCAAGACTTAGCCAAATGTTTGGGAGGACACGTGTCAGCACCAGGAGCCCGGCGGGGATTTTATGTCCCTCACATCCCCCAAGGTTAGAGACACCAAGGTTGGAAAATTTCTCCTATCCCCCTTGAATCCCTCTTAGACCTGATATGACCTCTTGGACCCTCATGTGACCTCCAGACTTGACAATTCAGCCCCCAGGTGCTTTTTTTGAAGCATTCATCCCCTGCCGTCGAATAGGGCGCCACGTGTCAGCTCCAGGACCACCGTGGAATTTTATGTCCCTTATGAACTTGAGATGGGGGATATACATACCTTGAAAAATTCACCCAAACCCTATGGGGATTCTTTTGGACACCCACATGACCGCAGTTTAGTCCCTTAGGTGCTTATTTGGAGCGTGCATTCCCTGCCGTCGGATCGGGCACAACGTGTCATATTCTTGACCACTGTGGAATTTTATGTCCATTATGCACATGAGGTGGGGTAAATAATACCTTTAAAAATGTGGCCATCCCCATAGGGATTCATTTGGACACCCATGTGACCTCCTTTCATCTCCCAGTGCTTTAAATCAGCTTTTTCCTCCTTCATTCCCTGTCATTAGATCTAGTGCCATGTGTCACTGTCTTGCTCATTGTGGAAATTGATGTCCCTCATGTCCCTAAGGTCAGGGACATAAAGCATGGAAAAATACACCCAAGCCCTACATGTGCATATATTTTTGAAAATTTTCCAAGTGCTACTTTTTTCACTTCTAACTTCTAACTTCTAACTTCTAACAGTTGTGTGTGCACTTCATTCCTCCATACTTCCTCTACAACTTTCTTCCATCACTCCACCATTGCAAGAAATCAAACCAGACCTGATAAAAATTCACTCCCCTCCCACTCCATGAAATCATGCAGGTCTCAGAAGGAATCCTCATCAAACACAGAAGGAGAAGCACGGAGCACAAAAGGAGAAAACGAAGAAAACTCCATAGCCATGAAATGAGAAGTTGAATAAATATCCCAACCGAATGCATGAAACAACAAGATATATTTTTTTGCTCATTCCTCTACCCAAGGCCATCAAGAAGACACCTTTAAACTCCCCCCATGTGTGACAGATCATCCACAATGAAGAAATCTCCTTTCTAGCTCAATAAAGAAAGAAGTGGGATTTCCCGTCAAACCGGTTGTCGGATCGAAGTAAGATTTTACTTGAAGCACCAGAAGAAAAAACCCGCATCAAAAATACAATTTTCTTTGCAAAAAAAGAAGAAAAACATGCCTGTAATTTTAAGGTCCATTAATGGTTGTCGTACCTAGAAGCATTGCCAGGTCTAAAAATTAAAACTTTAAAATCTCCTAGATTATTAAGTGGGCGGGCCTGAAATTTCATAGAGATGATATTGGAAAAAAACCCATATAAAAAAAAATTGTTCCACTTCAATCCAACTCCCAGAGGTAAAATTTCTAAAAATAGCAGGTTTACTACATAGGAACTACTATTTTGGGATAGTCATCGATAGAAGAACCTACAAAGAAGATGAAGACATTGGAGGTGCACTACAGTTGAAAATCCACCTGAATGGATATTTTTGGCACTTACTAAAAATAGTAATTTTTCCCTTGAGCACCTGCTAAAAATAGAAAGTTGATCCAGAAGGAATAAGGAACGCAGGGAGAAAGAGGAAAACTGAGCCGCAACATCCAATTGAAGATCGGGGACCTGATTTCTCATACTTACTAAAAATAGTAAGTTGATTTTTTGGATAGGTCAAAAGCCTTCTCAAGATTACGAAGTGGAGAACAGTCAGAGAATGGAGCCAAGTCCACTGTAGCAACTCATCCTTTGGCATAATTCTTCTTCTTCTTCTTCTTCTTCTTCTTCTTCTTCTTCCTCTTCTCTCTCTCTCTCTTCGCTCCTCATACGACACACACACACTCTCTCTCTCTTCAATGTTATATTTTTGCATTGAGGGTTGCACTTTTTAATATGACTTAAATGAATTTAGAAATATAATGTAAATTAAGTCACCTTGCTATTATAAAAGGGACTTAAATATTTAAAGTGGAATATGAACAGTCTTAAGTCATATTTAGGTATTCGAAAGGTCACGAGGAAGACGATAAGTCACCTCTCATTCTATAAATTGTAACACCATTCCCATTCCAAAGGGTTGGTTATTGATCTTGTAAACTTAAGAGTATATTGCACCTTGAGAGAACAAAGGAGATAGCCATTTTCTTCTAGTCCCTCCTCAATTTCTTCCATTTCTCCACTATGTACAACTTTTGTCTAAGTGATCAATACAAGAAGGAGTTTCTAACTTTCTTTGACTAAGGGGTTTCATGATACTTTGTGTTCATCAAATTCTATTTGGTCTTGTTGTTATTTATAGGGTTGTTTCTTTTCAGGAATGCATGTGTTGAAGTTCCTAACTAGTGAGTGAAGGAATCTGATTTTCTACCTACAGCATTAGTTCTCTTACCTCTTTTCTCACTCCCCTTTCCTGCTCTACAGACGAAGACTTCCCTAGCAAGATATTACTAGCTTTGTCGTAGGGTCAGTGGAGTGCCCTTGTTGGATCCCCGGTCAAAATGCCACCATAGAAATCCACCTTGTCATGTGTATGCAAATATGACAGTTGCATCGATTAAGTAGAGGGACTCAGACTCCTAGAGCATTGGCAAGAAATCCACAAATTTTTCCACCTAAATTTTTTTCTCACCAACAGGTAGAATATCTAATTTTATTTACATATATGCTTAGATCTGATATATTTTCTATACAACTGGTGTGCTAACCCCAAAAAATAGTATCAGAGCTTTGTTTGAGGGTTTTGTGTGTTGACAGATTTACTCACAGAGGGTTTTCTAATTGAGTGGGAGCTACAACAATGGCATAAGAAAATAAATACAAGGTAGAGAAATTTGACAGCCGAAATTATAAATTATGGAAGATGTAGATTAAGGATTATCTATATCAAAGAGATTTGTATTTATCATTATATGAGAAGTCTATACCTATGAAGATGAATGATGAAGAATGGAATATTCTTGACAGAAAGGCTTTGGGATCTATAATATTGAGCTTGGCAGCATCCGTGGCTTCCAATATTACAGAAGAAACTTCTACAGTAGGGTTAATGAAATCTCTTGCTAATTTATATGAAAAATCTAGTGCTTCAAATAAATTTTATTTGATGAAGAAACTATTTAGTTCTAAGATGCATGAAGGTGGATCTACATATAGTCATTTGAATGATTTCAGTTGATGATTGATGAAGTGAAAGAACTTTTATTCTTATGTTCTTTTCCTGATAGTTGGGATAAATTGGTAATGGATGTTAGCTACATCATCTGTTAATAATATTTTGAAGTTTGATGATGTGGTTTGTATAATCTTGAATGAATAAATTCGCAGGAAGAGTACAGAGGAATCATCATCTAGAAATGCTTTGAATGTAGAAAGCATGCGCAGGTAAAAGGAGAGATCCAAGAATAAGAGTAATGGGAAATCAAAGTCAAGGGATTGAATATCTAAATCCATAAGTATGGGAATTACTTGTTGGAAATGTGGAAAGAAAGGACATGCAAAGAAAGATTTTTGGTCAAAAAACAAAGAGAACTAATAACCAGAAAAAGGTAAAGAAGTAAATCTTGCTACATTAGAGGTAATTCAAGATGCTCTTATTCTTTCTTTAGATAATAGAATTGAATCATGGGTTTTAGATTCAAGACCTTCTTTCCATGCAACCCCTAATAAGATTTATTTCAGAAATTATGTCCAGGGAAATTTTGGGCATGTTTATTTAGGTGTTGATGAACCTTGCAGTATTACTGGTAAAGGGGAAGTTCATCTAAAATTGCAAAATGGAAATACATGGGTATTAAAAGATGTGAGGCATGTGCCAAGCCTCAGGAGAAATCTTATTTCTGCAGGGCAACTAGGTGAATCTGGTTGCATGGTTACTTTTATAGGATACTCTTGGAAATTCACCAAGGGTTCTTTTATTGTGGCAAGAGGTAAGAAGGTAGGAACATTATATTTATCTACCTATGTTACTGATTCCTTTTCTACATTATCTACTTCAGATTCAAATGCATGCATGTGGCATAACTGGCTAGGCCATATGAGTCAAAAAGGAATACAAATCTTAAAGGCTAAGGGAAAGTTATCATATTTGAAAGATTTAGATCTTGATTTATGTGAGCATTATGTCTTTGGAAAGCAAAAGAGAGTGATATTTCTCAAAGTTGGGGCAACTAAGAAGGAGCATAAATTAGAGCTTGTACACTCAGATGTGTGGGGACCAGCTTAGGTAGCTTCTCATGGTGGATCCCAGTATTATGTTACTTTCATTGATGATGCTACAAGGAAGGTATGGGTTTATTGTATTAAACGTAAATCTAATGTTTTTTGAGACTTTTAAAATATAGAAATCCCTTGTTGAGAATGAATAAATTCTAAGTTAAAGTGCCTTAGATCTGACAATGGTGGTGAATACTATAGAAATGATTTCAATGATTATTGTTCAGTTAATGGGATATGTAGAGAAAAAAGGTTCTAAGAACACCACAGGATAATGGTGTTAAAGAAAGAATGAACATAACAATCATGGAATGTGATAGAAATATGAGGATACATTCTAGACTGTCCTTGCAATTTTGGACAGAAGCAGTTGATACAACAATTTATTTGATTAATCGTGGACCTTTAAGTTCACTAGATGGAGGAATACCAGAGGAAGCTTAGACCGGAAAAGAGGTATATCTTTCTTTTCTTAATTTTTTTTGGTTCGGAAGCTTTTGTACATGTTGATAAGGAAAAGATAAGGAAGTTGGATGCAAAATCCAAGAGATGCACTTTCATTGGTTATGGATCTGGTGATTTCAGTTTTCGTTTTTGGGATTTAGAGAATTATAAAATTATTAGGAGTCGTGATGTTGAATGAAATGAAAAGAGAATGTACACGGATCAAACTTTGGTACCCAAGGATGAACCAGTTGATAAGTTTGTGAATGAAAATGAACTCTCAGATTTAAAAGTATTACTGATAGGGTTACACAGTAACCAATGTCAATCAACCCATGACCAACATCAGTCATCAAAACTAGTATCAGTTACAGAAGATCCAAACTGACATTGGTTAGAAGAACTGATGTCGGTTACAGGTGATAAGCATCGATCACTATCATATTTGGATACAAATGTCCAAGAGATCCAGATTGAGCCTCTGGTACCCCAAACTCCTGTGAGAAGGTCACAAAGGGTAAGTAAACCTCCAGAAATATTTACACCTTCTCTATTTTATTTATTATTGACTGATAATGGTGAACCAGAGAGATTTGAAGAAGTAATGTAGGATACGACCCACGTCCAGTGGGAGCATGACATGGATGATGAGATGGACTCCTTGGAACATAACCAGACTTGGGATTTGGTTAATTTGCTAGCATGTAAGAGGACATTATAGAACAAGTGGGTTTACAGGATTAAGGAAGAAGAGGGTGGACAAAAAAGATACAAGGCTAGGCTTGTAGTAAAAATATTTGCACAGAAAGTAGGTATTGACTTTGGTGAAATATTTTCTCTTGTTGTTAAGATGACTTCTATTCGTACTGTATTGAGCCTAGTTACAGTAGAGGATTTTCATCTAGAGAAATTAGATGTGAAGATGAATTTCCTTCATGGTGATTTGGATGAAGAGATTTATACGCAGCAACTGCTTAGGTATGAATTCAAGGGTAAGGATAAATTAGTGTGCAAGTTGAAAAATATCCTATATGGGCTCAAGCAAGCTCCAAGGAAATGGTACATGAGGTTTGATAGTTTTATGCATGAGCATGGTTACTTGAGATGTGAATCTGACCATTGTGTTTATTTCAAGAAGCTTGAAAATGGGAGCTATATTATTTTTTTATTGTATGTGGATGATATGCTTATTGTAGGATCTAGTATACAGGACATTGGTGAGCTTAAGGGAAAGCTAGCTCACAAATTTTATATGAAGGATTTAGGAGCTACAAAAATAATCCTTAACATGCAAATACATAGAGACAGGAAGAACAAGAAAGTGTATTTGTCTCAGGAATATTATATCCACAAGTTTTCAGAAAGGTTTAACATGCAGAATGCAAAACCTATTAGTACACCTATGGTTGGACACTTTAAATTAAGTAAGGATCAGTGACCATCATCATATGAAGAGGTCAGATATATGACACAAATTCCATATGCTTCAGTAGTTGGGAGTCTCATGTATGTTATGGTTTATACCAGACCATACATGGCATAAGTAGTAGGAGTGGTGAGTAGATATATGGCCAATCCAGGTAAAGAGCATTGGAAAGTAGTCCAATAGACACTCAAGTATTTTAAAGGGACATCTAGCATGCAATTATGCTATGGAGGTTTAGATATTTCATTATGTAGTTATGTTGATTCGGATATGGCTGGAGATTTGGATGGTAGAAGGTGCATTACTGGATATGTTTGCACAGTATGTGGGACAATAGTTAGCTAGATTTCAAGATTGTAGAAGGTTGTGTTTCTTTTCTATTATAGAGGTAGAGTATGTTACAGCTACAGAGGCTAGCAAGGAGATGATATGGATGAGTAGGTTCATGGAAGATTTGGGAAAGGAGCAATATGATTGTAAACTATTCAGTGACAGTCAAAGTGTAATTCATTTGGAAAAGAACTCAATGTTTCATTTGAGAACAAAACACATTCAGTTGAGGTATCACTTCATACGGAAGGATTTGGAGGATGGAAAGTTGAATCTGGAAAAGATTCACATGAGCAAGAAACCTGTGGATATGCTAACGAAGCCATTAACAAAGGAAAATTTGGAGCTACACTCCACTTTTGTTGGTCTTCAATTTTGAGACTTGAAGAGGAAGAAACAAAGCTAAGGAAGGATCCAAGAATGATGTTGTCTAGGTATGGTGTAGTAATTAATCTCCAAGTGGGAGATTGTTGAGTTATGGAGCTCAATTACTTCAATTTAGCATGCAATGTGAAACTTGCTTGAAAACATAGTAACCATCATCAGTTAGGGGGAAATGACATCGGTTAGGGATAACCAACATCAGTTACCTGTGCGAGGATGTTTTAATTAACTATTGAGAATTATATTTATTTTTAGCATTAAAGTATATCTATTGATTCCAATTGCATGGCAAAGTGCCCTAAGTCTATAAATGACATATAAGCATAAAAGCTAGGGTTTAGAAGTAAGTATTAACAAGAACTAAGAAAAACTTGCAAAGGTTGGTGAGAGAGAGAATTCTTGGTGATGAAGAAAAATCTTGAGAGAAAGAAAGTACTGTACATCTGAGAGGTGTGGAAGATTGTAAATCTTTAATTGTATATCTTGTCAAAGATTTGGATAATAGATTGGATTTTTTCTTGGTGGACGTAGCCCACACTAGGTGAACCACATTAAATCTGGTGTTTATTTATATCTCTTGTTTTGTATATTTCTTCTAGTAGAATATTTGATTTTATTTGCATGTATGCTTAGATCTGATATATTGTCTATACAACTGGTGTGCTAACCCCAACACATTGCACATGTAACCAATTTTAAATCTACTTTCTTCAATTAATCTTTCAGGGCCTACAAAATAGACTCATAGCTAGAGATATTCCTTACAACTATAGCCTTGTCCCTTTTCACTTCTTCTATAGCATCTTTAGGTTGCGGCAGGCACACTGGACCTTCCTCCAAAAGTAGTCTGGCTATGGTACGTAAATAATGAAGGGAATTTGGAAAATTATGTGGTGCCTTTTCCTGAAACTTAGGCCTCTTCTCCATAATCTCATCTATTATTTGCTCGGCTATCTTGTGAATATTCTATGATTCTATCACAACCTTATCCCGCTCCTCCATTGGCCACTTTATCTTAGGCTTATTATCTCTTCTATCATCTATAAATTCTTTTATAGTCACCACTTTGTCAATGTTACAGTGCACGACTTCTGTTGATATCTTGATAATCACATTTCTCACTTGTTCATTTGATAATTGTGTGGACTTGATGGTTCATGACAGGTATGAGGCACCTTTTTCATCCTCCGAGATACACATGACTCCTTGTAAAAATCAAATTCAGGATCATCCATATGAGTCTACATACTTCATGACATTTGTTTGCAAGTGCACATTGTCACCATTTCTAGGTCCATCCAATTCCATCCATACAACTACTCCCTAGGAAATGTACTCTAGAGCAGGCATGAATAATTTTAGTTGGATCAACTATATAGCCCATGTTCTAAGTCCTTACCACATTATCTTCCGTGTGCCCACTAGTGTGCTATTCGACATCTTCTTGTGTAGTGGGGCTTGTATCCTGTTGTGGCTTTGTGCCTACACTCTACTCAACTTCCTCTCCTTCTTCAGTTTCATTATCTCCTCACCCAGGTCATATAATTATCTCTATATCCCCTCCATCATTGCCTTCATCCTCACCCAGCTCCTGTATGCTCACACTTGGTCCAACCTCCTCATCTTGCATTTTAATACTCGAAGTGGCATCATCTCTCCTTTCCTCCATACTCAGAGTAGCCTCATCATGTTGCATGATTAGTTAAGGGGATTTATCCTCCTCACTATCTTTCACCGGTATATAATTCTGATGCTTCTTCCTTTATCCCTCCTCATTTTTCACCATAGTGACTTGTGGTGATATTCTTACTAGCTATGATGTCCTAGCACCCGTGTCCCTAGATGTGCACACCCTACACAAAAATCTCCTTATATGATCTAGTCCAGTGCTATCTTCTTGTTCTTCCTACTCCAAAACATTCTCTAAGCCCATAGGAATTAGTTCTTCTTGAGTGGGGGGCACAGTTGTAACCTACCTTGAGGTCCCCGTCGTCTACTTCTTCTTTGGAGGACTTGGTAGATCCATGCCCTTTCCTTTGATTACATTTCCATCCTTAAAATTTGGCCTCAAGTATACATATATGCGTGTTGGTTCAATCTTCCCCATGGCCATGCTCTCTGGGGTGATGTCAACATTATCTAACTCAAAAATCTCTATGTACACCTCTTGGTTCAGCCATGCATAAGTTTTATGTAGAGTATGAACATCTGCGTCTACTTTATCTATGTCAAATTGAAGTTTGCGCATGTTGTGAAACTTGTTTACTGAATCCTTAAAATACCTTATAGTGAAAGAAAAAGGTAACTTGCACCAAGGGATTTTCTCACCCGTCTTCATGTGGAAGTTTCCTAAGATGAAATGTTGTTATACTAAAAATTTCACTTCTCCAGCCAATACTATGAGAAGTTCACACGGTATGTGCCATTCCTCTTCAAATACCCAACGCAGCCACCTAAACCACTTCTCTAGGCTCTCCTTATATGTATTGGAAATATTATACGTATTGGAAATATTTCCATGTAAATTATACTTTGAAAATGTATTCTCTGGAGATTTGTTCTCTAGGGGAAACTCTCAGACGTTCTCCCTTGGCCCATCTGACACACCAATCTCATTAAATACAATCAATAAAATAATGGTAGCCCAGGTTATTTTCTCACCCTTATCCTCTTAGAGGCATGCCTCAGTCACCAATATCTCCATAATATATCCAATAATATTGTAGTATATCTTGTTAGCCATTTTTTTCGCTATGTGCAACCAACACTAGTTTACTTCATTCCATCACTCAGTGGCACCCAACTTACTACCAGCCAGCCATGATGCAACCCTTGTGGCCATGTATTCAATATTAATCACTTTAAATGCTCAACCACCTTTTTTTACTTGTATGTCGTGGTCATTGCATCAATACCCTCATCATCTAACAAATCACCCGTAGTTTCCTACCTGGAGTCGCGCAACCCTGTTACCTTCCCAATAAATTTGGTGGTAATTCTCATCCCTCTACCCACAAAGTAGAAGAAATCCTCATGCACTCATGAAATAAGCCAATGATATAATTTATCGGGCTTCCAAGAGTATGGTAACTTGAGGATCTGCATGATCCCTATGCTTTCAAGCAATTTTTAAAAGAGGCATCCAAAACCCTAGTGTCATTTATCATCATTCGGTTAGTCTGTCTAAATACCTCGGTTATAATATGCTTCAATAATTTATTAGTTTAGTAGTTAATGTTAGAAATTTTGCACCGTGTTATCTTGGTTTTCCATGATTTCCCCTCAATCACTCCTTCTAGATAGAGCATCTCAACTAACCATTCTTTCGTCGTGTCTTCAGCCTCTTTCTAAACAATTAGAGCTCTTCGAGTTTCTATTTCTTCTCCCTCGCCTATCAAATTCCAATTCATCACCTTGGAAATATTCCTATCACAAGTGTGAACCAAACCCTATTTACCTTCTTCAAACCCTAATCGCACGAACACTTCACAACACACACACACACCACTGCCCAAATCTCGATCCCATGTCTGAATGCTTCCTAGCAATGTTCTCTTATTCCTATCAGGATCATTGATTCACATGGTGCTTATCTTCCTTAGAAATTCTTTGCACTTCACACCTTGTTTGCTTCAATAATGCAAGGTAAAAATGACGTTGCAAATGTCGATCTTATAACAAATTTCAAAAATCCTTCATATTAATTACCCCCAACTACCATTGTATGGAGAATTAATTTTGCATTCATGCTTCCCTGTGTTTTGTGCTCCTTCTTCCATACCTCTAATTTTCATGCCTCAATCATAACCTTTTGGTGCACCCACTACTTCTCTGTCACAAATCCTCTTCCCGCACTTCCATGTGCCAAAGATCTAATGTGAAGCTTTCTAAGTAGTTTCCAATTCTACAACCTTCTTTACATTATACTAAGTGTCCATATTTCCACTTGTGGTCTTAACTTGAGGGATCTTCTTGAAGTTTCCTTTTCTAAGAACTTTTTTTAATCTTTAATCATCAGTGAGTTGTTTTTTACCATGCACCCTAGTCCAAAGTAAAACACCAGACATTCCTCCTTGATCCACCCCACACTAAGGGTATGCACATTCCTCTGCGCATGAAAACTCTCAGATAGTAATCAACTTCCTAAGTGTAATCATGCTTATTACATAAAACACTGAACTAAATTGAAAAAGCATTGCAATGATGAAGGAAAATGCATATAAAGGAAATGCATTAAGGAAATCTATTTTAAGTGGAAATATTGCCTTATTAAAAACACGTAGAATGCTTATTTATAGTAGAGCTTCAGCCTACTCCCATTGAAGTAACTGGGAAACCGTGTTCCATATAGTTACTCTAACTGGAAAGTGCCTGAGTCAAGGATACGAGTGATTACATACGGTCCCAACCAATGTACTTTAAGATTTCCTAGGCGGCACATAAAAAATTTGAATCATATAAGAGTACCATTTTCCCAATTTCAATTTTTCTTATCCTTGATGTGACTATCATGCCATGTTTTCTACCTAGATTTTTCCTACTTCTGACTCCATCTTACTATGGCACACCTTTCATCTATCTACATCAAGTTGTCAAAATGTTCTTCCAATTCTTTCTCATTAGCCAAACCTCCTACGCACGCAATACACAAAGAAGGTAACATGAACTCCATGGGTAGGACTTCCTCTGTGCCAAATACTAACTGAAAGGGTGTTTCTTTATTCAACCTTTTGTAGGTTTTCTGGTATGCCCAAAATACAACAAATATTTCATACTCCCAATCTCTCCTTCTAACATCATAAATTTTTATCAAGTATGGCTCAGTATTTTATTAAAGGCCTCAATAGTTCCATTTTCCTGAGGGTGATAAGGAGTTTTCCTATAGTGCGCAACCATAAATTCATCCAATAATATCCTGATAGTGTCATTAAGGAAATGAGTACCCCTATCACTTGTCAAACTTAAAGGGAATCCATACCTGCTAATAATATTTTTCCACATAAACCTTGTTGTTGTGTAATCCTTTGTAGGTGCTGCTTCTGCACACCTTGTAAGATAATATGTACAAGTTATAATATAGCATGATCATGTCTTGTGTGCGGCTAGGGAAATAGGGCCCACAAATTGAATTGCCCATTTCTCAAAAGGATCTACACTAGTAATAGGCCTCAAAGGCATTTAATCTTGGTGCCCAACATTTTCAAGGTGTTGAAAATGGTCACATACCTTACAATATAATTTGCAATACTTGTATAAAGTTTCCCACCATAGACCATCTAGTAGGATCTTGTGTGTGGTGGAATCCCTGATATAGTGTCCACCTACAATACTGCCATGAGCTCCTCCATAATTGCTACATGTTCATACTCAAGTACACACCGACGTAAAACTCCACCCCTTCCTAGTTTGTATAAGTCATCACTGATCAATATATAAGGCGCGACACGAATATCAAGTTGTTTCTTCTCTAAAGTATTCATTCCCTCAAGTGTCACACCTATACGTAAAGAAGGCAATATCCTCTAAGTATAAGGGCACGTGGTTCAATCTAAATAGTTGTGCAGTAGGCATTTCTTCCTGAATGTTTTCCGCATCCTCTCCTTATTGAATCCTTGATAAAAGGTCTAGACTAGAATTTCTCTTTCCTGGCTTAACCACCACTGTAAAATTGAATTCCTGAAACAACAAAACCCAATGACATATGTTCCCCTATAAAATGGGCTTATTTATAAAGTACTTTAGTGCCATGTAGTCTTAATAAAAGATGAAGGGGTAGCAAGAAAATATTGTCGCAACTTGTGGAGCGCATAGATCATAGATAATGCCTTGCATTCGGTAGTTGTGTAGTTTTGTTCTGCTAGAGTCAACTTCATGTTAGTGAAACAAATAGGATGATAAATAATCCCCTCTCTAGGCTAATATAGTACCATGCCATGCTAGAGGTTTCCACATGTACGTAAAAGGGTTTGGACCATGAAGGAAAGCATAAAATAGGTGTTGTATTAAGCCTCTCCTTTAGTGTCTCAAATGTGCACTATTGTGCTTCACCCCGATAGAACCTTCCTTTCCCTTTTAAAATTTCTTCCAAGGGCATGGCGATCTTGGAATATCCTTTGGAAAATCCTATGTGACCTAAGAATCCCTGCACCTAGCTTTGGCTAGTAGGCTCCTTCAAGCCCAAAATCACAACGACCTTAGTAGGATCCACTAGAAAACCTTCCTTACAAATGATGTGCCCCAATAAAATTTCAAAAGGGTTTGCAAATATACACTATTTAATGTTCAAGAAGATGCTCAACTACCTGCATTGCTCAAACATCAGCCTCAAATTTTCACAATGATCTTTTATGAGCCCATAGACTATCTAATCATCTAGATACACCTGCAAGAACTTGTGAAGGAAATCCTAGAATTCATGTACCACTATGCGTAAAAAAACTATAGGAACATGCTTTAACCTAGAGGGCATAACTGTGTATGTAAAAATTCCCCACTTGGTGGTGAAATTTTTCTTCTCTTGATCCTTGCTAGCTAGCTACACCTAATGATATCCTTAGAATCCATCAGTGAAGGAGCAGATTTTGTACCCTACAACACCCGCAAATATTTCTTCAGTAAATGGTGTGGGAAATGGATCAATAACACATGCAACATTTAATTCCCTATAATCCACACAAAATCCTATCTTGTCATCTTTCTTGATGTTGATCACCATAGGGCTCACCCATTCTGACTCCTCAATGGGTACAATGATCCCAAAGATTAACATTTTATCAATCTCTTCTTTCACTTTGAAGCAAAAATTAGGGTTCATCCTATAGGTTCTCTTCCTAATCGGGCACGCTCCTTCCTTCAGCTTTATTTTCATCTCACACAACAATTCATGTACCCCTTTTAATTCATGATAGCCTCTAGGGAAAAATTCTTCGAATTTACGTAATAAATCGATGATCTTTGCAACTTCAGAATTAGACCAATAATATCCAATTATGGCCTCTTTAGGTTTAGTATTTGTGCCAATGTTCACTTTCTTGGTATTCATGGGATCATGGTAGGTGCGTGCCTTCTCATTTGCACTATCCAATACTTTGCATGTACCATCTTTGTACTCAATGTATAGGTTCTCTACTTCTTCATCATCAACCATGTAGATCATCTTACCCTTTGTTTTTTCTAGGCAGACATACCCAAGCTACCCAACATCTGTTTCATCTTCTTTAAAGCATGCCACCAAGTCTTATTCTCCTAATAATTCTTGAAGTAATTCTTTAGCCTTTTCATTGTCTCCCATAGTTAAATGCTTCATAACCTACAACGCCTCATTCACCGGAAGATTCAAATAAAAGTAGTTAACGTTCTGAATCATACCTTTAGTAAGTTCCCACTGATTTCTAGTTTCTCTATCCAAATTTGCATAAATATACCATGCACGCGTGTAGCCTTGCAAGGTGAAATAAAACTTTTGTACCCACCACAAAGGTGGTAAAGCTTCTTGCCCCACTTTCTAGAGTCTCTCACATTGCTAAACGTGGTGTTGAATAAGATTATTACCATGAAATGCAAAAATATGAGTAGGTGCATTTCTCCTTAAAAACCTTGTAGATAAATAAATCATTACTTATCTTGACTCCAAAATATTATCCCTATAAACCATCCACCAACACATTGTTGTCCTGCACAAAGTATAAACTAACATGTTCCTTCTTTTTACTTGAAATTTCCACTAAAATTCCATAGTAAGGGAAAATACTTCTGCATTCTCTACACCTGTGTACTTTGGTACCTAGTTACTTCCCAAGTGCTTGATACTATGTGGCTTATTGACACGTGCAGTTGTACTTAACAATTTGCACCCAATCATTTCATAAGTTCCATGTGCCCAATTTTCACATGCAACACTCATAGTAACACTCATGGAATGTGCATCATCCCATTGGAGAACTCCTTCTTTTTATGTCTCAAGAACTTTCGGATCTCTAATGGTTTGCACATAAATTCCATTAAGCTATTCTTCACTTACGGGTACTACATATGGCGTAGATTTCCCATCTAACATAGGTATGATGACTTGTTATTCCTTATTCTCAAAACTAATATGTCCCTTGTTGAAGCATAATTCATTGTTGTTTTCATAACACAAGGGCACCCAAGTAATGTAGGAAAGTTGTCTTCTTATGAAAGTGCTAAGATTGCAAAATCCCTAGTAAAATTGGCCCCCTGAATGGTAATAGATGCATCTTTCAAAACTCCAATGGGCATAGCCTTAGTCTATTTTTCCATGAACAATACATTAGAGGATGGCTACAAAGGAGGTCTACTCATTTGAAACCATTCATCCAAATTGAGAACATTTACTTCCACTTCTGTGTCAATCAAGATGTTACTCAAAAGCCAACCATCAACAACAACATTTATAGTAATCTCCTTATCATAATCTCAATTCTCTGGAGGAATATTAGCATGTAAACATTGTCTCTCAAGCTTATTCCTAGGATGGGGAGTGTTTCCCTTCAACCAGTTCCCTAACAGTAGAATAATGTTCTCTTAGCGCAACATCTTGAAAACCTCCTTCAAATAATCAACATATGTCTAATGAAACTCATCTGTTTTCTTTTGTTCTAACATCCATGAATATTCCTTCAAATATTTTATCTCACCCTATAAATTACAAATTACCTCCATGGTTTCTTAATAAACCTCCTTCTAGTGCATAGGGTCTAGATACTTGGCATGCATGACTTCCTCCTTAGTAATGGCAACCTTTTGTTGTAGTGTTTCCCTGGCATGCACACCCTCAGTGCATGTAGGAATCTTCATAGGAATTAACTCAAGATTCGGTGCTAACTTTGGCATCCATTTGTCTTCCACGGTGCGTTGTACTCTAACCATTCCCACACCCTTATTTTCATGTTTATGTTTCTTGCTTAAGTGTTCATACAAGTCTGGGAATTCTTCATAACTATTATTCTTTCTGCAAAAATAACACACAATATTTAATGGGAAATCATGCTTATAGTGATCAAGAGATCCATATGTATAACAGGTCCCACGAGATAAATCACTCCTTCATCCCCTGTGACCTCGACCTATGAATCTACCTTTGTAACCTAGACCTCTACTACGACCGCCATCAAAACGCCTCTCACTGTGATCATAGTCATGATGGTCATCATTTTCTTTGGAATTATTTATAACACCATTATTTCATATGCCAATATCAATGGCATCATGGATCTGATCAATAAACCTACAATCTTCAATATCATGATTCAAGGACCTACAAATCTTACAATAACATGACACATTATTTCTTATCACGTGTTACAACAATGGGTACAAACTTAAGTTGTGGTCCAAGTGACATATCTTGCAATCCAGAAATAGGGAGTGCACTGAATTATGAGGGAAAATATCCTTAGTATGCCCCTCTACTTCAAAATATGTACACAAAATTCTATTATGCGTCATGCGCTGAATTATTAGATAAGTTTTCCAACTATGTAATTTTTGCTATCTAAGATTCTAAGAATGGGCTCACCCCTGTGTCCACACTTCCTACCATCTCAATGTATAGGGATACTTCAAGAGCCTCGCATGGATCTGTATAAGTCTTATGTGAAATTAATATTCTAAATAGCGTGATCAGTCCTCTAATTAACCACTATGCATGTTGGCTTGTGTGGATGTCATAAGATAACTTATAAAGAAGAGTCTTGAACCGAGCGTCATATTCCCAAACACTTTCAGTAGTGCCTTGCTTAATGTCTTTATGCATACTTTCACTTTTCTAATCAAACTCAGGAATATAAAATTCCTATAAGAAATCATCTCGCAGTGCCGTATAGTCCACACAAGTATGATCATGATCAAAATTTCAGTACCGTGTGTGCATCCCTGCAACATAGTTACAAACCTACTAGCCTTGCACTCTGGAGTTGTAATCCCCTTTACGCACCAAAATATCTCACACATATGGACGTGTTCCAATGCATCCTCAATATCTCTGTACTTCAGAAGATGGAGAGACATCTTCATATACATTTTCTAGGGTTAGTGTGGACCTTACCCATCAAATCTAGAGCCTCTTGTGTTTCCTTCTGTATTTCCACTACCTCTAGATCCACTAGATTTGCTAGCACCTAAGTGTTAGGAATTAATAATACCTAATGCGGAATAATTCCTTAGAATCGCAATAATAAGAATTATGAATAGAATTACATAAATGAAATATTCACAACACGAAGACAATATTTAACGTGGTTCACCCAATGTGGGCTACATCCACCAAGAACACTTGCTCAGATTTTATTACAAGCCAAAAGTCTTCACAGTTACAATAATCAAATCTTGTTTGGAGTTGTGCTCAACAAACCCTCCCAAATTCACACTTGAATTCACACACACTATTCACCTTCACAAAACACACTCATATAAATCCTATTGTATGTCCATCTATTTATAAGTACATCAATAGATAGCCGAAGAGGCGGTTTTACAAAACAATGGGTACCGAAAAACCATGGGTCCAAAAACAACCCATAACAGTTACCCATTACCCATGGGTTAATAAACCACCCATGAAAATTTGCTTCGGGGGCTTCACCCCCCTGAACCCCCTTGACCCGCTCACCAGTGAGCGGGGACCACCGTAAAAATATCCAAGTGTAACACATGGAAGGTGTACCAAACTCTAACATGAAAACAGGCTCCACAAACATAACAATCTCCCACTGAGCAAGCTTGTCAACCCTTCACTTTCATCTGCGAAGGCCAACCAAAGCTGAACATAGATTTAAATTATCCCTTGTGACCACCTTGGTCATCATGTTTACAGGATTCTGACTGGTATGAATCTTCTCCAACTTCAACTTATCTTCCTCTAAAGTTGTCCTGATGAAGTGATATCTCAACTGTATATGCTTTGTCCTAGAATGGAAAGCAGAGTTCTTAGCTAAGTGAATAGCAATCTGAATATCACTATATAGCTTTCCAAATTCCTACTTATGCCCCAACTCATCAAGCAATTTTTCTAGCCAAATTATCTCCTTGCTAGATTTTGTAACAACAACATACTCAGCCTCAGTGGTTGACAAAGCCACAACCTTCTGTAACCGTGAAATCCAGCTCACTGTTGTATCACCTACAGTAAATACATAACTTGTTGTGCTCCTCTTGCTGTCCAAATCTCCAGCCATATCTGAGTCAACATATCCACACAAAGTACTGTCTGATCCACTGTAACATAAAACAATACCCATGGTCCCTCTCAAATACCGAAGTATCCACTTTACTGCCTGTCAGTGCTCATTTCCTGGATCACTCATAAACCTACTCACTGCTCCCACTACATGGGAAATATCTGGCCTAGTGCATACCATAGCATACATCAAACTACCAACTACTGATGAGTAAGGTACCTTGGACATCTGGTTTCTTTCCTGCTCTAGTCTTGGGACACTGCTCCTTTGATAACTTAAAATGAGCCTACCAAAGGAGTCCCAACCGGTTTAGCATCCTGCATGTTAAACCTATCCAATACCTTCTTAATGTACTCTTCTTGAGATAAAGTCAGCTTCTGTTCCTTCCTATCCTGAGTTATCCTCATACCAAATATTTCTCTGGCTACCCCCAAATCCTTCATATCAAAGGATTCACTTAGTTGTTTCTTGAGTACTTTTATTTCCTGCATGTTTTTATCTGTAACCAACATGTCATCAACATACAAACTTAGGATAATATAACTTCCATTCTCAAATTTCTTTGTATACATGCAATGGTCATAATGACATCTAATATAGCCTTGCTTCCATCATGAAGCTATCAAAACTTCTTGTACCATTGACGTGGAGCTTGTTTTAGGCCATACAAGCTCTTCTTCAGTTTGCACACCATCTCCTCTTTACCTTTGACTTCATATCCCTTCTGGCTGCTGACATATATAGCTCCTCCTCCAAATCACCATGGAGAAATGCAGTATTTACATCTAACTGTTCTAAGTGCATGTCTTCTGCTGCCATTATTCTAAGAATAGTTCTAATAGAAATCATTTTTACTATAAAAGAAAAAATCGCATCAAAATCTATACCTTGTTTCTGTGCAAAACCCTTGACCACCAACCGGGCCTTGTATATTTTCTTTCCTCCTTCTTCATCTTTAACTATGTACACCCACTTGCTCTGTAATGCTCTTTTTCCTTCCGGTAGCTTCAAAAAATCCCAAGTTTGGCTCTCTATGAGAGACTTATGCTCCTCATCCATGGCTTGCTCCCACTTCTTACTGGCATCTACCTGCATTGCTTCATCAAAGCTCTCTGGCTCTCCACTATCAGTGAGTAATAAATAATAAAGAGAAGGAGAAAAACATTCAGGTTCTTTTCTTACCCTAAAAGACCTCCTCACCTGTAGGAGTTTGGGGTTCCTATTGAGTAGGTTCCTGAACTGATTCATGGGTCACTGTCCCATCTCAAAAGATCATCTAACACTCTACATATTATTTCTTGGATTCTTCCCTATTTTCCTGATACTGTTGCGTATACATGACTTTCTCATTAAAGACCACATCCCTAGATCGAATGATTTTTTCGTCCTTAATACTCCAACATTTAAATCCAAAGTTCATCACCACCATAACCAATAAAAGTGCATTTTTTCTGATTTAGCCTCTAGCTTGGTCCTATCATCCTTGTCAATATGAACAAACACCTCACATCCAAAGACTCTAAGAAATGAGTAATCGAATTTCTTACCGTACCAAGCCTCCTCAGGTATGCCTCCATCCAAGGCACTTAAGGGTACTCTATTTATCAAGTACATAGCTGTGCTCACCGATTCTACCCAAAAATAAAAAGGTGGTCTTGCATGTATCCTCATGCTCCTAGCACATTCCATTATTGTTATGTTCATCCTTTCTGACACCATCCATTCTGCTGCAAGGTTCCTGGAACCGTCTTTTTCCTATAGATTCCATTCTTAGAACAATAATCATCAAATTTGTTGCTGCAATACTCTCCTCCATTATTTGACCTGAGACATTTTAACTTAAGACTTGTTTCATTCTCTACCAAGGCTTTCCATTTAACAAAAGTATCAAATACAGGAGATTTTTTTCTAACACAATAAACCCAAACTTTCCTTGTTGCATCATCAATAAAAGTAACATAATAACTTGAGCCCCCAAGAGATGATACCTGAGCCGGCCCCCGCACATCAGAATGTACCATCTCTGAACTTACTCTCTTTCTTCGTAGGTCCAACCTTGAGAAACCTTACTCGCTTCTGTTTCCCATATATGCAGTTCTCACATAAATCCAAACCTGTTTTTGTATATCAAGGTAAATTCTTCTTTATGATGTCCATGCCCTTGTGGCTCATATGACCAAGCCTATAGTGCCATATTGTTATATCTACATTTGAAGCCACAAGATTACAATCATTAGTACTATCAGTGGATAAATACAATGTTCCAACCTTCTTACCTCTTGCCACCACAAGAGCACCCTTGGTAACCTTCCAAGAGTCAGATGTAAATATCACAGTACAACTATCACTTCCCAATTGCCCTGGCGATATCAAATTTCTCCTTAATGTAGGCACATGTCTGACATCCTTCAATAGCCATGTATTCCCATTCTGCATCTTAACCTGAATAGAACCTTTTACAACTATACTGCAAGGCTCATCATCACCAACAAAAACATGCCCAAAATCCCCTTAAACATAATCAAAAAAATAATGCCTATGTGGAGTAGCATGAAAAGAATCCCCTGAATCTAAAACCCAAGATTCGGTAATATTATGCAAAGAAAAAATCAAAGCATTCTGGCATACATTACCCGATGCCACATTTTCCTCCTTGTTTTCTTCCTGTTGTTTCTTCTTATCCCGAAGCTCCTAATAGTCCTTCTTTGCGTGCCTAGACTTTCCATAATTCCAACATACAATCTTGCTCCTAGATTTTGACCTTGCCCGATCTTTCGATTTTCCACGGTTTCCTCTATTCTTCTATCTCCCTCTAGTTTCCACTGCCAAAGCATTCCCTAAAGTAGAATATTCCTAGGAGATTTTTCTTTGCATTTCCTCGTTTAGAATCACCCCTACAACATCGTCAAACTTCAACTTTGAGTTAGCTAGAACCAAGTTGCTTACCGCCATTACCAGGCTATTCCAACTTTCAGGTAAAGAGAACAGAATTAATAAATCCCTAAATTCTTCATAAAATTCTATTATAACCGAAGCTAGCATATTCACAACCGTATTGAAATCATTTAAATTATCTGCTACTAAACTATTCTCAGACATCTTCATATTAAACAACTTTTTCATTAAAAATATCTTGTTAGAGGCAAAGGGTTTTTCATACTTCCCTAATGCATCCATTAGATCTTTTGTAGTCTTTTCCTTTGAAACATTAAATAATACCAAAGATGCAAGACACATCCAGATTATCCCAAGTGCCTTCCTATCCAACAAATCCCATTCCACGTCTATCATGCTTGAGGGTTTGTTCACCTTCTCAGATAACAGAGTATAAAGATTCTTCTGATAAAGGTAATCTTCCAAAGACTGAAATTTTTCCCGTTGAATTTATCAACCCTAGATCTTCCATCATCTGCCATATCTCCCACTCAAGCTAAAAAATTTCCCTACGATTCAACACTTCAGCAAACCAAACTAGGCTCTGATACCAATTGTTACGAATTAATAATATCTAATGTGAAATAATTCCTCAGAATTGCAATAATAAGAAGTATGAATAGAATTACAAAAATGAAATATGTACAACATGAAGACAATATTTAACATGGCTCACCCAATTTGGGCTACATCCACCAAGAACACTTGCTCATATTTTATTACAAGCCAATAATCTTCACAGTTACAATAATCAGATCTTGTTTGGAGCTGCGCTCAACAAACCCTCCCAAATTCACACTTGAATTCACACACACTATTCACCTTCACAAAACACACTCATATAAATCCTATTATATGTCCATCTATTTATAAGTACATCAATAGGTAGCCAAAGAGATGGTTTTACAAAACAATGGGTACCGAAAAACCATGGGCCCAAAAACAACCCATAACAGTTACCCATTACCCATGGGTTAATAAACCTGTTATCAAAATTTCACCCCCCCTGGGAAAATTTCGATAACATGCATCAGATTCTCAGGTCCCAGGAAAATTGATTGATTCGGGGCCAAAATTCATGTTTCCAGGGTCCCCACAGATTTTTTCTAACTCCCCTGGTCGAAGTTGGAAGGAGAAAGCTCTGAGAAAGTGCGGAGAAGGTTGCAGAAAGCAAGTAATTTGGGCCAGAAAAAATTGTGAAAATCGGCTAAGTCCCAGTCCAGCACAAGGTGGGACAAATGGGACAAAGGTACACGAACCGCCCGAACCGGCCGAAAAAAGTCTAGTCAGCCCACAAAGCATTTGGGACAAGTGGGACGAAAGTACGCGGCGGGCGCGAAAAGCCGATCTAGCCGAGAAGAGAAAAATTGGCTAACTGTTGAGGAGGGTCGCCTTCGGGACAAGCGGGCCGAAAAGGTGCGAAATGTTCGAACCAACCGAAATGAGTCCAAAGGGCCCAAAATCAAATGGGACATCTGGGACAAATGGACACGAAATTCCCGAACCGGCCGGTTCGCGCGAAATCAGCACAAGGAGCCCAAAGTAATTGGGACGCGCGGGATAAAAGGACCCGAACCGGCCGAACCGGCCGAAAAGGGTCAAGTCAGTCTGAAGCAAAGTGGGACAAGCGGGCCAAAAATGCCCGAACTGCCCGAATCGGCTGAAATTGTCCCAAGAGGTCCAAAATCAAAAGGGACGTCCGGGACAGATGGACGCGAAGTACGCGGAAGACCCGGCAGGCCCAAGAACCATTGAGAAATTGCCACGTGTCATTAAGAGAAGCCAAAAGGTCAAAGGGCAAGGTTTGAAGCGTTGGCCCGAGCCAATAGAAATTGGACACGTGTCCAATATAGCATAGAAGTGCGGAGCTCGGGGAGGAGTTGGAAAGTTTGGCCAAATCTAAGCCAAAAAGGGTAAAAGTGAAGGAAGACCCGGCAGGTTCGTCAACCAACCAATGCATGCCACGTATCCCTAGTGGCGGGGCGTGGGAAAAAATGTGGAAAATGTTCCAAGAGCACCAAAAGTCAAAATTCAAGAGACAGCCCACCGAAAAGTAGAGGAGAGAGAATTATTCAGCGAATCAGAGCATGCCACGTGGCGTCCTAGTGGCAGTGCGTGGGAAAATATTTCAAAATCCGTTTTCGATCTGTTCTGTGTCCTAAATCTTCAGATTTACATATCTTTCGATCCAGAGCTCGGATTTGCACGTTCTTGATATCAACGGAAAGCTGCTGAAATTCTCTACATGATTTCCAGGGTCAATCTTGCAGTTTTGGTGTAGTCTGGAGGGAGAAAATTGAGAAACAGATCTGACGTGTGGTAATGGCACAGAAGTGACCTTTCAACAAGCAGAGATAATGCTTCAATGGGTCTCATTCTTCTAATGCACGGCCAGACAGTGACATTTTAGCCGCTTCTGATTAAGGAAAACTGGGCCGCATTCTGCCTCCAACCCACCGCTTCTACCATGATAGGGTTTGGGTTTGTAAGATCCTAAATGCTGACCTAATGCAGGTGCAGTCAATGAGGAATGGGTTTGCACGTTTTCCTCATCTCTTTTCTCTCTCATGGGCTCTTCCTATGCAATTGTAAGGAGCTAGGTTTGGCTCATTCTAAAAAAGGGTTGGTTCATTTCTTCTTTGCTCGGAACTCCCTCCCTTCTCTCCTGCTAGGGTTAAGAGAATTTGTGGAGTTTTCAAGCCTCCTCACATGGATCTGTAATGCCACTCCTGCCTCTATGCCATTAATGCAATGATATTCTGAATGCGATCTTTTGAGCAATATATATACGTATATATGTCTGATGCATCTATCCATCCTCTCATCGTTTATTCATTGTCTGTCAGTCTTGCCTCTCTTCATTTTCAGGTCACCTGTGCATGTTTGAATGGTCATTGCAGGTCTGGAGCTGTGTTCATGGAGTTCTGTGAAATTTTATGTGTGCAATCTATCCTTGGGTTTGTGATGCTTCTGTCCATTCCTTCCCGGTGGCATCACCTCTCATCTGTCCCATAGCAGTTTTGATTATACGTTCAACATTCTCCTTCTCTGGTGTATCTCCGTTGGTAGTGTAGGCTTTAGCTGTTCTTCCTCTCTCTCTCTCTCTCTCTCTTGAACTGTCTCCTTGACATGGTTAGATTAGGATTAGATTAGCTTGCATGCACTGGAATAGCTTGTGGCAGGTAGTTTAGGAATAGGAACCAGCCTTCTCTGGAGATTCCTTTCTCACTCTTACAAGTCCCACACTTGGAGAAAGGATTCAATGTTATGCAATCGCACTGGATGCCTAATATGATCAACCTAGAAAACTTGATCAATATCCAGGGGTGTTGTGATTTTGCATCTAACAGTTTTGGCACGCCCGGTGGGACCTTAGAGGTCTTTCACTTCATCTTTTGCAGGTTGATGTGTTCCTGTGAAGATTTCAGCCTTTGGAGGCACTTGCAAACACATCTGGCGACTCCATCTGATCAGCAACCCATTTCTCTGAGCTTGTAGACCCGTTTCCATACATTTTCATCCATCTTTCTTTCCATCCCTTTCATTCTTTTCCATTCCATGAAGTTGTGCAATCATGACTTCATTTCCATCATGGATTTCACATCAACAATAGCAGTATATTCCACCTCCAACACGTTTTACAAATCCTCCAGATCAGCATGCATACTCATATGAACAGCAGTGCCAAAGTCTAGTTTGGCTATGGAGCTTTCCAAGAGCAAGGGTGTGCATACAATGAAGACCATCAGATCCAAGATGCTGGTCTGTTGGAGAAAATCCAAAAGATGGAGGAGGGGATGGTGCAGTCCAGGGCTCAGGCACAGATGAGAGCATTTGGAATCGGTTGTGAAGCACCCTGTCCATGGGTGGGACCTTTTCCAAGTTATTACAGCCCTCAGGAGAAGCTTGACTTCATGATTGCAACGCTGACTTTGCTTGCAAAGTGGATTGAAGAAATAGAAGTGTATGAGAGAAGTATTCAACAACCTTGTCAACAGGTAAGCACATCATCTCATACCTTTTCTTTTCCTCTTTCCCAATCTGTATCATTTCAGCAGTGTCAAGTTTCAAAACTCTCCATCTGCTATCCCAAATGTTGAATCCATTTCTCCACCTCTCAGTCTTCCACCACACCTCGATTCTTCTTTCCTTTTTCCTTCCAAACAGTCATCCCCTCCACAAGAGCTAACAGAAACACCCCCTCCTCCAAAGAAACAAGAGGTTTCACCTCCTCCACCACCACAAAAAATTGTCAAATCAGTGGAGTTTCAACCTATCCCTCCTTTTGCATTCCCAATTCCATGTGGGAAAGAAGAAATTGTAAAAATCAGTCATCAAGGACAGCAGGAGGAAGAGCCAAACAGAAAAGAAATGACAGACAGCTTGAAGGTTTGGGCTGCCAAATTTGGGATGACAAGGATCCCCTTGATGGTCAAGCCTACAGAAGAAGCTAGGGTTGGAGAACAAATGGTGGTCAGGACTGATTTTGTTGCAGCAGAAGAAGAAGATCTTGCAGCCCCAACTTGCCCTCTAGAGCAGCAGATTGAAGAGTTTGACTTGAAAAACTTCATGCTGAAGGAAGGAGTTCAACCAAGAGCAAGATTGCCTTCAAACATTGGAGGAAGGAGAAGCTGCTCCAAATCCAAAAGAAGAGGAGCACATTCCAGCTGTGGAGGGAGAAAAGTGCAGATCCAAGGGCTTTGAGCACAAAGCAGGCTACAGGAAGAACCTTCAGTTCTTCTTTCCACTTCATCTCTCTTAAGTTCTAGTACTGAAAAGGAGTTTGATCTCTCAAACCCAATATTGGAGAGTGAAGGAAACCATGGTGGTCAAGTTGCAGATAAAGAGGACACCATGGAGGAAGTTGAAAAAGAACAGCGAGGACAACAGTGAGGTAGTTTACCTGTCAGTTTTGGAGGACTATTTTGATGAAGAAGAGCCGGTTGAGTTTTCACCATTCTCTCTTTCATCATCCACATTCCAAACACCAGAGTCCTGCTGCCATGAAGGAGAGCTTTCATTTGCAGCAGCCTGCATCTTACAACAGCCCTTTGGAATCAAAATTGGAAGATTCTAAATCTTCCCTATTCTTCATTGGAGGAAGAGAAAGGACAGAAGGGATTCCTACCATTTCTTCCACACCATCCATTCAGGTGGGTCTGCAAGAGAGACTCCATTCCTGGAGTTGAAAATCAGAGCAATGGGCATACTTAAATGGATCAAACCTTGCCCAATCAGGTACTTGGCTTCATTGGAGCCAAGGGAGAAGCCAAAACCAGTCATGCTTGCTTCTGAGCATGAGGACAAGATACAAAGTACCGAGGATCAGCTGCCATACCTCTTCAATTCAAATGCAGAGCAACTAAAAGAGGTATTGGATTTTCCTTCAGCTAATACCTTGATGATTTGGATAGAAAACCAGCTTCTTGTTGATTTTCCATCCATCCAAACAGCCATGATCAGTGCCAAATCAATTCCATGGCTGCCAATTTTGAAGAAAGGAAGCTATTTTGCACAACTAGTTGCAGGATTTATTTAGCTTGCCTTTGCTTCTAGTTAGAGTAGAGTAGCTAGGTTTGCTTTCAGCAGAAGAAGTGTTTGTGGCACACTCTGCATGTTCCATTTGGGGCATGTATGATTTTCAGTTTTTTACATAGTTTTTGGTGTTGCTGGTTTTGCTCTTGCACAGTTCGTTTCAGTGGCATTTTAGTGAGAGACAACTCCATGCCCGATGGGTTTCCAAGTGGCTCAAAGGAGAGGCTTTCAAAGTTCGGATAAGTTTTCAGGCTATGCAACTCATGACTCCATGCCCAATGGATTGCTTCAGGCCACTGGTCTTTTCTACCTAGCAGGCAGGTGCCCCCGTTGAGTCGTCAAAATTGTTGTCCAAAATTTCACCCCCCTAGGGTAATTTTGATAACATGCATCAAGGATATCCAAATTCCAAGAAAAATGACTGACACAGAGCAAAAATCAGGCTTCTAGGGTCCCTTCAGGTAATCTTTCTAAACTCCCCAGGCCCGAGGAAAAAAGGAACAAGCTCTAGAGAAACTGTGGAGAAGGTTACAGAAAGCAAGTAATTCGGGCCAGAAAAAATTGTGAAAATCGGCTAAGTCCTAGTCCAGCACAAGGTTGGATCAAATGGGAGAAAAGTACGTGAACCACCCGAACCGCCCGAAATGAGTCCAGGCAGCCCACTAAGCATTTGGGACAAGTGGGACTAAAGGACGCGGCGGGCGCGAAATGCTGGTTTGACCGAGAGAGAGAATCGGCCGAAATAAGCACAAAGGGGCAGTTCGGGACGAATGGGCCGAACAAATGGACGCGAAATCATCACAAGGAGCCCAAAAGCAATTGGGACTCATGGGTCAATAGGGCGCGAACTGGCCGAACTGGCTGAAAAGGGTCAAGTCAGTCTGAAGCAAAGTGGGACAAGCGGGCCAAAAATGCCCGAACCAGCCGAATCGGCCGAAATGAGCACAAAGGCGCCAAAATCAAATGGGACATCCGGGACAAATGGAGGCGAAGTACGCGAAGGAGCCGAGATTGTCCAATCAGAGGCTGCCACATGTCCTCACAAGGGAAAAGGTCAAAAATTCGGAAGGACGCGAAGTTTTCGGAAGACCCTGCATGCCCGAGAACCAATGAGGAGCTGCCATGTATCATCAAGCGAAAACCAAAAGGTCAAAGGGATATGTCGTCGAAGCGCTGTCCCGACCCGATAGCACAATTGGAAATCAGGTGTTCATAGTCGAGCATAGACAGTGACGGAGAAACATCGGCGCAAGAACATGTCAGAAGGGTTGAAAAAATCTGACAGCCAAGAAATGTGTCGGTAAAGGGGTTGGAAAGACCCGGCAGGTTCGTCAACCAAAGAATGCATGCCGGGTATTCATAGTCGGCGGAAACAAGTCGGAAAAGCATGGGGCGAAAAAATATGTTCCAAGAGCCACCTCTCAAACCTGATGCAAAATGGAGAGGAGACATCCCGAACCTGAAAAGCAGAGGCTGAGAGACCTTATCTCATCCAATCAGAGTCATGCCACGTGTCGTCCAGGTGGCAATGCGTGGGAAAATATTTTAAAAATCTGTTTTCGCCTGTTCCGTGCCCTAAATCCTCAAATCGTCATATCTTTTGATCCAGAGCTCAGATTTGCATGTTCCTTATATCAACGGAAAGCTAGTGAAATCCTCTACATGATTCTGGGGCTAATCTTGAGTTTTGGTGTAGTCTAGAGAGAGAAAATCGAGAAATGGATCTGACGCGTGGTAATGAAGAAGTGACATTTTAGCGACCAGTTTTAATGCAGCAGACAGCCCGCCGTTTTACTAGGATCCGTCGCTTCTACGGCCAGATTAATGCAAATGGGTTGCATTATCCTCCAAATTAGTCAAAATGATAGGGTTTGGGTTTGTAAGATCCTCCATGCTGATTTAATGCATCTGCAGTCAATGAGGAATGGGCTTGCACGTTTTCCCACGTTTTCTGTCCCCTGGGCTCGACCCATGCAATGTAAAAGCCAGATTTGGCTCATTTTAAAAAAGGGTGGTTCATTCTTTCTGCTCGACTCTCCCTTCTTTTCTTCTCTAGGGTTAAAAATGGAGTTCGAACCTCCTCCCTTTCTCTGTAATGGCGTTCCTTCCTTTTACCATTAATGGAATGATGTTCTGTGCAACCTCTGGAGCAACAAAACGTGTTCTGTGATGCATCTGTCCATCCTATCTCGTTTTTTGCTTGTCTTCTTCTTGCCTCTCTTCATTGCAGGTGTCTGTGCATGTTTGAATGTTCATTGCAGGTCTGGAGCTGTGTTCATGGAGTTTTGGGACATTTTCTGTGTGAAATCTATCCTTGGGTTTGTGATGCTTCTGTCCATCCTTCCCAATGGCTCACCTCTCTCTGTCCCATGGCAGTTTTGATAGATGTTCAACATTCTCCTTCTCTGGTGTATCACCGTTTTAGTGTAGGCTTTTGTTGTTCTTCCTCTCTCTCTCTCTCTCTGTCTCCTTGGCATGGTTAGATTAGGATTAGATTAGCTTGCCTGCACTGGAATAGCTTGTGGCAGGTAGTTTAGGAGCAGGAACCAGCCTTCTCTGGAGATTCCTCTCTCAGTTTTACAAGTCCCACGCTTGGAGAGAGGTTTCCATGTTGTGCAATCACACTGGATGCCTGAACATCAACCTAGAAGCTTGATCTGTATCCAGGGGTGCTGTGATTTTGCACTAACAAAACCACCCATGAAAATTTGCTTCGGGGGCTTCACCCTCCCAAACCCCCTTGACCCGCTCACCAGAGAGCGGGACCACTGTAAAAATATCCGAGTGTAACACATGGAAGGTGTACCAAACTCTAACATGAAAATAGGCTCCACAAACATAACACTAAGACACCTGATCCACCCCCTCCAATAGGTAATGGACCAGAAGATGCACTACCTTGTGTTCCGATGGTTTTGTTAAACTAAACATCCATAGTCTGTGAGGGTTTACTACTTCTAGACATCATGCCAAGGTTCTGCATGCCCAAGTTTTTTACTGATGATGCACTAGAAAAAATACCTCCAACTGGTCTTCCAAATAACATTCATTATGATTGTTCCACCATAGATGTATATGTCCCCTAGTTAACTCCTGAACTTGATTATAAACTAACTCTATCTACTCCAACTCTACTGCTCCCACTAACTTGTTGATTATTGACCATCATAGAAACTGAAAAACCAAATGCAAGGTCTAGGTCACCAGGTAGATTTAGATGCACACCCATGGACCATGTCGTCTCAATTGACATGATCTTATCTAAGGATGAAGAGGTTTCATTACCATGCTTTCAAAAATGGGAGAGTTATAGATGATTTAGCTCCACATATTCTACTTGAGCTTTGGATCATTCATGAGCCATCTCTCTCCACAATGCCATCCATTCTACAACTTCACATTGCTTCTCTAAATCCCTCTCACGTGCCTCTTTGAACTTAATCCGACTTTCTTCCATTTTCCTCTCTACCGTGAGGCTTTCCATCCCCACCAATCCTGCTCTTACCCCCGTGCATGGTAGGGTTTAGTTAGCCATCGGATTCTCTTCTAAGTCTAGGGTTACAATCAGGATCTTGATCACTAGTGGAATACCACGTAAATACAATCCTCTAGACTCATGCAAAAACTAAAACTCAGCAACCTCTAAGAAAAATTAATTCAAATTTATGTACTCAATAATATAGTTGATCAAAACACCATGGAACCAGACATCCACAGACCGTGTCCAAATCAAATGTGCATCATACAAGGCTTGTAATTCTTCCTGCATCCAAACAAGTGTGTAAAACCTCTAATTCCTCTTAGATGCATAAGCAACTAGCCACTCGTATAGCTCTATGGGAAATATTGCAAATAACGTCTCATATAATGCATCATACAGATTTTTCTCAACCCATGTGCATGCATTAAAATCAGGTCCAATGTTGAATCTGCGAGCATACTCTTCTTCTAGATCTACTAACCACTCCTTAATACTAGCAAAAATCAATCATTATTTCTTCATCATGCAACATCCTAAAAAATATTTGAGAAAGAGGACTCAGAAACGGAACTAATGATGTAGCCTAGAATATACCCACAAATCCCAAGGCACACTGGCACACCACTAAGCTAGAACTGAGCACTCACCCGAAGCACATAAGGGTACCAAGTCCATCTTTATATTTTCTTGTATAAGGTGTTAGCATGATTACAAGTATATATTTTCTAATCCATAATAGATAACCAACTAAAGTACAATGTATAAACCAATTCTAAAGCTTAACCATATGAAAGAGTGACTAAACAATAACTATAATGAGATTTACCATGCAAGAGCCATATTTAGTCACATATAACACCAATATCCAGCCAATAAGATCCATTTTATTAATATTGTAAAACATAGAATCTTCATACATCAAGATTCAGTCTCCATTGTCATGTGCACTAGTAAATCTACAACATAACTTTACAATAAAACATGATTTTTCAAACCGTTAAAAAAATACATATATAGGGATGGGGACTTTCCCTTCAACACCTATGCATCTTCCAAAAATAGGCTACATGTTAACAATAGCCATGCACCCTTACATCAATGTACAAAAGCATGCAACTGTTAATAACAGATCTTTTATTAGTTAACTCTAAGAATAGATCCTATTATTAGACTAAGACTCTCCATGGCGCTCAAACTAATGCAAAACCCAAAATATCCTTTGTACACTGCAAGTTTCCACAACATGCCATGCTCTACATTCTATGTCCAAAAATAGCCTTAATAGTAAAATGGCTAAGTTTTGATCCTAGGCGCTCCATACCTTACTATAATTCCGCGCGCACTCCACGCGCCCTACATTTGCACGCCCTATATTCGCGCATCCACCCCTTATGTGATTTTACAAAACTTAGGCCATATTTTCTAGCCCAATAATTATTTAGTGACAAGTAGGTTATGAGAAGGAACCGACCTTCTCTAGAGAGCTATCTCATTTCACAATGTCCCACACTCAGGATAACTCCATTTTTTGCAATCATGCCACATGCCCCATCTCAAACTAGGCCATTCAAATGTGCTGTGATTTTGTATAAATAGTTATCCAAGATTTATCTTAACTCAAGGTACCATGAGTTATGTATTTCAAAGGTAAATATATATAAGGCAACATTTTAGACTCGTTATGGACACTACAAGTTCATCATGGTTCCCTTCAGATTTAACAATTCACTTGTAGTTTTCATGAGTCTCGTGAATGAGGTTCTTAGAACATTTTTGGATTGATTTTTATTATTTTTTCTCGATGATATTATGATGTATTCCTTCTCATAAGAGGATGCAGGGAAAATAGCTGAAAGAACTTAGATAATTTAAAAGGAATCAAAATCTTTAAGGTAGTTGTTGTGGAAAGTGTTCTTTCTTCCAATATGAGATTTAGTATCTCAGTCACATCATTTTTGGAGAGGTTATCTCAGTAGATCCCTTAAATATTCACATTCTAATCTGGTGCCACAAGTGTGACCTGATCCTTAATGTGCACCATAAGTGATAGAAGTTAGAAGCACTCAAGGCTATCCAAGAAAGGATACTACCCACTAGATATGATATAGTGCACTAAGGTTATGGAAGAAGGCATCAAAATAGAAAGAGGTAATTAAATCGCAAGAAGGATAATTTGGAGATCAGAGTCAAACAATTGGTTAGAATATAGTATTGAGTAGAACATGGATGTAATTGAAGAAAGTTTGAATTCATAACTTATCATGTGGTTATCCAAGAGCTCAAGAGTAGAGATGAAGATTTTGTGTGTGACCAAGTACATAGGATTCTGTAGAGGCGGCACTGGGGAAAGCATTGACAGAACTGCAATGAGTGGAATGTTATTAGAGGGTGAGTCATGTAATATCCGATGATTCCCAAAGATTCTTCAACTATCTTGAGGCTTGACCTATAATCCTTGCATCAGGTGAAATGATTCTTTTTTGTGAATTGAATTCATTCAAGGAACTTTCTATTGAGTATTCATACATTTCTTTAGAGTACCAAGTTGGACACAATCATGTGCAGAAGGACATGCATGAAGGATCAAATTAGTGTGGAGTAATGTATGAGAAGATAAACTTACTAAGGTACATGTATAGCACATGAGGATCATAAGATGTGTACAATACAAGTGTGCACCAGGGGCATGCAAGAGAAGAATGAGATAGCATGCAAAGTGCTGCACATGCTAAGAAAAATTAACCTTTGGGACTTAGCCAGTTTTTTGTACGCACAAGGCTAAAATTAAAAAATAAATAGTTAGAGTGTCAACTAAGAAATGATTCATATCAAATTCTAAAACCAAGGAGACTTGGTGGCCACAGGAAATTCTATTTTTATGTAAAATCACATGTGTAGACCATAGACGAGGTGATTTAATAGATAGGAATTAAATCTAGAGTTTATTTAGCTATTATATAATCTATGGGCTATTAGGATTGATAGAAAATCATGCTCACCTTATGGATGGTTTCTAGATGTACGCATGGCTATTCTTAGCATGCAATCTATTTTGAGAATTCATGAGTGGTGAAGGGAAAGTCCCCAACAAGTATAAATATATGATATGTGTATTTGTTTAGAGAGTGACAAAGAGAGTGTGAATAGAAGGTGAGCTTGTGGTATGAATTTGTGAGATCCTATGATGTATCAAGGGTTATGGTTGTTGTACTAATGCACGCATGGTCCTATGTGGTCATTGGTATTGAATTATTATATATTCATCTTCTGGAATGTGTAATGACTAGTTATTATAATGGACATTATACATGTATGGATTATGGTAAGATGACTGTGTTTTAATATGGGTTGATTACGAAGTGAAATTGATCTTATTTGTTAACTAATCTATGAATGATTTCCTTATTACATGTGTTGCTCCATTCTAATCTCGTGATATGAATGTTTGCTAATGATCTGCACTTAAATATATGCTTTGATGTTGGATATCATGGATAAGTATGCTAACATCTTGATAATCAAAGCAAAAGAGGGACTTGGTGGCATGTGTTCTTCAAGTGAGAATACATAATTGTATGGATGACATGTCAGAACACATAGATATGTTGGGAAATAAAAGACTACATTTTAGTTTCATTATTGGGACCTCTTTTCAACCTGACTACTAGGATTTTTCATGCACATGACGTTATGAATGTCTTTGGATAATATTGAGAACTAGGTTTATGAAGGTCATGATGTGTTTACTCATAGATATAGCATTGGACCTGATTTCAATGCATGCAAGTGGGTGGAGGACAATCTATATGACTTTTTATATGAGAAATTTTTAAGATTCTTTCCAGTAGAATTATATGAGAGGTTGGAATATTACACACAAAATAGAGGTGGTTGGATTAGTAGGAAGTATATTTGGAAGCAAGAATACTATCAAATACTCTCTTATTTGGATGTGCCATGGACTAGAGCTATAGATTACTGGTGGAAAGGTTTATTACATAGTTATACCTTGGAATACATTCTTGACCTACTCATTCCTAGAGGAAGAAGAGTTCTAGTTCTTGCACGAGCCAAGAGGATCATATTTGTGCGTGCCACCCTTCAAGATTAATATTTTGATAGCTGAGCTTAGAGTGGAGAACCTACCTATGGAAGGATAAAACCCCACTGTGTGCAGGGCAAGAAGCATGTGTGGGGAGGATGATGTTGACCTTCGTGGAGGAAAGAGAAAGGGAGGAATGATGGCTCATATTTAATGAGATGTGAGTAAGGTCTATTTCTAAGTCACTAAGGTTCAGGGGACTGGTGACTAACGGAAGTAGTGAGGACCCCATAATAGGTGATGGACCATAGGATCATGTCTTCTCCATGTTGGGAAAATTCCATAGAGATGACACATCAACATCTAATGAAAGTGATTCAAATTAGAGAATGAGCACCATGGGCACACATCTAATCTAACCTGTCCATACAGACCTTCTACATGGTGTTCATAATCCAGAGATTATTATAGACAAACATCATAGTGGTAGTGAGAAAGGAAGAGATATAGGATCACCACGTTAGGTAGTAGACATAGATAGGCATATTTTAGGAACAACTCAGGAAGAAAAACAAAATAAATCTACTCACATGGCAATGTAATAGAAGCCGGTGTTTGGTAAAAGTATTTTTGGAACTACTCTTAGGAGCGCATTGTTAGAACAAAGTGTGGGCACATAGAATACTAGAAGTAACCCCATATGTGTAGAAATAATACAAATTGGTGGTTTCTAGTTCATTACAATAATTAGGATGTAAGGTATTTCTTCTACAAGTCAATAGGTTGCAAATGGAGGTTTAGGGAAGCCACTGCACAGACCTAATTCACGTGGTGGATCAAGTCTAGTATTTGGTCCTACTCTAGGTTAGTCACAACAACCAAAATAAAATCCCCAGTAATAACCTCAACCACCTCAGTAGATACCCCAAATATTATTTGATATGTCACTTCACTCACCAGAGTACATAGGTGGTGTAGAGGACCCTTCATCCAACTCCCTTCTTGAACCATTCAAGGACATTCTTGCAATGACTTGCTCTAGGACTATTTTTAGTTATCAAGTTGCCTTAAATTCTTCAATAAAACCTTAAAGGAATAAAACTATGCATAAATTAATTAAACAACTTCTACTTTAGCTTTATAAGTCTCTTACCATGCCAACTCAATCATTTAACTTGACTGAATGACTTGAAAGTAGATATGCCATTCACATACCTTGTATTTTCTCCACTAGTCCTTTTAGCATAGTCTTCAATACTAGTCAAAAATTGAAATTTAGTCTCTCTAATCATTACACCACTCTGCATCCTACATTCATATCCACATTCTTTGCAATATTAACTCTTTATAAAGTTAGCTTCCATTAAGTTACTATCATTTATCAAAACATGTCAAACTTTGTCTTGTAAAGATTGTGTGGCTACATTCTAGGAAAGTCATGGGAAAATAAGATCATGAATTATCCACAAAATTTTAAATGCTTCCTAGGAGTCTTATTATCCCTCTAAACATTTTCATGAAGTTTGGTGATCTAACTCCTTTTATAACTTCTAGTTCTTCAATTTTAGTAAATTTGCTTTCTTAAGCCTTACTAGGCCTGTCAACATCTTCTTTCACTAATATCTAGGTTTGTGGTAGGTTTTTATTCACTAGAAAGGAATTTTTATCATCTATTAGACCCCTTATCATCCCCTAGAAATATCATGAACCAATACTTAGTATAGCTCTTAATTCCCTTGTAGTTGACCCCAAAAATTAGGCCTAAAACTGTGTGTTATGTCCCAGTCATGACTGTGAGAGAAATCCTTCAAAATTGTGTTATTTCCCATTTTATTTGAATATTTACTTCAAATTCCTCATGTCTAATTGACCTATTTTAAAATGTGTATATGTTGAGGGACAAATTCATGACTCGGATCATGTGGAATCTGGTCTCTATGTTGTGAAAATCCTCTTTTATGGTTGAGGATCATAAAGGTATGCCATCATGGAAAATACCTCTAACTTTTTTCCTTTTCAAATGTTACCTCACTTGTCCCAAGTAGGAATTATAGGCTGTAAAATATTTCTATAAACTCGACATATGGTTAAAGATGAAATTCAGAAACCGCTAAAAGGACAGTCCCCGTGGAACAAAGGAAGGGTGTCAAAGTGTTACCCCGACACACCTTTGAAAAGGTATAACAAGTCAGGCCCACCCCAAGTTGCAAGCATCCACCATGTGGCTTATGTGCAGTAGGGAAGTCCCAGTAAGTTAAAAATTCAAAGAAAGGGGGAGGGTGCAGATGTTTCCACATGTCTCCCAGGCTCAATTTAGAAAAAAGAAAGGCCCGCGGAAGGAAGGAAATCCCCACGAAATGATGTTCAAAGTCACGCAACTCAAGGATAGTTTTACAAAATAAGAAGAAAGTGTGAGGAGGGTTATGAATCACCATGACATAGGTCATCTTTTTTGGCTGAGTTGTAGTAGGTTTGAAATAATGCAATACACTAAGAGGATGAGGAAAAGCATGTGATTGAGAACCATTGAATGCAAGATGGTTGTTTATTTTCATTGCCAGTGCTAATACTAAACTAGAGAGTCCTTAACGTAGGAAAAGAAAATAAATTCATGTCAAAAAATGAAAAATTAGATGTGACATCACTTGAAAGTAGTCTCAAATATAATTCAAAATTGGGATCTATAGGGGCCCCAACCCATGGTAAAAGGGTTTGTTTACATAATTGAAAACAAAGGCATAAAAGAAAAACATAATGCTCAAATACCCTTCACTCCTTTGTAATTTCTTCCCAATGGGGGAAGTTTGTTTAATAGCTTGTTCTTCCTCAACATGAATTCCTTTGATCCATGTGTCGTCCAGACAAATATAATGGACCCTGCTAGATCCCGAGACATCCCCATGCCCATCAAAGAATCAAGAGTCATTATGGGACTGTCCATAATATTTTCTAGCTCAATTTTATTCTGATAGGAAGATACCCAGTATAAAATATCCAAACTGCCTATGAAGAATGTTGTTTTCCCTTTCCCCTTGTGAAGGGTAGATTTACTGGGAGTAGATTGAGAAGGAACGTCTGGAGTGATTGGAAGAGAAAGAACTGCACCTAGCGGGTCGGGCAGGTTACAAATTCTTGAGCTAGATCCATCTTCCCATCTCCTTGTGTGAGGTGGGCATTCTCTTGGAGAAGGAATTGGTTGAGGTCCTACAACTTCATGCTCTGATAAAGGAGCACGATGCATTGAACGATTGGATGAATGAACAAAAAAATTTCCCCTATTTTCCCTGGTAGAAAAAATTACCACTTTAGAGTGGCGAGAAGATAAGGACATATATTCTTTTCTATAAAAAATTATAATTGGGGGTTGGGAGCTCGAACCATTCCTTCTCTTCCCTAAAGTTGGTACTAGATATATGAGTGGTTTTGATTGCACCTGTTCTAGATGCCCCTTTTCTAGAGAAATAATCCTCTACTCTAATTCAATTATTTTGTGAGAAATTATGGGCACCGTATCAATGGAAGACTTTTCATACAACACATAGGATTCCTTAAGAATCTCCTTCAGAAAAAAATATTCATCACATAAAAAGGGACATTGAAAATCATTTTTACCAGAAACTTGAGGCCTCCTTTCAATCCTGAATTTCTTCAGATCTTCAGGAGTTTTCTAGTGTTCCCACCAAAAGAGATGAAAATACATGGATTGAAATGATGAGAAAATAGGACTGATTTTGATCAGCCTTAGGAGGAGTATGAGTCAGACTTGCTGATATGTCAAGGGTTGTCTAGTGTCTCCTGCACATTTTATGTCAAACAAGGCCTAACAAAAGCCTCATTAGGACCATGCAAGTTGAACATTTGATTCAAATTTTCTGATGATATTTCCTTCAAACTATTTTCCGCAAGTACTTTTACCATGTCACTGGTAGAAAACTATGAAAAATTTCCTCACTTACAAGATAAGAAGAGAAATCCATCCTGATGAGGGGATAAAACTAGGTTTTATAGTAGAAGTGGCACAAGCTGATTGAATTGAAAGAAATCATTTCCACCAGATAAAGATCTTGCTCAGCTTGCATGAGGAAAATTTAAAATTTGAAGTGAATCTGGAATAATCATGATTGATGAATTCACTGTATTTGACAAGAGCCATTTGGGATAATTAAACCAAACAGATGTAAGAAGGAATTCACAACACACAAGATGTATATTCAGATAGTAGATGGAAATTTTCTATCAATTTAGGTCACCTGGGAGTGCTCAAAAGATATCAGAAGCAACTATCCAATCACCAAGTGGAAGCAATTATGAAATCATTAGTCACAAGAAGTGACATGATATCCTAATCATGTATGAAAAAAGGAAAATGAAGGAGGCCCATACTCTTTACACTTGGCAAGGAAAAATAAAGTATTTTTATAAAAGTATAATTGATGCACCTTGCATTTTGTGAAAGAAGAATATACTTTTGAAAAATATGCGTTTTGGGGGGGGGGGAATATTGAAAAGAAAATAGGGATGGAATTGTATAAAGGTGATGAGAAAACTCTCGAAAAAGGGGGGTTAATAATTTTTTGAGAAGTGTTCAAAGAAAAGAGAGAGCTGAGAGAAAAAACATTTTTCCAAGATCTTATCTGAGAAACCTATTATTTTCTTTGTGCCTGCATATTTAATCATGTCAAGATGGTTGCAAGTATCCAACCATTGAAAAGCATTGAGACTGTAGATTTACTTTCCCTTGTTGATAAATTTGATGAGCCTTGAATTAATGGTGTTAATTATGAGCATTGTTGTATCTGTCGTCAAGATGATATAATGTAAAATAGTTATCCATGCTCCCATTGCAATATTATTTTAGGGATCTTGTAAGTCACACATAGCTTTATTAGGCCGGTAGCATTTTGGAAATTGAAATTGCACTATTGAGAAGAGATTTCTTTTCATTTGTGCAATAAACAGTTTTAAAATCACTATATCACCAATCTATTAAATTTTGCTTATAAGCCTTTGAGTGTATCTTAGGCATGACAAATTGTGAATATCTGATGTTTTATTAAATCTTCAACACAATTTTCTTTTTTGAACCTTTAAAGATTATGTGAAACCATACGTTATTGGGCTTCCATAAGTGTACATATTCTGGTTGAAGGATCATTATGAGCTATTTTGAGGTTTCTGTGTCTTGTATTTGGTAGACATCCTAAAATTTGTTGAATTTTCTATGGAATTTGGTATAATCAACTTTATTTTATTTAATTCCCCAAATCAGATACACCCAAAACTAACTAATCCTACCAGAATTTCCCATGCTTGTCTCATTAAAGAAAAAAAATGCCAAAGCAAGTTAGTTCCTTACTGTCTTTAGTACTCTAATATTTGGTTAGAAGACATCTACATTGTCTAGAAATGGTAACTCATGAGAGTTAGCCTTTGGTGAATTGACCATGTCTTCCAAAATTTGTTTCTCAAGTATTTCACAACAGGGTGCCAAATATTGTCAACATATCCACTGCTCTTGCCATTATAGACTACAGAACGAGTCCTCTCACCCTAGCTAAAGGCAGAGCCTAAAGTAGGTGGGTAGGTAATACCCTCAGCATAGTGCTACTTGAATCCTTTCGACATTAAGTGATAAAGAGATGATGAGATCCTTCCCCGGATAAGAAACGACACTAATCTAGATCTATCATCTTCTAAACATTTGGTTGATGTTACCTGGCTATAAAGGGAGGACCGATTTGGGTACCAAAACTGATCTGGCACCATTTCCAAGGATCTATTGGTGCAAATTCATACTCATACTGACATATGGTAATGATTCTTACATGTTTAAATGTAAATAAGTTGTTTAAACATCATCCTTTGTTAAGTTTTCTAAAGATTAAGAAAGATCAAAAGTTCATTACATAATATTTCCTAGTTTAAGTGAATGCTACACTAGATTTGTATTACTAGTGATAAATATTGACAAAGGATGATCATATCTATCACACTTTTTAGAAATTTAGTATTGATAGGCACTTGACAAGTTACTTATAGTGCTTTGTTACATTTAAGGTGAAAATCCTTGGTGGCGAATCTGTTTTGGTTTGAAATGTTTGGTAAATGTCAGTGTCTTAAGATTTGTCAATTAAGATTTGTTGTTAATATTTACAAAGCTAGAAGGAAGAAGGTATTTATTTAACAAGAATCCTACTAGAATATTATTTCCGGAGCTTGGGAAAACAAATCCAAAAAAGAGACAAGTCTGGAAAGCATTGGGGGATCAAGAGTTAAGAGAGAAGGTAGTACCAATCGTGGAAAGTGATCAACCTATAGTTCAGGATTATCCTACATATTCAAATAGTTTATAATCAAATAGTCCTCAGGTGAATTTAAATAATCCAACCGGTGAAGGGCCATCATTTGTATCTAGAATTGGTGTCCCTCATTTCTTTCCTTTATAACTCAAGATTGATAGGGGTTTTTGTGAAACTGAGTCACTAGAGGATATTTACTTTCAAGATCATACGCATGTATCCCAAAAACCTCTAGTCCCACACTATCTTAATCCTCCTGTAGGATCACCTCTGCAAAATAACATGGCTCATCCTCCACCCATACCTTTTTTTTGTCAACACGTTTGGACTAATAAATTTTAGAGGCATGGTTGAGCATCCTAATGTTGTACCGCAAGATGTAAGAAATAGGTTTCCTAAATTTCAAGGAAATAATGTCATCACTGGTGATTAGAATTTGAGACTTTTTGTTAATATAATGGAGGATTTCAAAATAGAATATGAATACGTATATATAAAGCTATTCATTCATGCTCTTGAAGAAGATGTGTGTGATTGGTACAAATGTTTTATAGATAACTCAATAGATTCATGGAATGAGATGAAGAATGCTTTCAAATTACAATATGGGGATAAGACATACCCAAGGTTCCTCTTTTCTGAGTTTGAGAATATAAAGAAGAATCCTAATGAGTCTATCTAGGACTTCAATACAAGATTCAATAAGAATTTAAATAGACTACCCATAATTTTGAGGCCTAGTGATGAGTCCTACCTAATTTAGTATTCTGATGATTTTGACAAGAAATCTACTTATTATTTAAGAGATAAGAACCCTGGAACTTTAAGGTAAGATTTCAAAATGGCCTTACAAATAGAAAACAATATTAAGGCAATTAGAAACCCCCCTAAGAGGGAGGGTGTCAAATTGATTAATCCTGATAGACTTCATTCAAATAAGGTAGTAGATCTAGAGGAGGTTGTGAAGACTTTAGCCGAAGTAGTTAAAGAAATATCTTATAAGCTTTCCAAAGAATAAAATGTAGTAGGACAAAGTTATCAAGGTCAGAAAAAACCACAGGCCAAGATAGATTTAGAAATCATCTTAGGAGTGATAACAAAATAGATTAAAGAGGAAAGGAACCCATGGGGTCAAGAAATAAACAACAACTTAGAGAAAATAAATACATCCCTGATCCTTTAACTGCTCGAGTTGTCATGGTGGAAGAAAATCATTCTATTGAATGGTGTGATAGGTGTTTTTTTCCACGTTCACCTTGTGAACCTGTTGAAAAAAGTGAAGAGGTTGGAAATGATGATACTTACAAAGATTTATATATGATGGAGTGCTCTTATAATCCATAGCAAGGAACTAATTCTACTTAATTGATAAGCACAAGAACTGCAGAGAGTTTCTAGAGGTGCATTTGCCGGGTGTGCCCCCTTTCTCCTAATAATGATGTTGAGA
The DNA here is from genome assembly GCA_019776745.2 of Taxus chinensis. Taxonomy (NCBI): domain Eukaryota; kingdom Viridiplantae; phylum Streptophyta; class Pinopsida; order Cupressales; family Taxaceae; genus Taxus; species Taxus chinensis. The sequence continues at coordinate 30,499,703 of CM034151.1, forward strand.
TTGATATGGTGCAGGATTTTGAATTACCCAATCATGAATTTGAGTACTTAAGTGCCTTGGTGATAAAAGAAAAGTATGATGGAGGAGTCCCTTATGAGGAGGATGACCAATTACTCATGAATGCAGTTGTTGTTCAAGAAAAGGAACATAATCTTAGAAGTCAAGTTGTTAAAGGAAGAGTACTAAGAACCAAACCCAAGACTCCGCTTATTACCAATGTTGTAAATGAGTCTCCTAAAAAGAATACACCAAGGGTCTGATTGCCCCAAATCATACTTGTACCCCAGTTCATGCCAAAAATGTAAAAATTCTTGTACAATCAGAAGAAACCATTACTCTTCCTCCTGACACGAATATTACCCAAATATGTCCCATGTGATATTGCCCATATTTTGAGTCAGTTAAAATTCACAATTCCTATTTTTGAATTACTTCGGATCCCTGAACATAAAAAAATAGCATTTTAGTACTTGAGGTTTAAAGAGGATGCACTACCCTCATGTAAAAATGTGAATAATGTGGATACCCCATGTCATTGTAGAATTGGAAATACCTCAAGTATTAGAATATTTGGGAGGACCATCATAGGTATATTTGGGTACTTCTCTTGTTGAGTCTCAACTTGATGTTGACCCTTTTTATACTAATTTGATCATAAAAGATAGGTTAGTTCACAACTACCTGTTTGATTCAAGGGCCTCTTGTAATGTGATGCCCCTTGAAGTGATGAATGAATTGCATATCAAAGCTACAATGTTTTTTGGAAATTACACTGCTATGGATTCAAGAGAATTACCGGTGATTGGGTATGTCAAAGGATTGGTAGTGTAATTGGCAGCTTCTTCGGGAAAGTGTTTAACCATTAATGTAGTCATTATGGATTGTCCTGCTAAATGGGGAATTTTGATGTCAAGGAAATGGGTTGCTAGTGTTGGAGGGAGTGTGTAGATGTATTTTTCATATGTGACTATACCAATAAAAGGAAGCCTTATTAAACTGTGTGGAGAAAAAATAATGTTACATTTGATTGAGGATCCTACGAATGCATCCTGAGGTGTTGTATACTGATGTGGATGTTGTTAATTTTGCGGGTTATGTTGATTTCGATTAGAATGGCATAGATATATCTAAGTATCTAGGGAAATTGGGCATCCCTTGGAATTTTATTTTTGATAGAGCCTGTTCTAATTTAGGGAATGGTGTTGGAGTTGTCCTTGTGTCCCCAAATCATGAGACTTTCAATTTTTCCTTTAAACTTAAGTTTGAATGCACTAACAATATTTTAGAATATGAAGCACTACTTTTAGGTTTAAGGATTTCTTAGAGGTACTATATCAAATATGTGGTTGTCAAAGGAGATTCAGAATTGGTAGTCAAACAAGTTAGCAAATTGTATGCAACCAAAAATCAAATAATGAAACGATATAATAATGCAGTTTGGGATTTTATTGAAATTTTTGATTCTTTCAATATAATATACCATAGCAAAAAGTAGAATAGTGTTGCAGACAAGTTAGCAGTATTGGGATCCATATTTGAAAATTGTACAATGTCTCCTTACTGTGAGTATGATATAGAAGTATTAACAAGACCATATTTCCCTCACAGTGTCAAACATTGGCAAGTTTTTTAAGATGATGCCGAGGTTCAGAGGTTTCTACAAAATGAAGGAGAATTTAAAAATCAGAATATGGACTGGGAACCAATGGTTTGTGTTTATGAGAGTAAAGAGAATCTTTTTGGCAAGGACATTCTTCAATTAAAAACCAATATTATTCCAAGAGGTTTGGTTGCATTAGAGTCAAATTTTGATAATGTTGACCGCATTGTTAATAGGCATATGTTAGCCTCAAGAGATGTGGAGGAACATAACGTGGGGACTGATGGTAAACCTAGAAAAATAAATTTGGGCAATAACTTGAGTAAAGAATAAAAGTAGTCATATGTCTAGTTGTTAAAAAAGTACCAGGATTGCTTAGCATGGTCATATTCAGAATTGAAGGCATATAGGGAGGATATTTTCCAACATGATATACCTTTATAACCCAGTGCTAAGCCATTTAGACAAAAAATAGAGGCCAATTAATCCTCTCTTATCCCTAAAAATGTAAGAATAACTCAAGAAACTTAGGGATGGAGGCATCATACAATCCACAAGGTATTCTTCATGGGTGGAAAATATAGTTCCAGTTCAAAATAAAATGGAGATATAAGACTTTGTGTAGATTTTAGAAATCTAAATAAGGCCTCAATGAAAAATAATTATCCATTGCCTAACATGGATAATATGTTTCAATTAATCATTGGGTCAGAACTATTGACTACATCAGATGGATTCTTGGGATATAACTAAGTGGTTGTGAAAACTTTGGAAAAAATCAAAACTGCTTTCACTGCTCCTTGCAGTACCTATGTGTATGTGATAATGTCATTTGGTTTGATGAATGCTTGTGCAAATTGTCAAAGAGATATGGATGTGGAATTTTCTAGATATATAAGTGATTTTATAGCTATATACCAAGATGATGTGATAGTATTTTCAAGATAAAGGGATGATCATTTGCAGCATTTGGAAAATATATTACAGAGGTGCAGGGAATACAGTATTTTGTTGAATCCTTAAAAATTTCATTTTGGGGTTCAGAAGGCTAAATTGTTGGGGCATATCATATCAAAGGAAGGGGTAATGATTGACCTTGAGAGAGTGGAAGATATTGGGAAAGTTCCTATCCCTAAGAACAAGAAAGGTATTTGGTATTTTTTTGGCCAAATCAATTTCATAAGAAGATTCTTTTCCATTTTTTTGGAAATGACTATCCCTATTACGAAGATGTTGAGGAAGGATAAAATTATTAAATGGGAGGACGAAGCTATCCAAGCTTTCACCAAGACCAAAGAGGAATTGAAAATGCCCCTATCTTAGTGGCACCTAATTATAAGAATATTTTTCAAATTTTCTCTTTTGCATCTGAAAGTACCATTGTATCTGTGTTATTGCAAAAACATGATGAGGGAAATGAAAGGCCAATTGCTTTTTTTAGTAAAGCATTACAGGGAGCTGAGTTGAAATACACCAGTATGGAAAAACATACTTTTACCTTGGTTATAGAAACAAAATATTTTAGGCCACATATTCTAAGATCAAATATCATAGCTTATGTTACTCATACAATAGTCAAAGACATTTTATAAGAGATGGATGTTTCCAGTAAAAGATGTTGATGGGTGAACAAATTGTAGGAATATGATATGGATGTTCAGAAGAATAAACTGGTTAGAGGTCTGGGCTTGGCAAAGCTAATGGTAGAAATAAATTTACAAGTGATGGAAGTAAATGAGGTAGAAGGAGGAGGTGTGGAGGTACATGATAAGTTGATCAATTCTATATGGTACAAAAACATCATATTTTACCTCAAAAATTTGGAATGTCCAGGGCATTTAGATAAAAATCAAAGGACACTCAAGTTAGCCTCCCAAAAATATATCATCAATGATTTTGGGTTGTCTTAGAAAAATCCTGAAGGGATTGTTCTCAGATGTGTTATGGAGGATGAAGACCCCAAGTTAATTTCAAACTTTCATGAGGGAGTGTTTGGAGGGAATTTTACCGGAAGAGTAACTTCCCAAAAGATACTTAGGGTGGGATATTGGTGGCCTACAATTTTTAAGGATACAACATTTTTGGTAAGAAAATGTGAAATTTGTTAGATATTTTCAAGGAAAATGAAGGCTTCTGGTGCTCTCCCTCTACAACCAGTTGTAGACACCAAATTCAGGTCACACTTCCCCCTTTACCCACATATATATTAATATAATTAACCACAATTAAATTAAGGCCCATGCTCACAATATTCATTATTTAATTACCTTAATTAAACTAATTTCCACCTCACCTAGACACCTCACCCCACCACCTCACCTAGACACCTCATCATATACATATTCTTAACATGTTTCCCTTTTACTAGGACTCAATAATCTGCTCACCATAACTAACTAAGACTTAGTCCTACCTACCTTAATTAACTAAGAATTAGTTCAACCCTAAAATCACATTCCTATTCTTCCTCTAACCACATTCCCACTTATCTAAACACAACATTTTGTTTTGACCCACGAAGAATGGATAGAGCTGGCCAACAAAGATTGCCAAGATCTATCATTTTTAACAAACCTAGGATTCCCCGCCTTAACCGATGCTCAGTCAACCCTGAAACTGACATGTCGGTCACCCTAAACTATCGTTCGGTTACGATATATTTACACTTCGGTAACCTTTTTTGGGAGTTTGGAAGAATTATTTGAAGTTTTGGAGAAGAGAGATCTGCATGTAAGCACGCACCAGAGCACTCCTGACACATCCAGACATCCTAAACTAACAACCAAGCACTGACCTGAAAGGCAAGCATTCACAGTTAACATTTCTGGGAAGCACAACCGCGGCATTGAGCCACCAGTTCCATCGATCAACCATCATCCTCTATCCATCCATTCAGGGTAGCCAAGTCTAGTTTCCCTGGCCTAAGTAGTGTTGTTGGTAGCTGCATCTTCACCACATGCCTATTTAAATTAGCTTCTATCATCTCTGTTTGGGAGTTCTAATCGATCCTTTGCAATCCACATCACCTCTCCACCTTCTTGTAGTCAATGTCACTTATGACCCAGAGGCACCTAGGCAACTCTCCAAGTCATCTCTCCTGTACTGATGGACTGGTGGTGGCACCTCTTGGACTACCCCCAACACTGTCATCTTGACCTCTATCACTATCGTATCCATTCTTTGGGCAATCACTAGCTCAATGCACCAAAACCCACCTTCACAAAGTTTCTATCAGTCTGACCCTATCCGACTGCCGGTCTAACCTAAATCGAAGATCGGTTTCACATCTCAACGTCGAAATTGATGTCATACCATAGATGATCCATCCAATCTCTGTGTCTGGATAATATGCCATTCATCGTGAGCAACAACCTCATATCCTTGTCACTCTCAAACAACCCAAATCACCTAAAGCTTGTACCCTGACCTGTCAAACCAAGCACACATCTAATGCATCCGGTTAGGGCATATCAAATAGACACACACATATGATTTGATCATATGCCTAGCCTGTGGAGATTAGATTTGTTTATTATACTTGAACTGAGACCTACCTAAATCATATCAACTATAGTAGGACATTATTCCATGTATAACTAAACCAAGTCATGTTATTACATTAAGAAAAATGGGTCCTATCCTCCATCATGTCAGTGGATTGAGCAACCATCTATGAAGTACTTATGGGACTCTCCCGGACCCTTAGCATACTGGCTAGTGCAAAGTAACACACTGACATCCATGATCAGGACCAAAAACCTTATCTCCTTTTGATGGTATTGTATACATATTTGCAGGTAGTTCCTCCTAGCAAAAAGGAAGTTCTCGCAATCAACATTGGATCGGGAAATCAGAATGCGCACACTCTACCTTCCATCTTCACTCACATGTGTTCCTCCTCACCCTTACCTTATTTGTTTTGCTCTTACGTACGCATCACTATTTGGAAAAATAATACAATTCTTAAATTAATAAATATTATTAAAGCAACACATTTTTTAACAACATAATTACACAAACTTATTTATCTTCAATTTGATTGGCCTATAAATCAAGATTTTATTCCAGCATTCATCATTTTCAAAAAAAGAATGATGTCATCACATCCCATTGTACTTACTGATATTGACAAACATGTATTGTCGGCTAGGCTGCTAAATATCCAAAGAACAGATTCAAGCTATAAATGAATTTTGCATATGCTATAAAAATTATTGTAGATTTAAGATTACCAGTAACAAGGAATCATGTTCTAAGATCTCTGTCGACAAATATATTTGTTATAGTTATTTTATATAAAACAACTTATAACAAATTATCTAACCCATATATATAAATAATAATTACCCTAGTCATTATTATTTACTATTTCACTAACTTACAAAACCTTAATAATAATTACTTCACGTAATTATTAATCACCCATACATACCAATGGAGCACTAAGAATAGATTTCCTAACATCCGCTCCCTTAGTGTGAGCTAATGGGGAACACCTATCTTTGTACTTGCACCTATCTTTCATCTGTAACTAGGTGATTTCCCTAACAGGTTGATCACAACAACCCGACACCATAGTTTTACATACGGTTGACCATGAACCAAAAATGGTGGTTTTACCAAAGTGGAGTAACACTATTTCCAAAAGGTGGTGGTTATTGCATATGGTTTACCAACAACCCTAAAAAGGTACCCCTTTTACAAAGTCCCACTTTACCACAAACCAAAAAGTGAAGGTCATATTTCAAGTGGTTTACCTACAACCACATCATTGATGTGCTCAACACACTATATATTTATACCTCACTACGTCACTATTCTCTTTAACTCGCAGGGAATAACCCTATCTAGAAAAAACTGACATCAATATCCAACCGGAACATTGGATCCATTCACTGTCTGACTGTCAGTCACCAAAAATTTGAACATTGGAGGCATTCACATGATGGATGTCATAGAAACCTTGACCGGACATCAGTCACTATCGCACCGATCCAAACACTGCAAACCCCCCCCTCCCCCATTTCTCAAAAATTTGACCATATTGACCTATAATACCTACCCTATCCTACCAAAAATTCCACTACCTTTCTCTGTACCCCTATTTAACCCACATTGGACTTTCATACCCCCTTCCCATTTCATCAATTTTACTTCCACAATTCAAATTTAATTCCTACCCAAAACCATTTCTACCCAAACCAATTTCTAAAAACTATTTCAACTAACAAGCGTAGAATTGGATCAAATCCTACCTCATCATCAGTGCCATCTGTGTGGTGGTACATCTGGCTGCAATGTGCCAGTGGTCCACCTAAACCCTTTCCTACCTCTACCATGCCAAAATCCACTCCTCACCTCTAACCAATAAAATCGATCACACCGCTCTCGTGGACCAGTCTATTAGCTCCTATCACCAAATCGTAATCTCCACCTCAGCCCGGTACAATGCCTTGTCCTTCTCTCTCAGGAAAAGTGCTACAAGGTCAAATGGCTCTATTGTTTTCTCAAAAGTCACAACACAACAATGATTCCGTAAAATACAGAATTTTTATTTTATAAACCCAAATCGACCTGACATGACCGATCGTTAGTCATATTTACGTTGGTCACCCTAGGACAACCGACATTGGTCACCCTATAACCGACATCGGTCAATCCTTATAGCTAGTTTCCCTCGCTAAGCTTCCTTTTACCTACAGCCATTAGTGCTCAAACACCTTTTATCATTACTAGACACCTATTGAACAATACCTACAATCCCAAACTACCCCTACATTTCCTTCAGTTGCGTCTTGGGATTTGTTATTTTACCTATACCTTGGCCTTACCCGTGCCATGACCTATTTTCCTGAACCTGACCTACTTGGTGTGACCATTGACCTTATGTACTCTATATACCTTGTGATGTTGCTACCTATGTTGTTTTATCCTAACCACAATATATTTCCTATTACCCTGTCATTTATCCTAACCAAACCTTTGGTGTACCAAAACATACCTAAATGTTCCTGCACCTAACCTATGTTGTGTTTCTAGACCATATCCTATACCTTGGATACTTGAATCGCTTCACCCTTGTTTGGATAAACGTTATCGACCTTGGACGATGTAGAGTTTGCAATCTCTTCAACCTGGTACCGCGTTACAATCTATGCATGTGTGCGTGCATGTTCAATTGCCATTACCTATTACCCAATTTGACATTGACCTATTACCTATTACCCGAGTTGACCGCTACCCTTCCCCAACCTACCTTCACTTCCACCAACTACATATTTATCAACCCACTCACCGATTATGTATTACACCTCATCAGTGCCTAGTTTGAGGGGGATCACCTTCACCCACTCATGGGGCAATTAATTCATGTTTTTGTTAGCGCCGCTTATCAATACAAGCTACTTGAAAAAAGGGGAAAAATGTAGACACCAAATTCGGGTAACACTTCCCCTTCACCCCACATGTATATTAATTTAATTACCCACAGTTAAATTAATGCCCATGCTCACAATATTCATTATTTAATTACCTTAATTAAACTAATTTCCACCTCACCTAGACACCTCACCCCGCCACCCCACTTAGACACCTCATCATATATCATATTCTTAACATGTTTCCCTTTTAGTAGGACTCAATATGTACTCACCATAACTAACTAAGACTTATTCCTACCTACCTTAATTAACTAAGAATTAGTTCAACCCTAAAATCACATTCCTATTCTTCCTCTAACCACATTCCCGCTTATCTAAGCACAAGATCCCATTTTGATTTGGGAGAATAGACAGAGCTGGCCAAAACGATTGCCAAGATATGTCATTTTTAGTAAACCTAGGATTTCCCATCTTAACCGATGCTGATCAACCCTAAATTGACGTTGGTCACCCTAAACCGTCATTGGTAACCATATATTCACTTTGGTAACCTTGTTTGAGAGGTTGGAAGAATTTTGGAAGTCTTGGAAAAGAGAGATCTGTATGTAAGAACACACCAGAGCACCCCTACACATCCAGACACCCTGAACCAGCAAACAAACACTGATATGAAAGATGTGGATTCAGTTTAACATTCTGGGAAGTACTGCTACGGCACAGAGAAACCTATAACACCTTGGACAAACTGTTATATTTCTCTTTGCATTACAAGTGTTGCTTGAATGAGGTGTGTTCCCTTGATTATTGAAAATCATGCTTGTTATGGATAAATCATTTCTACTCTTGGATGTAAATGATATGACATACAAGAATCCATTTTCACTTCTTATTGTTAAGCTGCAATCTGATTTTGAGAGTTGTAAACTTATATCTTTTAACTGACTCATCCTTGAATCAATTTCAGTTATCCAAGGAATGTTTTAAATCTTCCTAATGAACTGAACGGTAAATTGGCATTCATTAGTTTTAGAGACATAACGGACTATACTTTTGTATTTTACAAATTCTATGGTCTTGTGTGAACGTACCTTCATTTGGTTGTATGTTTTTGCTTGGGTATTTAGGATTGATCTCTGTAGGACATTAATGGTGTGAACAAAATATAGTCTACTTCATGACTATGAAGGGGATCAAAATCCTAAAACTAAAGGATTATCATAACGGTATCCTAAACTAGGTAAGAGCACCTACTTTCTAGTTATGTCTACTTATTTGGGTTACATTCTAACCTAAGCTTCTTATTCTATTTTGTTGTGATGGCGTCCTAACCTAAGCTCTTGTGCCAAATGAATAAGGGAGAGATTACTGAAGTAATGATAGGCTACTTAACCTAATGCCTAATACTAATGGTTGTGAATTTTATCTAACCTAAGGTGGAAATTACCTATGGCAATGTTTTAAGACCTAAGGTAATTTATTGTTAAACTAACCTAAGTTTTGGGAAATCTATCCTAAACTATTAAAAAGGGAACCTAAGGGTCGCATGGCACTATGGATGGTTTTAATGGCATTTAATTGATTTGATTGGGTTAAATGTATGGAGGTATAGCCAATTTTGGAAAAGGCTAGTTTACTTTAGTGGAGACATACATGGAAGCATCACTAAAGATGGAAATGCATGTTAAATTAGAAATGGCGTTCGCCAGTTTTTGGAGGTGATGGCAAGGAGAGATAAGTGGGAGATTTGGGAGTAATGGCATTAATAGACCTCAGTTTTTATGTGCAAACCATCTTGGAAACAAGGGAGGCAGATTTGTGGGAGGTTGTTTTGTCTTACATGTCTCATGAATTTTACTCGACATTCAGCTATCTGGTTCTTTGAACCGGCAGTTTGGCTTCTGCTTTGTGGCTATTTTTGGTTTCTCTAGTCTATTTTCGATCAAAGGAATGTATATGAGGCATTGGAAGAAAAATTGTTTAGTTTTTGATCTTTCGTGGAGAAGAAAAAGAGTGGGAAGCTCAGCTAGAAGTCTCCTTTGAATTGGCAGAGGCACTATCAGGCATGATAGGCTCTATCCATTAAGATTTCTTGCTTTCTTCTAAGTGATTCATTAAAAAAATTCTGCTCTCATGAGATATATTTTTGCATGATTTGTCTAGTTAATTACTTTCATCTTTTTATGAATCTCTATGGTTTTTGGGATATAAATCCACTATAAAGTAATGTTAGCTTTTGGAAACTTTCTCTGTGCAAGTTTAATGGTGACATACATGTCAAGCTTGTTTTGGAGCTTCATGCATGTGAAACTTGTATTCGAAGCTTTGTATTTCATTCTGAAACTTGTATTCAAGGCTGGTGTTGTTTTGAACTAACATTCGTTGCTTCATGTTTGTTCTGAACCTTAATTGGAGCCTTGTGTTTCATTTGAACTTGTATTGGGGCTTCTTATTTTGTTATGAACTTATATTGAAGCTTTGTGTTTGTTCTAATCCTGTATTGGAGCCTTGTGTATTTCTGAACTTTTGTTCGAAGCTTCGTGTTCGACATTGTACTCGTATTCAATATTTGTGTTTTCTGAACTTGTAGTCGAGTCAATGTGTTTGGTTCTATACTTGTATTCTGAGCTTGATTTTTACTCGTATTCAAGGATTTGAAATGCTTTGAACTCATTTATGGACTATCTACTCGAAAGGAACTTGAGAGATTATTTTTGGTTTGAGTTGGTTGGGTGATCTCTTTTGAGATCTTCTCCTTTTAGCTTCTTGCTGGAATGGTTGTGGTACTTTTTGTTTTTGGAGACTGTATCGCCTTCTTAGAACTTGTAAGGGTGTGCAAATATGGAGGATAAACTTCTCTCCTTTGTTCTGAGCAAACCTGCATCTTGTGGAAAGCTTGACTATTTTATCTGAAAGATTATTATACTGGAAATTGTATCTTGTTATGGGTTTAGTTTGATATAAATTTTGTTTGGAGCAGTCATTATTAGTTTTGAGGTTTATGGAAATGCAGTATGCATTCTCCTTCTTATGATCAATGTTTGAAACAAATACCTTCCTTTTCACAATCTTTTTAAATGAAACTTGGGAGTCTTTGTTATGATTCTATTTCAGTCACGTTGGTGGTAAGATTGGGTCATTACTTGACTTAAACGTTTATTGGATTTTCTTACTCTCTTCAGATATTCTTATTTAATTTTTGGGTTTTATTAGAAAGATGAGTTGAATACCCTAGCGTACTAAATTTTGTATGGAAGGATACATTACCTCCAATTTAGATTGTTTTGTATAATTGTTCTTTTGGATCGCAAACTACTTGCTCTTTTGTATTGAGTTGTTGAAGCCTTGTAATGGGATTTTAGTATTTTGAGTTTTTGAGTACTTCTGAACTTGTTTATCTTATATTGTTTTGGGTTTTCTATTCATTGTTGGATTCAGCGAATGAATCTCTAGGTATTTCAAAGAGAAAGGAATATGTTCTCTTGGGGATAGTATACTATTTTTGGGACTGTATTGTGTACTTCGTTTTGAGAATTGAATTCAAACTTGTATTTAATGAATGGGAATAGATAAACTAGTTGATAAAGATTTGTAAGGGAAACTAGAAGTGTGCTTTCTTCTAACTGTGTGTTTGGTTTTTTGTTCTCTCTTGGGAACTAATTAAAGAACTTCTAAGTTTGAAATAGAAATGGGAATTCATTTGTTAGTATAAATAAAGTGAATTATTGATTGGATCTTTTCTAATTGAGATCCCTTTTTACTGTTGTTTGAATAAGTTCATTTGATTGAACTTCTCTATATTTCGATTCTCTTCTGAGATGGAAATTTCCTCATGGATTATTTGGTCTAATTTGTACAAGTCATTTATTATAATGGTGTAAAAAGAGAATAGCTAAGTCGGTTCTGTTGAATAGAGAATGTAAACTTGTTTTGACCGACTGCCATGCCTGACTGAGTCTTACTTCTTTTGGATTTGGTATTGGAAGGTTTACTATTTGGCACCCTATCTTATATGAATCCCATTTTTTGGATGGATTCGAGAAGAGTGTAACCCTGTGTGAAGTCTAGCTTTGATTTTTGGAACGTCTAGTTCAAATCTTTGAATGATATCTTCTAACATGTAGTGGTTAGTTAAGACTTGCAGGAAGACTATTTAGATACTCTATTCCTTCATGGATTTATTTGGAATTCTTGTTAGGTGTTGTCTCTTTAATTTTGAATCCTTATATTGTTATCCTTGAACTGAAGCAGTTGGGTGAGTTATAAACTTGTTTCTGTCTTTCAGATGATTAGTGTATGGGGAATAGTATGTATTGATTCTTCTTTTTTGCTTAAGTTGTAGGATGAATCATCCTAATATGAGTTATGTTGTATGTAACTCTTTTTCTACTTAGTAAAGATAATTGTGTATTTCTATTCTTATAGAATTATGAAACAATTGGATGACAAGACTTTTTGTTTGTTTTAAAGTAATTGATAGGATCAATTAAACCTTATGATATAATGCAGATGTTGTGGATTATATTATCCTCCTTTCTTAAAAGTAAATTCAGACTCATTATTGTACTTCTTATCTGGTTGTTATTACTTATGCTTATTTGTATGATTTATTAATTGTTTCATTAAAGCAGAGTTGTTTTAATGGAACAATTAGTGGAATGCACTTCACTTTAATGCTTAGTGTTTATCATGCTCAGTTCATTGAACTAACATGTGCTAGCAATTTTTGTAGATGGACATCGTAAGTGATAAAAGAAGGCAAAAAAAATTATGATGCATTGGCTTATTTAATTTTGAATCTTATGTAAAGAGTATCGAATAATTATTGAGTGTATTGGAAAAGAAATGTGATGTTATTTTAAAATCTTAATTATGATTGACATGCAGAATGTTTGATATGCAGTCTTGTAAATGTATATTTATCATCATGAATTGAAAGGTTTTGAGTTAGACTCCAATTTATGGTGTGAATTATTTTGTACTTGTATGATGGAATTAGTAGTGATATCTTGGTGGTATTCTTTATATCTGGTTGTGTACTTTTAATTCAATCAATTAATAAGTTAGATAAAGGGGATAGTACATTTTCCCCTTATTATAATGAAACTTGTTAAATTGCAAAAGATATCGTTCTCTAACTACACAACTATAGTTTAGTAATGAAATATGCTTTGGACATACAATTAAAACTATATGAGTAAAGAAAGATAAAAGTAATATTGGTTATGATCTTTAATCTTTATACTACGTTTATAAAGTAAACACTAGTTGAATCTAGGTGGATGACACACTTGATTTGGAAAGCTAGGTTGCATTAAGAATTAAACATTTGATGTTGTCTGTCCTATTTTTTGAGAATAATTACTTGTTATACCATGTTAATAAACGTTAATGCAAACATGATTTAATGAAGTTCTCAATATCAAATCATAATAATTATGGATATAGAACTTAATGAATATTGGAATTGGGGTTGGGCATAGTTGTCTGCAATCTGAATCTTAATCCGATAATAATTATGAATTAATGACCGCTATGGGGGGATATGTACATCTTGATGAATCAGTTCTAACAGATGTTGGCACATGCCAACTGTAGGAGTGTACCCTCAGAGAAGTCCTGGGAATTTTCAAGGATACAGTGTTACAATTGACATGTGGCAACACCCTTCCGTATTTGTTCATCTAGATCTACCCACGTTTGGACTTGAACTTAGTTTCTATCTAGGTCAAGATAGTAGCATGTTTAAGATAGGTAGTAGCTTTCTATGACTCAGGGTACCTTGGCACATTCAATTGACTTAGGTCAGCTGAGTATGCCCATATACCCTAAGTCATCGTAAGTGTCTTCCTATAATAAATTATGTTGCTAGCCTAAGATAGGGTCAAACCTTGGGCAAGTGGACTGACAGTAGTTATTAAAGACCAATCTAGATAATAGTAGAGTGGGGTGAAGGACATATTCCAAAATGATGAGTATGTCATCTAGGAATAGTAACAAGAACAGTATGTTGAAAATCTTTGGCCAAAGTATCGCAAGTTGTTGGTTACGTTGTCCTATGTCACCTAGTTTAAAGCAATGTGATGTCAGATGAATATTGGTAACAAATATTCATATAGGTTCTTTAAAAAAAATTACTCAGTAACTAGAATTGGGTAGGAAACCAAGTATACGTAATATACATAAAGTATTATATACTTTAATTCAACATGAGAGATCGGTTGGTAACTGAGTCGTGGAATGAGAGATTGGTAGTATACCAAGCCATTACGATTGCATATGGTTATCTGTTATGAGATTGATTGGCATGTAATGTGTGTTCTAAATGATGTTTTATTTAGAATAGAGAACATTATGTTTCAAAAAAAAATTCCCTTGTTTCTAAAGTCTTAAAATGGGAATGTTACATCTTGGTATCAGAGCTAAAGATTGCAGCTCTTGGACCTATTGTGTCCATAATTTGATGAAACTTAAATTTTCTTGTTAACAAAAAAATGGTTGGATAAGAGGAAATGTTACAAATAATCCTCCACTGGAGGAAGGAGCAGCAATTGCCCAGAAACTCAATGAGATCCTTGCTGCCCTGTTGGACACAAGATATCATTTGGCTGTACTTGAACAATAAGTAATGGGCAATAAGGAGGAAGAAGATGTTGGTAATAATAATTAGCCACCTCCTGAGGACAACGCCAATTTAGGTGTTGATAATAACAATGTGAACATACCTGATCAGCCTAAGAACAAAAAGACTAGGTTGGTAGCTAAACTCACTAATGATATAAAAAGGATAAGTCCACCCAAGTTTGATAGCACCACATTAGGATATGGGGCTGAGAATTGGCTCATCGAAATGGAGAAATACTTTGCAATAAGGAATTTCTTAGAAGAAACAAAGGCAATATGGGGAGCATATCAACTTTCCCATAAGGCATCTTCATGGTGGGATAGCCATAAAGCTGAGTTAAACATTGATGATACTAATATCACATGGGATCAATTTAATGGTTACTTTAGGCAATGTTGGCTGCCACAACTTTACTATGATCAAAAAATGACTAGATTCCAGAACTTAGCTTAAGGAAAGCTAACTGTAACTGAGTATTAGGAGTGGTTTACTAAATACCTTAAGTATGTACCTCAGTATCAAACTAATGAGAAGTTCAGGATATAGAAATTCATCATGGGATTGAATCCCATTATAGGAGGAGAAGTGGACGTTCACAACCCAACCATGATGGAAGGGGTTGTTGAAAAGGCCATAAGGCAAGAACAAAAATTGAAGGCAATTTCTACCCATAAGGAGGAAGTAAGTAAGAAAATCCCCAACTCCTCTTCATCATCTTTTTCACCTAAGAAAGGACCATGGAAGAAATTTGGAATGAAAAGTAAGTTTTCATCTGATACTAATAAGAAAGTAGGAACAAACCAGTCTGCTGGTAATGCACGGAACAACTTTGTCAAGAACAATAATAATAGACAGAAGTCCTACGGAGGTCAGAATGATAACTCTAAGGCTAGAAATAAATTTGAGCCTAGAAAGGGACCTGTAGGAGGCTGTTATAACTATGGAAAAGATCATTATGTAAATCAATGCACTTTGAAAAAGGACAATCATAATCAGCAGCACAAGATACATGTTGTAGTAGCTGACAAGCAGGCTGAAAAATAGGCCATGCCCATAGAGGTTTCAGGTAAGTTATTTGGCATACCTATAACTATTATTTTTGATACCGGAGCTACTAAATGTTTTATTTCTAGTAAATTAGCATCAAAAATAAAAATAAAAGATGAGAACATAGATAAAACATGGACTATACATTATGGAAACAATGTTGTTCATATAGTTAGTAGGTGTCTTTTTGGAGCAATCCTTGACTTACCTAGTTTTTCTACTGAAGTTGATCTTTATGTTACACCTTTGGGGTCTTATGATGTAATCATAGGAGTTAATTGGTTAGTAGAACATAAGGCTAAAGTGGACTATTTTGAAAAACATATTAGTTGTTTGGATGACCTGTAGAAAACAACAGAGATTCAGGGTGTGAAGCATGAGATTTCTGTTAGACAATTGTTAGCTATGCAACTTAAAAAGGCCAAAAATAAAGGTTGTACATTATATGTAGTAAAGATTATAGAAACAATTGAAGAGAACAGTGATGTCTTGGAATGATATCCGTTGTTACGAAACTTCAGTGACGTGTTTTTGGAAGAATTACCATGTATTCCACCTAAAAAGGAGTTTAACTTCACAATTGAAATCAAATCAGGAACCGAGCCTATTTCTAAGGCACCATATCGAATGACTACTACAGAATTATTAGAGCTTAAGGATCAATTGCAAGAACTTTTGTCTAAAGGTTTGATTAGACCAAGTGTTTCACCTCAGGGAGCACCAATATTTTTTGTTAAAAAGAAATATGGAACACTTACATTGTGCATTGATTATAGAATGTTAAAAAAAGTAACAATCAAGAATAGATACCCATTCCCTAGAATTGATGATCTATTTTATCATAAGCGTGGAGCATCAATATATTCTAAGATAAATCTTCGATCTAGATATCATCAATTACAGATTAAGGATGAGGACATTCATAAAACAACTTTCAGAACAAGGTATGGACATTATGAGTTCATGGTTTTACCTTTTGGATTAATAAATGCACCTGTAGCATTTATGAATTTAATGAATAATATCTTTCAAGAATACTTGGAAAAATTTGTGCTCGTATTCTTGGACGACATTCTCATATATTCTCAAAGCATAGAGGAACACCATGAGCATTTGAAGACAGTTTTGGAAATTTTGAGAAAGAGACGGTTATATGGTAAGCTATCTAAATGTTCTTTCTATGACATAGAAGTGCACCATTTGTGACATGTAATAAGTAAGAATGGAATTGTTGTAGATCCTTAAAAAATTGTAGCTCCTTCAGAAGTACACTATTTGTGACATGTAATCTTACTATGTTTCCACGTGGAAGAAGGTGGTGAAGTGGTGGAGATGGGGGTGGTTCAGCCTAAGGTGGTCCTTTGACCACTATACATGTGCGTGGAAAGGCTTAATAAAGCCTAAGACCTTATCACTTCACATCATGTGGGATATACCCACTTCAAAAGCCGCCTCTTTTGGGATTTAATCCCATTTAAAATGCAAATCCGCCAAAAATGATGCCGCTGGGATTTGATCCCCTGAACTCATTGCTCCAAGACCAATCCTCTAACCAACTCCCCTAAAAAGGTCGCTTGGTTATAAAATGGGTCGCTTCAACTTATACAAGGGTGGCAGGTCTGTGCAAAGCAGCATAAGGACCAGTTTTCAAAAAACACCATTTTTGAAGGCCTTGCACTTAGAATGAGAACTCAGAGTAAAAATATGAAATGAAGGGAATTATGAGATGATTCCAAAAATGTAAGATTTGATATTTTTGTTGAGTTTTAACCTATTTTTGGAAGCTTTGAATGCAGTTTTTAACAGGGATCTACAAGACAGCTAATTGGAAAATATGAATTTCAATGCACTTCTGGTCCGAATTGTGACTTGGTGTAAACATGAAAAATATTCAAAATTCATAGATGATCTCAGATATATGATTTTTTTTCATAGAATGTTTTTAAATCTCAATTTTTAGGTGTTTTTCTAACACAATTGCAGGGAGATCACATTGTGAAAACACTGTAGGAGCCACAGATCGTTCTTAGGACAGTTTCTGCTATTTTTCAGAGTTCTTAAGACATTGATTAGCTCACTTACAGGTTGTGATTCATTATTAGTTTTTTTTAAGAGTTATTGTACTTACATTTCAATATTATTAATGGATCGGTTCAATTCGAACCCGGGGACGTAGGAATTTCCAAACCCCGTAAACAGTCTTGTTTGTTATCTGAGTGTTTTCAGTTTTCTAATTATTTATTTGCTACACAAGTTTTCCACACTTCTATGGATGCATAATAATTAGAATTTAATCAATTTTTTAGAGTTTAGAATACTTAAAATTGGTTAAGAAAATCACGATCTTTGGAAACTTTTAAAAGTGAAAAAAATACAACACACGTTTTCAGATCAAGTTTGGTATCAGAGTAGTTAGATTGCCAGATTAGCTTCTAATTGTGTTTAAAAATTTGGCTTCAATTTTAGTATTGATTTCACTTTTCAGTGTGCAGACATTTTGGGGCTTGTTAATCTTCTTTCGCAATGTGCAGTTTTGGAAGTACAGGTTATGTTTGCAGGAACAAGGAATCATGGGCAAGTCATCCAAATAGAAGCAACTAGATGAGCTTGAAGCCATAAACCACCAACTCCAAGAAGAAAACTCTTTCTTGAGAGATAATTTTTATTCCTTGGAAGAGGAAATAGTGCGGTTAAAATCTGAGCCACAATCCTCTATAACCAAGAAAGAGGAGTATGTTAACAAGATGCTTGAAGAGAACAAGAAGTTGATGGGCTTTGTTAAAGAGTTGCAGGAAGAAATACGAACCAAGGATGCCCTCTTGGAAAATCTGCAACAAGGTGAACACAAGAAGGAAATTCCTTCCAAAGCAGATGCAGGTACTATGACAGAAGAATGCACTGTAAGTTGTTCGCATTTTAATTATTCCTCTCATTCAGTTTCAGATATTCCTTTGGGTCAGTTTGAAAAACACACTAAGGGAATTGGATCTACGCTAATGGTTAAGATGGGATTTAACGGAAAGGGCCTTGGTAAAAATGGACAAGGCGATGCTTAACCCAATACAGGTAGAGGATCAAACCTCGGTTTGCAGGTTTGGGTTATTCTAGTGGGAAAATAGAAATTGGAGAAAGTTTCCAACGCGGTTGAAGGAAGGACAAGCTTCCAACAGCCAAGGATCTATGCCACTAGAATTGCAGGATTCCCACCATCAGGAGGAACAATGAAAGGTGTAAGAAAATAGGTAAAAGAGGTAATCAGATTCCACCTCCTTCCACTTACACTAAAAATAGCACTAAGGGAAAATAAAATCCTAAAACTTCTAATACACTCTTTCAGTTGAAACAATAATAGCTTTGGTAGGTAGAAATATGCTTTCCCTTGCACATTTTGTGAAGGTACTAATCATTATGTTGCATATTGTTAGCAGAGGAAAATTTTGATTAAGAAGTTAATGCCTTTTTTGAATTATAAGGTAGGTGCTAAAGACCAATCTCACCAAGGAAAGGTGAGAAATGGCAAGAATGTTACCTCTCCTGAAAAGGGGAATCATTCTCATATGACAGAGTTCTGAGAATGGTTAAAATGGGTAAGACTCCTAAAAATAGGGACATTAAATTTTGTTCCCATTGTAATAGGAATGGTCATGATGTTAAGGTTTGTTGGTTTGTTCCTAAAAAACAAAATTGGAAAGTTGTTAAAAAGAACAGTATTGTGTAAAACCAACAGTGCTAAACATAACTAAAACTCATTGTGGTATTGAGAAGGTAAAGAAAACCAAAACGGAAAAACCCAAGTGATTGGTTGGGAAAAACACTCCTCAACTTTATAATTGCACTACAGTAAATTGTTGATGGTAGGCAAGCAAAAAAATTTAGAGCTATATTTTAGGGATTCCTGTTGATTGATAAGGATTTGTTCCTAAGTTGATATTTAAGCTTTGAAAATGAATGGAAATAGCTGAAGAGAAGATTTGAGTGATAGGTTCATCATACTCATGTTTTATTTTCTCATATTGGTTAGTAGTTCCATTGTTGAAAATAGTATGCAGGGATAGGCATCAGTAGCATGTCTAAATTTGAAACTTGCAGTTGCAATTAGCATAATCACAAAGTGTCGGTTGAAAACTAGCTTTCATTATAGATGGGTGTTATTATCTGACTTATTATTTGTGATGGCGATACAATGTTTTGGCAGCTTCATGTGGGTTCAGTTGTTGACTATAGCTATTTTTGGGTGTTGATAGTTTATTATATTATGATAGTGAATACTTGCAGTTGTTACAGTTTCAGATGGGCAGTGGGCACTAGCCTAATTGTGGGCAGTTTAAATGTCTTATATACTGATCTGTGTTATGGAATTGTAATTTTTGGTAATCGGCCGTATCATAAAGTGACAGTTGAACACTAGCTTTCCGTAAATAGAATGGGTGTTATTATTTGGTCAGTTAATTGTGATGGCATTACAGTGGGGTATGACAGATCACAGTTGTGTGCAGAGTTGACAGGGTTACAATGTTTCAGTTGAACACTAGATGACTGACGCGTTAACCACCACTCCAAGAATAAAACTCTTTCTTGAGAGATAATTTTTATTCCTTGGAAGAGGAAATAGTGCGGTTAAAATCTGAGCCACAATCCTCTATAACCAAGAAAGAGGAGTATGTTAACAAGATGCTTGAAGAGAACAAGAAGTTGATGGGCTTTGTTAAAGAGTTGCAGGAAGAAATACGAACCAAGGATGCCCTCTTGGAAAATCTGCAACAAGGTGAACACAAGAAGGAAATTCCTTCCAAAGCAGATGCAGGTACTATGACAGAAGAATGCACTGTAAGTTGTTCGCATTTTAAATTATTCCTCTCATTCAGTTTCAGATATTCCTTTGGGTCAGTTTGAAAAACACACTAAGGGAATTGGATCTACGCTAATGGTTAAGATGGGATTTAACGGAAAGGGCCTTGGTAAAAATGGACAAGGCGATGCTAACCCAATACAGGTAGAGGATCAACCTCGGTTTGCAGGTTTGGGTTATTCTAGTGGGAAAATAGAAATTGGAGAAAGTTCCAACGCGGTTGAAGGAAGACAAGCTTCCAACAGCCAAGGATCTATGCCACTAGAATTGCAGGATTCCACCATCAGGAGGAACAATGAAAGGTGTAAGAAAATAGGTAAAAGAGGTAATCAGATTCCACCTCCTTCCACTTACACTAAAAATAGCACTAAGGGAAAATAAAATCCTAAAACTTCTAATACACTCTTTCAGTTGAAACAATATAGCTTTGGTAGGTAGAAATATGCTTTCCCTTGCACATTTTGTGAAGGTACTAATCATTATGTTGCATATTGTTAGCAGAGGAAAATTTTGATTAAGAAGTTAATGCCTTTTTTGAATTATAAGGTAGGTGCTAAAGACCAATCTCACCAAGGAAAGGTGAGAAATGGCAAGAATGTTACCTCTCCTGAAAAGGGGAATCATTCTCATAGACAGAGTTCTGAGAATGGTAAAATGGGTAAGACTCCTAAAAATAGGGACATTAAATTTTGTTCCCATTGTAATAGGAATGGTCATGATGTTAAGGTTTGTTGGTTTGTTCCTAAAAAACAAAATTGGAAAGTTGTTAAAAAGAACAGTATTGTAAAACCAACAGTGCTAAACATAACTAAAACTCATTGTGGTATTGAGAAGGTAAAAAAACCAAAACGGAAAAACCCAAGTGATTGGTTGGGAAAAACACTCCTCAACTTTATATTTGCACTACAGTAAATTGTTGATGGTAGGCAAGCAAAAAAATTTAGAGCTATATTTTAGGGATTCCTGTTGATTGATAAGGATTTGTTCCTAAGTTGATATTTAAGCTTTGAAAATGAATGGAAATAGCTGAAGAGGAAGATTTGAGTGATAGGTTCATCATTACTCATGTTTTATTTTCTCATATTGGTTAGTAGTTCCATTGTTGAAAATAGTATGCAGGGATAGGCATCAGTAGCCATGTCTAAATTTGAAACTTGCAGTTGCAATTAGCATAATCACAAAGTGTCGGTTGAAAACTAGCTTTCATTATAGATGGGTGTTATTATCTGACTTATTATTTGTGATGGCGATACAATGTTTTGGCAGCTTCATGTGGGTTCAGTTGTTGACTATAGCTATTTTTGGGTGTTGATAGTTTATTATATTATGATAGTGAATACTTGCAGTTGTTACAGTTTCAGATGGGCAGTGGGCACTAGCCTAATTGTGGGCAGTTTAAATGTCTTATATACTGATCTGTGTTATGGAATTGTAATTTTTGGTAATCGGCCGTATCATAAAGTGACAGTTGAACACTAGCTTTCCGTAATAGAATGGGTGTTATTATTTGGTCAGTTAATTGTGATGGCATTACAGTGGGGTATGACAGATCACAGTTGTGTGCAGAGTTGACAGGGTTACAATGTTTCAGTTGAACACTAGCTTAATTGGGTGTTATTATCTGATCAATTATGTAATTAGCTAATCAACTATTTGCATTTTTATTAACCTATAATGTTATTTCAAGTTCTTGTATGTGTTTGTGCAATGCAAGAAGAGATAGCATTATTTTTAGGTTGATAAACAACTTTTTGGGACAAAAAGCCTTTCTCAATGGGGAGGTGTGATCAGGGGATCATTTTTGAAAGTTCCCTAAACATCCCTAAATGGTTTCAATGTAAAATATCAGCTCAAGATCTTTCCAACGACTGTGAGAACACGGCAAACGGACATCAGGAGCTCTAGTTATGTCCGGTCAAAGTTCGGTCAACGAGAAAGTCAACTATAGTCAACTGGTCAATATTGGACCAATCGCATTGTGACACGTGGCTTTCCACCACTCATCAAATTCACTCGATTTGCCTATCGGGAGATGACAAGTGGACTACATGATGACCGAGTTAATTAATTTCGATACCCCATGGTATGGGTCGAATTTTTATTTAATTGGTAAGTCCACTTACACACCATTCCAAATGCCACGTATATATATATATATATATATATATATATATATATATATTAATGTTCAAACATTAGTATAAACCGCCACATGCTAAGTCCATTTGTGAAGGAGGGAAGTGGTGGTGGGGGCATGCAAAGGACCACGTGGAAGGAGGATGAAGCGGTTGTTGGGGGCTTAAAGCCATGTGTGGTATTATCCACGTATAAAATGGTGAGAGTAAGGTTTGTTAAAACCTACCCATAATAAAAGGGCACCCAAATGTGGGATTTATACCACTTTATCCTCAACCACCAAAATTGGGATATTAATCCCATCTCATATGCTAATCCACCACTATGGGATTTAATCCCTTATCAAATGTTAAGCCGCCAACATGGGGATTAATCCCATTTAAACATGCAAACCGGATTCTTTGGAATATTTGATCCCATTCATTTTACGGGATGAGGCTTATAATAGCCTTAAGATAAATTATATTGCATATTTTTTTGGCCCTAATTTTGTATAAATAGGGAACCCATTCTATTGTAACACACACACATTAGTCCAACAAGTTTATTATTTGTTAAGATTTTTTGAGAGATGTGTCAGCAAATATTGTTTATTGGCCTATTATTTTAGGCAATAGTAGACGAAATATTTGTGATTGGGAGTAAATTATAAACTACCCAATAGGCCCATTGAGCCACACCAATTACTTACAAATCTTGGATTGTCGACTGGAGTGCTAGCGTCGCATTGATAGCGTCGGGAAGGCCGATCGAAGCTGAAGGAGATTGTGCATCAGGAAGGTGAAGAACAATTCGACTAATCATCGGAAGTTTTTGAAGAACTAGTGTACTGATAGGCAAGTAAAATTCCATTAGGTTTTCTTGTGAAAGTACTATTGGAACTTACAAGTTTTGACTAGTGGAACGGTTCGACCACGAACCCAAAAACGTAGGCAATTGCCGAACTCTGTAATCAATCTTTATGTAATTGTCTTAAATGTCTTGCATTTTATTTTAAATTGATTACTTAAAAGGAGTAAATGATTGGCAAATACTTAAAGCCTATAAGGTTCCGAGATTAGGTAGTAATAAATTGATTATTTTCAGATCAATAACTGAGTGGCCTACACCAAAGCATGTACATGAAATTAGAAGCTTCATGGGGCTTGCTAGTTACTATAGAAAATTTGTTAAATATTTGTCTAAGGTGGATGCACCAATAACTTCTTTACAGAAAAAGGATAATAATTTTGTTTGGAGTGAGAAATGTGAATCTGCATTCAGAAATTTGAAGCAACATTTAACTTTAGCACCTATTCTAGTTGTACCAGATCCTATGGAGACTTTGTGGTAGTAACGGATGTATTTGGGGAATGTCTAGGAGGTATTTTTCTACAAAATGATCATGTCATATCTTATGAAAGTAGAAAACTAAATTTACATGAGTTGAATTATTCTCCACATGATTTAGAGCTTGCTGCCATTGTTCATGCACTACAAGTTTGGAGGCATTACCTACTTGGTAAACCTTATGAATTGAAAACTGATCATCTTGGGCTGAAGTATATTTTCACCCAGCCAAATATTAATGCAAGACAAAGAAGATGGTTAGATTTTTTGTCTCAATATTATTTTGACATCAATTACATCAAGGGTAAGGAAAACAGAGTGGCTGATGCTCTAAGTCATAGGAAGCACATTTATTCTCTTATAGCATTGAGAACTCAGTTTAAGGATGAAGTAAAAAGTGTTATGGAATATGATTCTTAATTTTAGCAATTACAAACAACACTTGCTGTAGATCCAAATGATGTAAGGTATAAATGTTTTCAATTTGACAACGAAGGAATCTTAAGATTTGAAAACAGAGTATACATACCTTTGCTAAATGATTTAAGAAAGAAATTGTTAGTGAAATTTCACAATTCACCTTTTTCTAGACAACCTGGTATTACAAAGATGCTTGCTGATATAAAACAACAATATTTCTGGAAATGGATGAAAATTGATGTTATTGATTTTGTGACACATTACCTTGAATGTCAACATGTTAAACCTGAACATATGCACCCAGCCAGTTTATTGTATCCTCATAGTATACCACAGTATAAGTGGCAAGTAATAAGCATGGACTTTGTACAAGGGTTACCTATGTCAAGAAATAAACATGATGTTATTTTAGTAGTTGTTGATAAACTAACAAAGGTAGCACATTTTATTGTTCATAATCTAAAGGATGATTCTCTTGTATTGGCTAAAAGATTTGTACATGAGATTTTTAGATTACATGGAGTACCTGAATTAATCATATCTGATAGAGATCTTAGAATGATGTCAAGGTTTTAGCAAACGCTTAATGCAGCTCTAAGAACTAAGTTGAATTTTAGCTCTGTGTATCATCTGAAAATGGATGGACAGACTGAAAGAGTTAATCAAGTTTTAGAGGATATGTTACGAATGTGTTGTATGGATCCACAGTATAAGTGGGAAGAGTACCTTACACTAGTTGAGTTTGCATATAATAACACATATCATGCCTCTCTTAAGATGACACCTTTCGAAGCAATATATGGAAGAAAATGCAGAACCCCTGTTAGTTGGGACAACATTGAGAATAGAGAGGTAATTGGACCTAAAATCCTTACGGAAATGGAACAGATTAAAATGATTCATGAGCGCTTGAAAGAAGAAGAAGATAGGCAAAAGAGTTATGTTGATTTAAAGTGGGTTGACAGGAAATTTGAACTTGGTGAGGTCTTTCTTCGGGTTAAACTAAAAAAGAGCTCAATAAATTTTGGCAAGGCTACCAAGTTATCACCTCGTTATGTGGGACCTTTCGAGATAGTTGAAGTAATCAACCCTATAGCTTACCGTTTAGCATTACCTCTTGTTTTGTCATAAATGCATGATGTTTTCCATATTTCTTTGATTAAGAAATACGTTTCAGATTTATCACATGTGTTAAATTAGAATTCCTTGTAGGTCTAAGACCCAAGAATAATCATGGTTAAACCCATACGAGTACTGGAAACTCACCATTTGCATTTAAGAAATCATGAAATAAGTCAATGTAAGGTCCAGTGGGACCAATTTAATGAAGAAATTACAACCTAGGAAAACCTAGAAGATATGAAAACTATTTTTCCATATTTATTTGATAAAAATTGACTATGATGACTGATAAAATTTTTGATTTTATCTTTATATGTCAATAAGTCTGCCAGTTTGGGGCAGATAACTATTTATTTTTAAATAAACAACTATGTGAATGCTGATTTCTCGAACTTTAAATTCTGATATTGTTGCAAGCATATGTTAAGAAAGTGAATAAATTGATTATCCTTAATGCAATGATCAAAATGAGATAATCATCAGGATAATGATTCCTTTTAGGAGGGAAGTATATAACACCTTGGACAAACTTTTATATTTCTCTTTGCATTACAAGCATTGGCATGTGACTTTCTTGAATGAGGTGTGTTCCCTTGAATGTTGAAAATCATGCTTGTTATGGATAAATCATTTCTACTCTTGGACGGAAATGATATGCCTTGGAAGAATCCATTTTCACTTCTTGTTGATAAGTTGCAATCTGATTTTGAGAGTTGCAAACTTATCTCTTTTAACTGACTCATCCTTGAATCAATTTCAGTGATCCAAGGAATGTTTTAAATCTTCCTAATGAACTGAATGGTAAATTGACATTCATTAGTTTGAGAGACATAGTGGATTTTAATTTTGTATTTTACAAATTCTATGGTCTTGTGTGAACATACCTTCATTCGGTTATATGTTTGTGCTTAGGTCTTTGGGATTGATCTCTATAGGAAATTAATGGTGTAAATGAAATATAGTCTACTTCATGACTATGAAGGGGATCAGAATCCTAAAACTAAACGATTATCCTAATGGTATCCTAAACTAGGTAAGAGCACATACTTCTTATCTATGTCTACTTATTTTGGTTTCATTTTAACCTAAGCTTATTATTCTATTTCGTTGGGATGGTGTCCTAACCTAAGCTCTTGTGCCAAATGAATAAGGGAGAGATTACTAAAGTAATGCTAGGCTACATAACATAATGCCTAATACTAATGGTTGTGAATTTTATCTAATCTAAGGTGGAAATTACCTATGGAAATGTTTTAAGACCTAAGGTAATTTATTGTTAGACTAACCTAAGTTTTGGGAAATCTCTCCTAACTATTAAAAATGGAACCTAAGGATCACATAACACTATGGCGATGGTTCCAATGGAATTTAATTGATTTGATTGGGTTAAATGTATGGAGGTATAACCAATTTTGGCAAAGGATAGTTAACTTTAGTGGAGACATACGTGGAGGCTTCACTAAAAATGGAAATGCATGTTAAATTAGAAATGGCATTTGCTAGTTTTGGGAGGCATTGGCAAGGATATATAAGTAGGAGATTTGGGAGTAATGGCATTAATGGACCTCGGTTTTTGTGTGCAAACCATATTGGAAACAAGGGAGGTGGATTTGTGGGAGGTTGTTTGGTCTTACATGTCTCACAAATTTTTCTCTACATAGAGCCATCTGGTTCTTTGAACCAGAAATTTGACTTCTACTTTGTGGTTATTTTTGGTTTCACTGGTCTATTTTTGATCAAAGGAATGTATATGAGGCATTGGAAGAAAATTTGTTTTGTTTTTTATCTTTTGTGGAGAAGAAAAAGAGTGGGAAGCTCGGCTAGAAGTCACCTTTGAATTGGTATAGGAACTATCACACATGATAGGCTCTATCCATTGAGATTTATTGCTTTCTTCTAAGTGATTCATTAAAACAATTACACTCTCATGAGATATATGTTTGCATGATTTTTCTGGTTAATTAATTTCACGTTTTTTTGAATCTCTGTGGTTTTTGGGATATAAATGCACTGCAAAGTAATGTTAGCTTTTGGAAACTTTCTCTGTGTAATTTTAATGGTGACATACATGTAAAACTTGTTTTGGAGTTTCGTGTTTTGTTCTGAGCTTGTATTGGAGCTTCATGCATGTGAAACTTGTATTAGAAGCTTTGTAATTCATTCTGAAACTTTTATTCAAGGTTGGTGTTGTTCTGAACTGCCATTCGTTGCTTCGTGTTTGTTCTAAACCTTTATTGGAGCCCTATGTTTCAATTGAACTTATATTGGGGCTTCGGGTTTTGTTATGAGCTTGTATTAGAGCTTTGTGTTTATTTTGAGCCTATATTGGAGCCTTGTGTAGTTCTGAATTTTTTTTCAAAGCTTCGTGTTTGATACTGTACTTGTATTCAATACTTGCATGTTTTTAACTTGTAGTCGAGTCGATGTGTTTGGTTTTGTACTTGTATTCTGAGCTTGATTTTTAATCGTATTCAAGGATTTAAAATGCTTTGAACTCATTTATGGACTTTCTACTTGAAATGAACTTGAAAGATTAGTTTTGGTTTGAGTTGGTTGGGTAATCTCTTTTGAGATCTTCTCCTTTTAGCTTCTTGTTGGAATGGTTGTGGTACTTCTATTTTTTGAGACTGTACCACCTTCTTTGAACTTGTAAGGGCATGTGAATATGGAGGATAAACTTCTCTCCTTTGCTCAGAGCAAACTTGCTTCTTGTGGAAAGGTTGTCTATTTTATCTGAAGGATTATTAGACTATAAATTGTATCTTGTCGTGGGTTTTGTTTGATATAAAGTTCATTTGGAGAAATCGTTAACAGTTTTGAGGTTTATGGAAATGTAGTATGCATTCTCCTTCTTGTGATCAATGTTTGAAACAAATACCTTCATTGTCGTAATCTTTTTAAATGGAACTTGGGAGTCTTTGTTGTGATTCTATTTTAGTCATGTTGGTGGTAAGATTGGATCATTACTTGACTTAAACATTTATTGGGTTTTCTTACTCTCTTTAGATCTTCTTAATTGATTTCTGGGTTTTATTTGAAAGATGAGTTGAATACTCTAGTGTACTGAATTTTGTATGGAAGGATACATTATCTTTGGTTCAGATTGTTTGGTATAATTGTTCTTTTGGATCGCGAACTACTTGCTCTTTTGTATTGATTTGTTGAAGCCTTGTAATGGGATTTTAGTCTTTTGAGTTCGTGAGTACTTTTGAACTTGTTTGGCTTATACCATTTTGGGTTTTCTATTCCTTGTTGGATTTAGTGAATGAATCTCTGGGTCTTTTAAAGAGAAAGGAATATGTTCTCTTGGGGATAGTTTACTATTGTTGGGACTGTATCTATGTACTTCTGTTCTAAGAATTAAATTTGAACTTGTGTTTAATGAATGGGAAATAGATAAACCAGTTGGTAAATATTTTTAAGGGAAACTAGAAGTGTGCTTTCTTCTAACTATGTGTTTGGTTTTGTGTTCTCTCTTGGGAAATAGTTTAAATAAATTCTAAGTTTGAAATGGAAATGGGAATTCATTTGATAGTATAAATGAAATGAATTATTAATTAGACCTTTTCTAATTGAGATCCCTTTTTACTATTGTTTGGATAAGTTCATTTGATTGAAATTCTCTGTATTTTGATTCTCTTCTGAGATGGAAATTTCTTTGTAGATTGTTTTGGTCTAATTTGTACAAGTCATTAATTATAATGGTGTAAAAAGAGAATAGTTGAGTCAGATTATGTTAAATAGAGAATGTAAACTTGTTTTGATCTAACTACCATGCCTGACTGAATCATACTTCTTTTGGATTTGGTATTAGAAGGTTTTACTCTTTTGCACCCTATCCTTTATGAACCCCCTTTTTTGGATGGATTCGAGAAGAGTGTAACCCTAGTGTGAGTCTAGCTTTTATTTGTGGAACGTCTTGTTCAAATATTTGAATGATATCTTCTAAAATGTAGTGGTTAGTTAAGAATTGCAGGTACACTGTTCTGGATATTCTATTCCTTCATGGATTGATTTGGAATTATTGTTTGGTATTCTCTCTTTAATGTTGAATCCTTATATTGTTATCCTTGAACTGAAGTAGTTGGGTGAGTTCTAAACCTATTTCTATCTTTCAAATGATTAGTGTATGGGGAACAATATGTATTGATTCTTCTTCTTTTCTTAAGTTGTAGGATGAATCATCCTAATATGAGCTATGTTGTATATAACTATTTTTCTACTTAGTAAAGATAATTGTTTATTTCTATTCTTATAGAATTATGAAACAATTGGATGACAAGACCTGTTGTTGGTTTTGAAATTAATTGATAGTATCAATTAAACCTTATGATATAATATAGATGTTGTGGATTATATTATGCTCCTTTCTTAAAAGTAAATTCAGACTCATTATTGTACTTCTTATTGGGTTGTTATTACTTATGTTTATTTCTATGATATATTAATTTTTTCATTAAAGTATATTTGTTTTAATGGAACAATTAGTGGAATGCACTTCACTTTAATGCTTAGTGCTTATCATGCTTAGTTCATTGAACTGACCTATGCTAGAAATTGTTACAAATGGACATCGTAAGTGATAAAAGAAAGAAAAAACCTTTTATGATGCATTGGCTTATTTAATTTTGAATTTTATGTAAAGAGTTTCAAATCATTATTTACTGTATTGGAAAACAAAATTGATGTTATTTTAAGATCTTAATTCTAATTGACATGCAGAATGTCTGAAATGCATAGTCTTGTAAATGTATATTTATCATCATGAATTGAAAGGTTTTGAGTTGGAATCAAATTTGTGGTGTGAATTCTCTTGTACTTGTATGACGGAATTAGTAGTGATATCTTGGTGGTATACTTTATATCTTGTTGTGTACTTTTAATTTTATCAATTAATAAGTTAGATAAAGGGGATAGTACATTTCCCCCCTCATTAAAATGAAACTTGTTAAATTGTAAAAGATGTCGTTCTATAACTACACAACTATAGTTTAATAATGAAATATGCTTTGGATATACAATTAAACTATATGAGTAAAGAAAGATAAAAGGAATAGTGCTTATGATCTTTAATCTTTATACTACGTTTATAAAGTAAACACTAGCTAAATCTAGGTGGATGACACACTTGATTTGGAAAGCTAGGTTGCATTAAGAATTAAAAATTTGATGTTTGTTGTCCTAATTTTCGGGATAATTGCTTATTATGCCACGTTAATAAATGTTAATGCAAACATGATTTAATGAAGTTCTCAATATCAAATCAGAATAATTATGCATATAGAACTTAATGAATATTGGAATTGGGGTTGGGCATGGTTGCTGTAATCGGAATCTTAATCCAATAATAATTATGACTTAATGACCATGCTAAGGGGGTATGTACATCTTGATGAATCAATTCTAATGGATGTTGGCACACGCCAACTGTAGGATTGTACCCTCGAAAAGTCTTGGGACTTCTCAAGGATATAGTGTTACATTTGACATGTGGCAACACCCTTCTGTATTTGTTCATCTAGATCTAGCCACATTTGGACTTGAACATAGTTTCTCTCTAGGTCAAGTTAGTAGCATGTTTAAGATAGGTAGTAGCTTTTTATGACTCAAGGTACCTTGGCACATTCGGTTGACTTCGGTCAGCTGAGTATGCCCATATACCCTAAGTCATCATGAGCGTATTCCTATAATAAATTATGTTGCTAACCTGGGATAGGGTCAAACCTTGGGCAAGTGGACTGACGGTAGTTAGTAAAGACAAATATAGATAGCAGTAGAGTGGGGTAAAGGACGTATTCTCTAATGACAAGTATTTCATCTAGGAATATTAACATGAATAGTATGTTGAAAATATTTGGCCAAAGTATCGCAAGCTACTAGTTGCATTATCCTATGTCACCTAGTTTAAAGCAACATGATGTCAAACTGAATATCGGTAACAAATATTCAAATAGGTTCTTTAAACAAATCACTTAGTACTCGAAATAGGGTAGGAAACCAAGTATACGTAGTATACATAAAGTATTCTATAGTTTAAGTCAACATGAGAGATCGATTGGTAACTGAGTCATGGAATGACAAATCGGTAGTATACCGAGTCATTACAGCTGCATATGGTTATTTGTTATGAGATTGATTGGCATGTAATATTTGTTCTAAATGATGTTTTATTTAGAATAGAGAACATTATGTTTCAAAAAAAATTACCTTGTTTCTAAAGTCTTAAAATGGGAATGTTACAAACCATTTTCACATATCAACCATCACCATCCTCTAATAATTAAAACCTTCAACACCAATAAGTGTGCTTATAACCTACATCATTTCATCTTTACTCAGTTTACAAAGTTTCTTCACTTCTATTTATCAGCCTCCATTTACATTTTATCCCACCAATCTTACCACCGTATGAACCCAACCATTCCACCTCCCATATCATTTGATCACCTATACCCTATTCTTGAATATCTCTATGTACTTCCAAAACCTCCACATACCTAACCATCCTCCCTACCATCTCTGTTTAATGTCATAAACCCCCCCAAAACCAAGTTTTATTGAGTTTCTATCATCCTACCTATACCAACACCGATTATCCATGACCATCATTGGTTCTCTTTAAACCATCATTGGTCATACTTGACAAACGTCAATATCTGTATTTGGTAATCCTACCAATAACAGAAACCTCATAACCTACATCCAAGTAACCCAAGCTACTCAGAATATGACCTTGACTTGTTCCAACACCTTAACTACCTACCCTATTTCTAGATATGATCATAACCTAGCCTATTATATTAGGTTTTCTTACTGTATCTGGATGATATACCTAAATCATATCAACTACAATAGGGACATCATTTATTTACGGCTATCTCTTGCATTAAGTTGTATTAAACAGTGGGTTGACTACCACCAAGGAAGTACCACAATTCCTGGATCTAGCACACGTTAGGCAGCCCACTAACATATATTGTTTAACTCTCTTTTGTGGTCTTGTTTTGTATTTCAGGTAGTTCCTCCTAGCCAAAAGGAAGCTCTCACAATCAGCATTGGATTAAGAAATCAGAAATACGCATACAACCTCCAACCAACCATCACAACAGGTATTCCTCCTTGGCCCATCACCTTATCTATTTCGTCAAATCCATAAAGAAAACGGTGAAACATTTTGGCACACTCGGTGGGACCCATCAGGGGTTCTTTTGCATTTTATTCATTCCTAGGTGAAAGTTGTGTGTTTGTTTCCCTTTTGAAAAGCTTCCACATTAATTTTCTTCTCTAGAATCTTCCCCTCTTTCTATTGTCTAAAAGCAATCGTATTTTTGGTGCTATAAAAAGAATATGTCTTTCTTTCATTATCTATTGCATTAGTGAAAGAGAATCCCTCTTCATGTTCATCACTTGCTACATCAAATATCACCTTTCGATTTGGGTTTAAAACACTTGCATGACATTCTGATTTGTTGCATTATATCTCATATTAAAACTGAGGGCAACCTATATGCTGGAATTCATGCCCAGTTGATGGTTGACACAAATGAATCATAGAAAGAACATTCTCTCTTATCTCTCTTTGTTAAACCACAAAAATTTGAATTTACACAGCTTCTTAAACAACATCCCACCTAGGAAGAAGCTTTCAATGATCACATGATCAGAAGGTTAATAGTGGGCACCTATCTGGTTATCTCTATCCAGTCATCACCTTAGAGAAAGGACCAACCCCACCATAACATAACCTGAAACCTCACCTTTTAGATTTCCTTCTTTGTAGGACACCTTCCCAACCAAAAACTTTGTTCTAAATTCACAAGTCAGTCTAAATAGCATAAGCTAAAACAAACATAAATTCACTTTTAGGATTACGTGTTTTTCTTAGCTTTGTTCTTGACTTGCGTTTTGAGGTGTGAGTTACGATTCTCCATTTTTCTTCTTCCTTTCACACTCCCCATCATAGTTGGAGTATTCTAGTTATTTTTGAGTGTGTCAGGACCTTATCTGGTCATTCTCAGACTTCTGGGTTGATCCTTTATCTAGTTTTAATTCACAAACATCCACTTTTCTTCATTTCTTCTCATTTCACAGTAACCGGCATCGGTCCAATGACCATCGTCAGTTTATATCTGACCATCGTCAATTTACCTAACCAGTGTCGGCTTCTGGTTATTTTGGTTATTTTACCTGAAACAACCTT
Source organism: Taxus chinensis (assembly GCA_019776745.2). Classification (NCBI taxonomy): domain Eukaryota; kingdom Viridiplantae; phylum Streptophyta; class Pinopsida; order Cupressales; family Taxaceae; genus Taxus; species Taxus chinensis. The sequence goes on from CM034151.1 coordinate 30,533,408, forward strand.
CATCACCTATTCTTTTTTACTTTTGGTCCTTAGGACACCATCATATCACCTAACATTCTGATATCTCTGACAAATATAGTTTTCCCAGTTCATATTCATCAATTCTGTTTCATTTTCTAAAACTGGTACTTTCCACAGTGACACAGTATCGGTTATCATAACCATCATTGTTATCCTTTAACTGTCATCAGTCATACTAACTGTTGTCATTTTTTTGTTTGATTTTTAATCAAAACAATCACTAGATTTCCCCCCGGACTTCATCCTTCTCTGCTTCTATTATTTTCTGTGTCATTTATAGAATACAATCTTACCAGGTCAACACTAATTCACATGGTGTTGACTTGTAGCCAAACTAACTGCCCTTGTATTTCATGCCATTGCGTCATCATCCACTCCCACCTAGTCCATCACCGTCATCCATCCTGTCACCTATGGATCTGACTCAGCTTATCCCCATTGTTACCGGACAATGAGGAGTTCACAAGACTCCTTGAATCAGAACCCTGCAGCCCTACAATACTATCTTTCCCACTCATCTACCCGGAACTCCTCACGACAGTTAATATACGGCATGCCCATGTCTATCTCTCCTACCCTCAGCACCCACTTCGCATGTTAGCTACCACTAGTTCGGTGCTATGCCCTCATCTGCATCACCCCCTATGGTCTCTCAGTTAGGTTCCACCTCTACCATAACTACCACCCCAACAACATCTATTGCACCCGTAACTTCAACTGTGTCATCACCTAACTACCTTGAGCATAGTCCCCCATCTGCCCCCTTTTCCTCGTATGTACCAAATACATCAAAACCACCTCCAATGTCGGTAACCCAAACCCCTTTCCAAAATATGGTTCTTTCTATCCCTCAGTCTCTACCACCCATTACCATGAGATTCGTTACAACCACCCCACCTATTTACACACATCATCAGCAGCCCCAATTTTTTGTCACCTATTCAGGGTACATTCCACTTATATCTATCCCCCTGCGTAGTTTTCATATTCCGCACACCCTCATGTACTGGGATGCCATCTACATCATACACTCATTATCAACCTCCCTTTACGGTGGGAGGCACCCATTCCTCACAACCCACCAATGACCTCATTAGGATGATGATGGAAAATATGCAGACATTAGAAGCATTGGTTTCTGGCTCTTGTAACTCCTTGACCTATGACGAAATATGTAATGAGCCTATTCATCCATCCATTCCTATTCACCCATATCCTGTGCATTGGGAAATGCCTAAATTCAACCATTTTAACAGTAAAGAGGACCCACAACAGCACTTGTAGTTCATTCAAGCATGGGTGCTACCTAATTTCCCATGATGATGCTTTGCTCTTACAAACATTTCCCATGTCCCTAATATGACCCACCTTAGATTGGTACAACAGTTTACCTAGACATTCCATCTACTCCTTCAACCAAGTGGCTCAGGCATTCCTAGACCACTTCTTGATCAATGTAGTCAAGAAGGTCACCATGACCAACCTGTATTCGACATGAACAATATGAAGATGAATCTATCAAAAATTTCATTGCCCGTTGGTGGAGTCTTATCAACCAGTTAACATTCTAGCTACCTCAGACTGAACTTATTTATTTATTCATTAGAGCTTATGCCAGACACATCTCACCAACTCTACAGGTCCAAACCTTCTGAACCTTTACATGAAGCGTTCACCATGGCATGAAAGTTGGAAATTCACATAATTGAAGAAAATAAAATCCAATTACGAAACAAGAATGCCCTGTTCAAATCAAATGATTCTTCTTCATCTTCAAAACCTCAAAATAACTATTCAAAGACCAAAGGATCTGCCAACGAGGTAGTCCTCAAGGTGGGTCCACCTCATTCTTCTAATCAAGCCCAACCTTCTTCCAATATTTCCCCTGTCCAACCCTTTCAATTCTGATGGGAACAACGGAAATACACTTCAATTAGAGAACCTATTCTTCAATCTTGGAAAAGCTTCTTAAAGCTGGAGCCATTACACTTCCTCCCATAAAACCTCATACAGGTTTTGATCCTGCCCGTCCTATGCCTGCATGGTATAAAGAACATGACTACTGTAATTACCATCGCATCAAAGGCCATAGTGATGGTAACTGCATAACTTTTAAGAACATTGTCCAAGAGATGATAGATAATGAAGACCTCATCGTGGACAACTCGAATGCGCCAGCAAATCAAAATTTACACATCTTTAAAAATTCATTCCCTAACCATAAACCATCATCTAATCAAAATAGTGAACCTTCATCTAGTGACAACAATGTCTGTGAAGTCCACATGGTTTTTGATATCGTATCGACCATCCCTCAAATCCCACCTATTTCATCTATTGAGGAAATTCTGGCACAAGCCCCTCTACCCACAGAGAAGCATACCCCTTCTACTTCTTCACCCATAGAGGAGTCCCCCTCATCTCCCCCTACTCTCATGGAGGAACCCACACTTTCTACCAATGTCATTTCACCATCTTCCTCCCAACCTACCAAATAGTCAACACTTTTAATCCCCCCATCCATAGGAGAATCATCATCACCTTCTCCTCCACCAAGGACAAAGTCTACATCACCCCACCTATTATCTCTCCTACCCATGGGAGACTCGTCAGACATGCCACTACCTATTGGGGGTAGTTCCCCCTCAGCATCCTAGAACCCCATTGACATGATCTCGACTCTTTTACCTATAGATTCTGAGGCTAGATAATTCCCTATCTCACAGATATATTTTACAGGGATCACCACCAAACCAATTCCATCTTCTTCTTCAGTAGTCCTCATTTTCATGGCTGGCCAGATCACTTGGATTACGTTGATAATTCCATGCTCTGGGGATGTCTTCGGCTCCCCTTTTTGACCCAAATGCAAATGTTTCCTGAGGATATTTCCACGATCTACCCAAGGGTATTTTCAGCAACCAGATTCAACATTGACCATGCCTATTGAAATGACATTATTCTTCATCATCTCTACCTACATCCAAACCTTTACCCATGACCAAAACCATTTCAAAACCTGAAATCCTACCCACACCTATGTCTTCATCTATATCTAGACCCATCACTACCTTGGGTGTCATGCTGACATCAAGCCTTACTCACCCACCTATCAAATTGGACTTAGCAACATCATCTCAAACCTGCACCAACATTATCCCTCCACCTAAAAAGAAAACCCAACCTTCTAGGCCGCATACACTGGTCTCGCCTACCACACCTTTGTCACCTTCCCCCCTTTTTGTCCATCCTAGGGCCCCATCCATCAACCTTGATCAAATAGTCTCCTACCCAAGGCTAGTCAAAATCTAAACAACCTACTACTACATCACGAGCCTTCGTTACACCTCATTCACCCAAAAACCAAACACCCTCACCCTCACCCATGCACTTCTTGCCACCTATACCTCCACCAGTTACTATAACCCCAACCTTGCCTATACGACTTCAACCCATGTCGTCTACCCAACCTCTACTAACCACCTCCACCGCAACTCGGTTTCCCTCATGGGTAACCCTATCCTCTTCCACCATTTGCTTTCCCTTCTACATCTCATACTCCCGTGTCACCTTTACCCAAGAAGGTGCAACCCAAAGATAAGAATCCACTACCCTCCAATAAGGTAGTCAAACCAACAAAACCTTCCATCGCCATCTCTTCTACCCCACCTTTACCCAAGAATATGCCAAAAAAACATAAGACCATACCACTTACCAAACCAGTGGACCAACCCATTCCCCCTCCTATATAGCCTCTTCCCTCATGATCATCCACACCTTTACCCAAACCCACACTCACTTCCCATTGTGATCCGTTAGCGGGGTCCTACGCCAACATTTTAACCAATCTCTTAGAGACTTCTGTCATCACATTACCACCGCTTTGACCTTATGATCCTCTCAAACCCAAACCAAAAGGGTTTGATGAAACCAATATTTGTGCCTATCATCGTGTGCCAGGACATGATGTAGAAAATTGTAAGGCTCTAAAGACCATTCTTCTCCAACTTTGTCCTCCTAAACAAAATTTTGATGATGATGACCTTCTTGATGAGGACCATGCTCCACCTTCACCTGTCACCACACATCATCATCCTTTACCCATTCAATGATCAGTATCTCCACCCCCACAACCATTTTATCCACCTCCAAAATTTGAGATCAACATGGTCTGTATTAGAGAGTTGGCCAAATCACCACCCAAATGTCAGTGCGCCCTACTCATTTCACAAGGCTCTTATCCACCACTAGGGTTTTTTCCCTCATGTCATTATACCTTTCATGACACACCCTCTCCATCCACCTCCCCTCATATTAACATGGTTCACGTTACCACCCGCGCTCAGAAAGACAAAGGCAAAGAAAAAGTAAACTAACCCATCAACCAACCCCATGCCCATTATACCATCTACACCCATACCCAAAATCACCATCCACAGACCTACATACCCTATCTCTGATGGGGTCACCCATTCGCATATGCAATGATAAAACAATTACATCAATCTCCTCTAAATATGTCTTTGTATGATCTCATCCAAACTTCTGAATCTCATATACAAGCCCTTATCGAGGTTTTACAATCCATTGAAGTTTTACCCAATGACCCCACACAAGTGGCCTCCATTATTACCCCTCACCACATGGCCTCACTTACAAAATCATCTCCTTCTTCTACCCCCATGCCCACTCCTCAAGTCGCCACCCTTAGCTTCTCTGATGAGGAGATTGTACCTCTCTAGTCAGATGACCTTGATCCCACCCTTTTCATTTCCATCTATATCGATAACATACGCGTACGATGCATCATGATTGATGGTGGTGCTAGCATTAACATTATCTCCTCATACACATATAATAAAATGTGCATCCCTTATAAATGTATGCATAATAACCCCAGTTATGTGTGCTCCTTCAACAACGCCATTACCTCCACCCTTAGCACCATTATCCTTCATGTTTGCGTAGGCCCTCGCACTATCCTGGAACTATTCTACATCTTAGAGGGAGAGTTCCAGTATAACCTATTGCTCGGAAGACCTTGGATTCACGTCATGGGTTGTGTCCCTTCAAATTTACACCACTGTGTAAAATTCAAACATGAAGGACATAACTATACCATCCCCACCGACCCGTCACCATTCAAAACTTGTAACATGTTGTACCGACCCAACGATGTACTTATACCGGTCAAGGCATCTACCACTATCCCCACTTCTCCTTCACCCCAAGCCATCCTCCAATGCTTCCACCACCTCTCCCACATCTAACTCTTTTATTCCTACTACTCACCTTAGCCTCTGAAGTTGAACCCTCTGCTTCCCAACCAACCGCTACCCCTTCTACCCAATCATCTAGTGATTTGTCTATCCCGCCACCCACATATCGACTACTGATCCCTTAGAAGGTGTTTTTCAATGCCTCACTCTGGGGGAGTACCACCTATACAATATCAACACATTTCTCACTCCACAAGAGTATGGGAACCTGTGCCAGCACCCTAGTTATGACTACCATGTAGGAGAGGTTTTTCCTTATGGTCCTCCCCACCTTCGCACAATCTTAACGTATGGGGGACTTAATACTGCCACTTATTCACCCAAACCTCCATCCCAAACATGACCGTTTTCATCCAATCTCCAATCCCTTACTAACCGTCGCTTCACCCACACTTTCCTTCACCATTGCGCATGGAAAGGCTTTGGTTTCAGTTTTTATGAACAAGGCCATCATACTATCATTTCATGTACCACCCGTAAACACAACGATCATAGTGGTATTGGCTTTTCCTCACCACCTTCTAAGAAGGCCCGCATCAACCTCATTAAGGAAGAAAAACCTTCTTCACCCCATTCACCAACATCACCACCTTCACCCACGGAGTCCATAGATCCCGAAATCTATTCCTCCTAACTTTTTTTTCATAAACACAATTTCCCTAGGACCTCTGACCTATCAACATGATGGCAAGGATCCCTCTTCTCTTCCCTTCCTGTATCCTGACATGATTGATGATGATACACCTTCTATTAACATCATTCAATGTCAAGACGATGATTCTATCCTCACCTACCTTGGTGCGGAAGATTCTTATATTCACCAGTCGTTACCTTCTGAGATGCAAACCATGTTGAATGAATCGACTATCGAAATCAACATTAACACTCAGGATGACCCACACATTCTAAAGATAGGCCAGTCTTTAGATGCTACTGAACAAGAAGCTTTTACCTCTTTCCTCTGGGACCATAGCAATGATTTTTCTTGGTCCTATGCCGATATGCCCTGGTATTGACCCAAACATTGTGGTCCACAATATCGTAACCATTCCTGATGCCAAACCCATAAAACAAAAGTTATGGAAAATGCATCCTCACATTGCTCTTCTTGTCAAAGAAGAAATTCAGTGCCTTCTCTCAGTTTCCTTTATCCTACCCATTGACTATCCCCAATGGATTTCTAACATCGTTCCTGTCACAAAAGCAACAGGGGGACTCCACATTTGCATGGATTTCCATGACCTCAACCTTGCTTGCCCCAAAGATGATTTTCCTCTACCAGGCATTGACCAACTGGTTGATCTCACCACCGGCCATGAGATGCTATCACTCATGGATGGTTTCTCGGGTTATAATCAAATATTACTCGCTCTATAGGATCAACACAAAACTTCCTTCATCACTCCTTGGGGGACCTTCTACTATCGAGTCATGCCTTTTGGCCTTAAAAATGCTGGTGCCACATATCAGTGAGCCATGACTTATATCTTCCATGACATCATGCATCACATATTGGAAGATTATGTAGATGACCTTCTTGTCAAATCCAAACATCGGGCCAAACACTTGACAGTCCTTAAGGTCATATTTGACCACCTCATCAAGTATTGTGTTTGCCTTCAACCTAAGAAGTGTGTCTTTGTGGTGCTTTCAGGAAAACTCCTTGGTTTCATCATTTCTTTGCATGGCATAGAAGTTGATCCTGCTAAAGTAAAGGCTATTATTGAAATGCCTCTGCCTACCAATCTCTGTCAACTTCAAAGTTTACAAGGTAAGTTACAATCTATCCATTCAGTTCATTTCACAACTTTCCAACTGTTGTCAACCATTTCATCATCTCCTCAAGAAGGATGTCTCATTCAAATGGGATGATGAATGCCACAAAGCCTTTGACACCTTAAAACAATACCTTCTTTAACCACCAGTGCTCATTCCTCCTAAGGATGACCAACCCTTTTACCTATACATTTATGCTACTGACCATTCCTTAGGTGCCATGCTCGCTCACCGTGATGAGAAGCACAAGGAACAAGCGGTTTATTACATAAGCCATACCCTTTTGGACTATGAAACTAGGTACACCCATGCCAAAATTTTTTTTCTTAGCCTTAGTTTTTGTTGCCACTAAACTACGTCATTACCTAGCCAACCACGAAAACTTTGTTGTCACTAACACTGACCCTCTACATTACATGTACTCCAAACCCTACCAACATCAACGTGTTGCAACATGCTAGCTCATGCTTCTTGCAAGACCTTGACCTGAATTCATCCATCAAAAGTCTATCAAAGGCCAAGCCATCACTGACCAACTAGCAGATGCACCTCTTTCTGGAAATCAACCCTCTAACTTTGATTTCCCAGACAAATCCATTGCTACCCTCTCTTTGGATGATACCACTTACCAGATGACCTTATTCTTTGATGGTTCCAAATGTCAGCGTGGAGGTGGTGCAGGTGTTATCCTCATTCCTCTTGATGGTGAACCTATGCCGTTATCTTTCAAACTTGATTTTGAGTGCACTAACAACATCGTTGAATATGAAGCACTCATATTAGGCCTTCAAACCACCATCTCCCTAGATGTTAAATCAATTAATATCTTTGGTGATTCCCAACTGGTTGTAAACCAAGTCAATGGTATATACCAGTGTCATAATGAAATACTGCAAAAGTACAAATGTCATGTTGGACAAGCTTTTGACTACCTTTGAACTGTTACAAACTTAAAACCACCCCATATTCTACCAATAAATTTTCAGATACCATGGCCTGTCTGGCTTCTTAGATACCTGATTCACCTGCTGACTCCAAAATGTTTGTCACAATACAAAGGTTCCAATCACCCTCTTATTTACCTCGTGAGGTCCATTCTGTTGGAACCATTGCACCTGACCCACGTGACCTTTGGTATAAGTAGTTTGCAGACTACCTTTCCCTTTCCATTCTACCTCCCGATCTCACTCGTAATGGACAACGTGCCTTTCTTAAAAGTGTGTCTCACTATGTCATCATGGGTGGTCTCCTTTATAAGCATGGCTTCGACGGTATTCTCTTATGATGCCTTACAAGTTCTGAAATTCCTTACACCATCAAGGAAGTTCACGATGGAATTTTTGGAGGCCACTTTAGTGGTTTAGCTGTCGCTAAACTCATTCTTTACCTTGGCTATTATTGGCCAACCTTGAACCATGATTGTTGCGACTATGTCAAACATTGTGTGAAATTCCAGCAACATGCTAATATTCATCACACACCTAGTCATGCCTTACAGGTCACACGAGACCTTTGGCCTTTCTCTCAATGGGGTTTGGATCTTTTCAGAGAGATCAATCCTCATTCTTCACAGTGCCATCAATGGATTATAACTACTACTTGAATATTACACTAAATGGGTAGAGGCCATTCCCCTCATTTCTACAAAATTTGAGAAGATATGTGAATTCATCAACCATCACATCATTTGTCGCTTTGGTGTTCCTCACTGCCTCATCACTGATAATGGAAAGCAATTCAAAAACAAAACCCTATGCAAGTTGTGTGATGCTTTTGGCATTCAACTCAATTTCTCGTCACCTTATTACCCACAAACCAATGGCCAAGCAAGAATCAACCAATAAAACCTTGAACAAAATTCTTATGAAAGTAGTTGATGATACTGGGAAGGATTGGCATACGCACATTCCTTTCACCTTGTGGGCTTACCACACTAGTATTCACACTTCGACTACTGCCACACCTTTTTCTCTGGTCTACGGTATTGAGGTTGTCTTTCCTCTCGAAGTCTAGATTCCATCTCTCCGCATCTCACTATAAGACATGCTCAACGATGATGACTTTTTTCAGGACCGTTTAGCACAACTTGAGTTGTTAGATGAACGTCATCTCAATGCTCTTGACCATCTCCAAATATGCCAAAAAATTTATTAAATGTGCCTATGAAAAACATTTCCATGAATGAACCTTTCAGGTCAGCGACCTCATCCTGAAGGAAAATCAACATGTAACCAAAGAAGAGAAAAGTAAATGGGGAAAATTTTCTCCTAATTGGCTTGGACCCTATATCGTTACTCATGCCTATGGATCAGGTGCTTATCATTTGTCTTCACTTGAAGGTAAACCCAAACCTGAGCCCCTCAATGCCTTGCATCTTAGACCATTTTATTGTTGAAATCAAGTCTTATATCACCTTCTGTCTATTGACCGCTCATCCCTTGAGTGTTGTTCACCTTCCATGTTACCCATTTTGAGGATCAATGACTAAACAAGAATCATGTGATTACCCATCACCTTTTAGCCTTATCTTCAATATGAGTACCACGACTCTACTCATAGCATGATTCTCATGGATACTTTTCATCTTTTTCAAAGATGGAATCCCATGGTCATTCGTCACTTGAAACCATCTCTTTCATAGTTAACCTCTGTGTACTATGGTTTTGTCTTCTAAACAAGAACCTAATCTTCCTCTATAGTCTTGTCCATGACTTAAACATCCAAAAACAAAATGGGATTCAAATCCTTGAGTCAAACTTCTAGCAAACAGATGACTCCCTCAAAAAGGACATCTCTTATCTCACCGCTATAAATAGACTACTCCCTCAAAGGACAACTATATAAAGTCATTGCAAAAATACAATAAAATGTTCAGAAGCTTCCCGCATCAATCAACTTCACGAAGACCTCAAGGAGATAATATACTCATCCCATATAGACTTCCCGCATTGATCAATCTATCAAAAACAAAAACAAAAGAAGAAAATGATAACTTTTTCATCATGGACTTGCCTATTTTTTATCATGGGTTTCTTGTCAGGTAAACATGTTGTCGTACACTAAGTTACACTAAACCACCCACTTTCACCTCATTTCCTTTTCACCCTAATTTTCTCTCTGCTCAAGGGACTTTCCGCAACTATGACATTTTGTGATCATGTGACTTTCTTCACCCTTAGAATAGTCCATTATGCAATGCCTTTAGGGTCTTACGTTCATAAGTCCATCTTGGGTATGGTAGACTCATTAGGGTTCTTATCAATTAAGTGGCTCTTTTACCACCTCTTACCATTCACCTTCCTCATTACTTATTGATTATCCTATTGACTAGACCATCGACACCTACATTTTAAAATATCACTAGGACTAGACCATCGACTCACCTACCATTTTATAACCTAATACTTGCCTATGATCTAGACTTATCACCTACTCAACCACCTACCTAAGACTCAACCATCCTCTATCATCATATTCTTCCCTCAACCATGCCTATGACCTAGACTCAATCATGCCTAAAATTATTACCAACCCATTCCTCTACTTCATCATATTATTCCCTGCTTATGGGAGAACTACATCCTTTTTTTAACCGGGGCTATGTAGGCAGCACTCCTAGGGCATGGGGCCCTTGGAGGTTAGCTCGGCCACTCTTTACCCTAACCTATTTTCCCCCATTTTCCTATTCATATTCTATCTTAGTTTCCATTTTCTACAACACTTGGAAAATAATACAAACATACATATCTCCCATGTTACCACATCATAACAACATCCAATCAATCATTTCACATTTCTATAAAATCAAAGATTTTGGAAATCTACACCATAACATACATATAACTCATCATTTATTTCCCATGTTACCAATAACTTGGACATTAAATCAAAATTAAAACAAGAACTCCACCATGCCTAAACTGACCTGACTCCATCATGCCTAAACTGACCATGATCTAAACCAACCTAGCTCTATCATGCCTAAAACACCTGTCGTGCCTAAACTGACCTGACTCCATCATGCCTAAAAACCTAACATCATGACTCTGACCATGAACCTAACTCCATCATGCCTAAACTGACCTGAATCCATCATGCCTAATCCACCTAGTTTTCACCCATATGCATATAAAAATGAAAATTTTACAACATAAGCACAACATCATACCATAAATATCACCATCTCTATATAAATCATCAGAATCTGTGTGTCTATACATATGTGCACAGAAGAAAAATCAATACACGTGCCTCTCATGTACATCCTCACTATCTTCGGCATGTAGGCTGGTATAATGATCAAAAGACTCAAAACATCTCATATACATCCTCACTATCTTCAACACGCAGGATGGTATATATATCAAAAATATACAAAAATCTATACCTTGAACATATATGGTGACTAGTCATCACCCCACCTAATGTCCAGGCTGGTCTCTTCTATCTCCTCCTCCTCTCCTCTAGCTCAATGCCCTACCACCATCTCTCCACCTTGTATAGGTCTATCCCTCACCTCTACCTGTCTTACAGCTAGGTCCAAGCTCCATGAGCTAGTCGCATCTACCCGATCCTGTCTCTGGGCTCGTCGGCCCCCTATACTCTCTGCACTATGTGTGTGAGATCTGGTCCTCTCACTTGATGCATGTTATACCCTGTAATCTGCATAAGAAGGGGTGTCTATCCTAGTAGTAGTCAAATGATCTTGGTAGTACCTAGCCTCATTTAGGACATCCTTGAATATGGCCATTGACATTGTCTGTGGCAGTGTCCATAGGATCTCGGAGTCAGCCTGTGAACCCTTCCTTACTACTGGTGGCCTCGGTAGCCCTTGTACCATGTGAACCCTAACTCTCCTCTTTGTACCATGGGACCCTATCCCACTAATGCATGTACCATGGAACCCTACCCCTTGAGCCTGAGGTGCTACCTATGTCCTATGACCTGGGCCTATAAGGTCACAATATATGCCTATGTAGTGGCCAAATAGCCCTACAAACATGCTACCTACACTTATAAGGAGGCCACCTATCCCATGTCTCCATCTCCACCTTGTGTGATTGTGTAACATTCCCATTTTAAGACTTTAGAAACAAGGGAAAAAAAATTTAATAATGTTCACGATTCCAAATAAAACATTATTTAGAACACACATTCAATTCCAATAAATCTCATAACAGATAACCATATCCAGCTGTGAATGACTCGATGATACACCGATCTATTCATTCCATGACTCAGTTACACACCGATCTAATCATGTTTAACTTCAATATCAAATACTTGTCATATACTATGTATACTTGGTTTTCTTACCCTATCCTGGGTACTGAGTGATCTATTTAAAGAACCTATCTGAATATTTGTTACCAATATTCATCTGACATCACATTACTTTAAACTAGATGACATAGGACAACACAACCAAAAGCTTGCGATTCTTTGGCCAAAGATTTATAACATACTGTGTATGTCACTATTCCTAGACGGCATACTCATCATATTGGAATACGTCCTTCACCTCACTCCTTTATTATCATGATTGGTCCTTACTGACTACCATCAATATACTTGTTCTAGGTTTAACCCTAGCCCTAGATAGGAACATAACCTAGTATAGGAAGACGGTCACAATGGCTTAGGGTAAATGGGCATACTCAGTTGACCTAAGTCGACTGGATGTGCCAATGTACCCTGAGCCATTAGAAGATAATCCATATCCTAAATATGCTCCTATCTAGACCTAGAGAGAAACTGAGTTCAAGTCTGAGTTCCTATTGTGTGTAGATATAGATGATCAATGCGGAAGGGTGATGCCACATGTCAACTACAACACTATATTCTCGAGAAGACCCAAGCCTTCTCAAAATTACAGCCCTGCAGTTGGTGTGTGCCAACATCCTATAGAAACTACCTCATCGAGATGTACATAACCCCAAGGAGATTGTTAATACATTATTGGTTTGAATCATTTCTTGATTATAGTAGCCCTTCCAAACCCTAATCCAACACTTAATAAGTTCTTTCCTAAATTTTCTTCATTTAGTCCATGAATAACTTCATTATACTTACGGTTGTTTTTAATGTTTGATTTTTGAGTTAACCTACCAATTAATCGCAACAGAAAAACGTTATCATAAGTTTCATTTTTTAAAAGTACAATAACTTTTAGAAAGGTTCAACATCTAAATATATCCAATTTAAACTAGACTTCATACAAAATGAAGTCTAATAAATTGTAATCATATTTCCAAACCTTTTTGGTTTATATTCAATTAAGAAAGAGAAATAGTATTTATCTACATGTTTAAGTGATAGGGTATATCCTACCCAATATCCATATTTCTTAATGTATGTTCATCACACATTACATTACTATGTTAGATAGTTTAGATAAAGAACATCATATTCTGCAACTTATCAAGCTGCATCTTAATTAGGAAAATTAAACTAAATCCCTTTATCTAACTTATCAAAGGATAACCAATTAAACATATAAATAATATGAAGAATATCAACAAGATAGAAATCCATCTTTTTTATACAAGTACAAGATAATTTACACAACCAATACAAGTAAATTCTCAACTTTCAATTCATTTTTATAACTTATACATTTACAAGACTTATGCATTTTAGGCATACTGCATAATTTTTGTTCCTACCTTATGGATTTTTCAACAACCCCTTCCATCGTGGTTGGGCTATGAACATCCACCTCTCCTCCTATAACGGGATTCAATCCCATGATGAATTTTTGTATCCTGAACTTCTCGTCAGTTTGGTACTGAGGCACATACTTAAGGAGTTTTGTAAATCACTCCCAATACTCAGTTACAATTATCTTTCCTTGAGCTAAGTTCTGAAATTCAATCATTTTCTGATCATAGTAGAGTTTTGGCAGCCATCATTTCCTAAAGTAACCTTTAAATTGGTCCCAAGTGATATTATATTCATCAATGTTCAACTCATCCTTGCGGCTGTCCCACCAAAAAGATGCTTTGTGAGAAATTTTGATATGCTCCCCATATTGCCTTTGTTTCTTATGAGAAATTTCTTATTGCAAAGTATTTCTCCATTTCACTGAGCCAGTTCTCAGCCCCATCTCCTAATGTGGTGCCATCAAACTTGGGTGGACTTATCCTTTTTATGTCATTAGTGAGTTCTGTTGCTAGCCTAGCCTTTTTGTTCTCAGACTAAACACGGTATTGTTAACATTGTTATTATCAACACCCACATTGGCATTGTCCCCTGGAGGTGGCTGATTATTGTTATCAGACTTCTTCTTCCTCCTCATTACCCATTACTTGTTTTTCAAGCATAGCCAAACTATCTCTTTTGTCCAACAGGGCAGCAAGGATCTCATCGAGTTTCTAAGTAGTTGCTACTCCTTCCTCAGGCGGAGGGTTATTTGCAATGTTTCTTCTTGTTCTCACCCATTTTCTGTTACAAGAAAATTTAAGTTTCATCAGATTATGGACACAATAGGTCCAAGAGCTGCAACCTTCAGCTCTGATACCAAGATGTAACATTCCCATTTTAAGAATTTAGAAACAAGGGAATTTCTTTTTAAAATAGTGTTCACTGTTCTAAATAAGGCATTATTTAGAACAAACATTCCATGCCAATCAAATTCAATGGATAAACATATGCATCTGTAATGACTCCGTGATTCACCAATCTATTCATTCCATAACTTCAGTAAGATACCAATCTATTTATGTTATCTTATGTATTGAATACATATTGTATACTTCGTATACTTTGTCTTCCTACCCTACACCGAGTACTGAGTGATCTGTTTAAAGAACATATCTGAATATTTGCTACCAATATTCATCTGATATCACGTTGTTTTAAACTTGGTGACATAGGACAACGCAACCAGGGCAGCTTGTGATACTTTGGCCAAAGATTTATAACATATTGTGTATGTCACTATTCCTAGATGGCATAGCTCATCATATTGGAATACGTCCTTCACCTCACTCCTCAATTATCATGATTGGTCTTTACTGACTACCATCAGTCCACTTGTTCTAGGTTTAACCCTAGCCCTAGATAGGAACAAAACTTATTATAAGAAGATGCTCACAATGGATTAGGGTAAATGGGCATACTCGGTTGACCTAAAATGACTGGATGTGCAAACGTACCCTAATCCATTGGAAGCTAATTCATATCCTAAGTATGCTCCTATCCAGACCTAGAGAGAAACTAAGTTCAAGTCCAAGTTCCTATTGTGTGTAGCTCTAGTTGATCAATGCGGAAGGGTAATGCCACATGTCAACTACAATGTTGTATTCTCAAGAAGACCCAAGCCTTATCAAAATTACAGCTATGCAGTTGGCGTGTGCCAACATCCTACAAAAACTGCCTCATCGAGACGTACATACCCCCAAGGAGATGGTTAATTCATTATTAGTCTAAATTATTTCTTGATTACAACAACCCTGCCAAACCCTAATCCAATGCTCAATAATTACTTTCCTAAATTTGTTTCTTTTAGTCAATGAAATTTTTTGTTATACTTGTAGTCGTTTTTAATGTTAGATCTCCTAGTTACACTACTAATTAACCCCAACGGAACAACATTATCAAGTTTCATTTAAAAACTACAATAAATTTTAGACAGGTTCATCATCTGAATATATCTAATTTAAAGTAGACTTCATACAAAATGAATTCTAATAAATTGTAATCATATTTCCATACCTTTTTGGTTTTATTCAATTCAGAAATAGAAAGATTCTTTATCTACATGTTTAAGTGTTTGGGCATATCCTACCCAATATCCATATTTCTTAATGTATGTTCAACACACATTACATTACTATATTATATAGTTTAGATAAATAACATCATATTCTGCAACTTAACCAGATGCATCTTAATTAGGGAAATTGAACTAATTCCCTTTATCCATCTTATCAAAAGATAACTAATTAATCATAAAAATAATATGAAGAATATCAACAAGATAGAAATCCATCTCTTCCATACAAGTACAAGATAATTTACTCATCCAATACAAGTAAATTCTCAGCTTTTAATTCAATCTTTATAACTTATACATTTATAAGCCTTATACATTTTAGGCATACTGCATAATGACTGCCTTCATTTTAAAGGAATAATACTTTTCTTTTTCAATACAATCTCAAGAACGATTCATAATTATTCACAAGGAATCAGACTTAAATCAGCCAATGCATCATATAAGTTTTACTTTCTTTTATCACTTACGAAGTCCATCTACAAAAATTGCTAGCATGGGTTAGTTCATTGAACTGATCATGATAAACCCTTTAAATGCAAGAACGGGTGTTTAATCATGAGCATGATAATCCCTAAGCCTTAAACAAAGTGCATTCCACTAATTATTCCATTAAAAAAAAATCTTCTTTAATGAGACAATTAATACATCATATATATCAATATAAGTAATAGCAAATGGAAAAGAAGTACATTAACCAATCTGAATTCACTTCTAAGAGAAGAACACCAAAATATAATCCACAACATTTTCCTTACAAAATTTAAAGTTTAATTGATCCTAACAATTACCTTTAAACAACAAAAGAAGGGTTTTACATCAATAGTTCTCAAATTTGGATGACTCATCTAGCTCCTACGCAAGGAAGAAGGATATCCATTCCAAACTATGCTCAACACAAAAATATCAGAAAACAAATACAAGTTCATAACATGAATTTAACTATTTTGTTTAAAGGATAACTACCTTTAAATACAAAATTTTAGATTTTAAATAGAACAAAATTCCATATCAATCTAAGAAGGAATATAGAAATTTGGAAAACAGTTTGACAACAAGATTGTATTTTCTATTCAACAAAAATACTACATTAAATATCTTAGAGGACAGCTCCATCACTTTAACAATTGATATGAACAAGGAAGGATCAAGAGGACTAATAACAGAAAGGGTTCAATCAATCTTATGAACTAATCCCTAGAAGGTTTTAGAAAGGGAATCTTATTAGAATTTGACTCAATCTTTAATTTTCCTTATCTCAAACTTAACAACCAATTCCCCTCTCTAATGCCAAATAATAAGCTCATACACCTAGTTCCCAAAAGAGAGAACAAAACCAAATCATTGTAAGGAGTTCAACATATTGCAAGTGCCCCCTTACAATCCTTATCATTACAAGCATGATTTCCAATTTCAGTTCAGAACAACACTCAATAAAGTTCTAAAAACAACACCCTGTCCCTAAGGGCTAAGGTCAATTTCCTTCTTTTAAAAGACTCAAGCATTAACTTATTGATTCTAACAAGATTAGAAAACCCAAAACTTAAACTAAACTAGTTCAGGAGTATCATCAAACTTGAAACCGAAGTTCCTTTACATGCCTACACAACATTGTACTTAAACATAGGTGATTCGTAATTCTTTTAGAACTATAAAACAAAATCATGCTAAACAGATTTAAGTATTCTGCCTACACTACTATTTCTAAGCATAGGTATAAACTTGTTTTTTTTAAAGAATTCCAAATCCTACTATCAAACGAAAATGTTTCTAGTTAAATCTCCAAGAGATACTTAAACAACTTAGTCATGGAGTACTTACCCAGAACTTACCTGGAGTAAGAAGTTTGCATTAAAGGAGTTATGGGTGCATTCCAACTAGAATGCAATTTAAAACTAACTCACAAATACCATAATAGAGCTAACACGTAATTTAACTAAAAATTTAAACAATTTGTATCAAATTACATGTGATGTTCCGAATCACAAAGTCTCAAATGTGAGCATAAGATATAGGGTAAGTGCAGGAAGTATGATGGAAAAATATGGGGTCATCCGTGGATGTCATATTGCTTTAATCAAAATACAGATCAAGAACATATCAACTTGTAGGGATTATTAGTAATACACGCACTCAAAATTAGAAAAATTTACTATAAATATGAATCGTAGCATTTTGGAATCTAGTTCTCTTAAATACTATTTTTTTAAAAGGAACCGGACAAGTTTCCAGACTATATTAAACACTTAAAATTATATGACTTGGTTTTTTTTGTTGAAGAAAATTATAAGATTGTAGTCTGTTTGCCCGTGTTTGGATGACCAAATATATTTTTTTTTCCTTTGGTCCCATAAATGTTAGATGTAGTATAGAATGTAATCAGTCTGACCAACAAGATTTTATTTTTTCTTTTTTTGAGAAATGTTTTTTTTAATGATCTCTTCCTTCATCACATGACAAGTGGTTTGAACAAGGAATTTAGAACAATGGAGCACTTCTCTCTGCCTACCAGGGAACTATATCACAAAGGGTTCAATCATATGAAATCAAAATATCATTTTTTATAACGAATGTTATCAGGATTTTTCCATGCTTGGGATAGTGTAAGTTTTACAAAAACATTTTTGATAAGCGAAACAAAAGCTCATTACTAGTTCTTAGAATGAGAGAACATGAACCATCAATTGAGAAAAAATGTCTTAAAGTTCTCCCTTATTGTTAGTAAAAAATTACAAGCATGATATTTATATTTAGTTTAGAATTCAATTTAAAATCAATATTTCTATGAAGCTAACAATCTGGTCCCTACGTGATTGGCAACCATTTTTTTGAGACTCATGTTTTCACTTATTGATTAAGCATGGTTCAAGTCTCTTGAAAGAGTAGATTTGAGAGTATTTTTGACCTCAAAACTGAACTTCATAATGACCTTCCATAGCTTTGGTTGGGGAAAAATAGAGATTTACCCATAACCTTGAGGGTCTAATAATTGATGATACAAGTTAAGTATTTTTCCCCTGTCCACTACGTGGTGCTAAGCACTATGGTGGGAAAATGAGGTCCACAGATGTTCTAAATTTGGTATCAAAGAACCGTGTTTCGAGATTTTTTACAAAGCACGAGCGCGGTTTAAAAGCACGAGCGTCAGTTTATACTAGCGCGAGCGCAAAATTTGCAGTAAGCACGTTTGCACGATTTTAGGTTTGGAATTTCCCAAGCCTAGAAAAATTTAGATCGCGACTCACAATTTTTAGATACCATAGCTAACATGTGTTCAACTATAAATTCCACAATCGCAGTTCGTAAAATTCAGGATGTTGAGTGTCCACTTACATTGTCCCCCAACTTGTTGTACTTACCCTATATACAATTATTATGATACAAGTCAGAATATAACATGAACAACATTAACCAGTTTATAGCGTAAACATGAAATCCTATTTCCAACTCAAAATGAAACACAAGTTTCTCTTAGAGGAGTTCATAACTATTCAGGTAGATATTCACAGGTTTAGGGCAACCACAATTCCCATTCCAGTTTGTATATCAAACAAAAGAAAGCTCATAGCAAGTTGAAACATGAGCTCCTACCAGAGTTTAGAACTAATCAAACAAAAAATAACCATTACTATGTAAATTACGAACTTCCATTAACAGTCCAAAATAACACAAAAATAAACACGAGTAAAGAGGTACATATGGACTTAAAACAACAGTCCAAGATTACTTGAGAATCCCATAGAGTGATAAGAACCTCCAACCCAAATCCTTAACAAAAACACTAACCTAGAATCAAGCTTAACTACACACGATCTTGAATACATTCTCAAATGAAACACCAACTCAATACAAGCTTAAGCTCAAACAAAGCACGAGCTCAACTGTAAAATTTAACTCAAACAAAACACAAACCCGAATATAGGCTCTAGCTCAAACAAAAGATGAGCTCAACTAAAAGCTTTAGCTCAAACAAAGATGAGATCCACAGAAATATTAGACAAGATTCAAGTTTCCCAAAACTCAGAACCAAATAATCAATGACGAAGGTTAGTTAAAAACACAACTTCTTCATATACATGGTTCAAGAAATGAAAAGAAGAGTTACAATAACAATTTTTCTCATGCATGTCTAGCTAATTAGCAAATACCAAGAAAGTTTCAAACACTTATCATCAACTTTCCATGGATTCATACCCAAATTTCCAAATATTACAAAAACCTAACAAGAAAATAACCAGATTAAACATGCCAGCCAAGAACCTCATAAGAGCAGAGTCATTTTAATGAAACATTTAGAAGAAATCAAGAGATCGTAATGGTTAGAGCCTATCATGCTTGATAGCACTTCTGCAAAATCAAAGGAGACTTCCAGATGAGCTTCCAACTCCTTTTCTCCTCCATGAAAGATCAACCAACCAAGAACTTTACTTAGCATGCCTCATATACCTTCCCATGATAAAAAATAGACCAGGAAAGTTAAAAATAACAATGAAGTGCAAGTCAAACTACTGGTTCGAAGAACCAGTTTGCTTCATGCAGAGTAAAATATGAAAATCATGTAAAAACCAACAACCTCCCACAAACCCGCCTTCTAGGTTTCCTAGACAGTTTGTGAACAAAAACCGAGGCCATTTAATTTCATTAATTCCATATTTTCCCGCTCAACTCTCCTTTCCACCACCTCCCAAATCTAGTGAATGCCAATTCCCATTTAACATGTAATTCCATTTTAAGTGGAGCCTCCACATAAGCCTCCACTGAATCAACAAGCCCCTGCCAAAACTAGGCAGTACTTAATGCCTTTAAGAAACTTATCAACAATTAAATGCCATTGGAACCATCACCTTAGAGGTATGCGACCCATTTAATTTCCCATTTAATAGCTTAAGATAGATCCCTTAAAACTTAGGTTAGTTTAGGAATAATTACCTTAGGCCTTTACACATTACCTTAGGTAATTCCAACATTAGGTTAGGTCATCTCATAACCTTATAACATTAGGTTTTAGGTTAATTTAGATATCCTAGCAACCTTTCCATGTTCCCTTAGCACAAGGCCTAGGTTAGAAAAAAAATTCAATTAAGTAACATAGCTAGGTAGTAAATATTCTTTCTTAGGATTCCGTAGGATAATCCTTTAGTTTTAGGATTCTGAATCCTTCCTATGTCATGAACATTTTACTGTATTTCATTTACGTCAGTAATGTATTGCCAAGATCAATCTCCAAGGACCTAAGAACAACATACAATTGAATAGAAATATGTTCACATGAGATTTAAGAACTTGTAATAACAAATTTCAGTCCACCATGTCCCTCAATTATGGAATGTCACTTTACCATTCATTCAACTGAGAAGGTTTAAAACATTCCTTGGATCACTGAAATTGATCCAGGGATGAGTTAGATAAAGAGGTAAGTTTGCAACTCTTAAACCAGATTGTAACTCACCTACAAGAAGTGAAAAATGGATTCAAGGAAGCCATTCCATTCCAGTCTAATGATCTTATGAACAGAAAATATTTATCCATATCAAGCATGATCTCCAACAATCAAAAGAACACACCTTTAGAATAAAATCACATAAAGCAAAGGAGGAATATAATAATTTTCAAGGGTGTTACAGAGTGCCTATCCCTGGTAAATATGGGCTTGTAAATCCACCACATGCTCATGTAATATGGCCACCTGTGCCTCGGACCCTGTCAGCTATCCCTGTAATATTGTTATCTAGGCCTATAAAGTGATAACCTACCCCTGTAAAGTATCCCTCTGAAATGTTGCAATGAAATTACTTGTATAATTTAGATCATGAGAAGAAATATAACACCAAATAACACAATATTCCAAAATAATGATCTCAGTATGCAATTAGAATAGCTTTGCCACTTCGACGGGGAAACCTCCAAACCATACAATAAGACTCAAATGCTCCCAATGATGATGAACTACTACCTAAAATCCCCTATATATACTATTCATATGTTATGGCCAACACCAAGGCCGACCTACTAAACATGAGAAAGTATAAATGATATAATAAAATGATATGGTAAGCCACAAGTCAGCTACTCATATCCTAATACAAGCAATAGGTTAAGAACGTAGCATGCCCTTCCCCTTCAAAGTAACATTGTCCCCAATGTTGAGAAGCTCTAGGTGCTGCTGTAGGAATGTCATATCTTCCCATGTTGCATCTTCATTGTCCATATTCTTCCACTTGATCAGAGCTACTCAGCAATAACCCGTGTCCTCAATCTTTTAGAGTGTGTTTGAAGGATGCATTCAGGTTTCAAGATGACCCTCCCCTCCTCATCGAGCTCAGGTAACACTATTTGGGTTGATACTCTCTGTCCAATTACTTTATTTAGGCAAGAAACATGAAATATTGAATGTATTCGGGTTGATTATGGAAGTTCTAATTTGTATGCTATAGTACCAATCTTCTACAATACTTGATAGGGGCCATAATACTTCGGTTAAAGTTTGTTATCCTTTTGTTATTGTTTCAAAGACATTTTCTTATATGGTTGTAACCACACAAAAACCCAATCATTGTCTTCAAAAGTCATTCTATGCGATGTTGATCAACCTATTGCTTCATGTGGTTTTGTGCCATGACCAAGTTCTCCTTGAGACTAGAGATGACCTCTTGTTGATACTGAATGTGTTCTTCTACTGCTCTAACGCACGGTTTTCCTCTCTCAATGATGATGTGATGGATGGTGGATGGTACCCATAGAGTGCAAAAAAGGAGACATTTTAGATGAAGTATGGAAGGAATTGTTATACCACCATTCTACAAGTGGAAACAATTGGACCCATCTTGTTTGTTTATCAAACGTAAAGCAACAGAGATATCCCTCCAAAAACTTATTTACAACTTTTGTTTTCCCATCATACTGGGGATGATAAGAAGAGCTACGAGCTAACTAAGTACCCAAACATGAGAATAAATCAGCTCCAAAAAATTACTAGTAAATATAGGGTCTCGATCACTTACGATAATCTTTGGTGTCCCATGAAGCTTCTGAACTATGTCCATGAAGGTTGTTTCTACCGTGCTTGCAACAAACAAGTGTGCCAAGGCACAAAAATGAGCATATTTGGTGATTCTATCCACCACAACCATGATGACATTTTTTCCATCAGATTAAGGCAATCCTGTGGTAAATTCCATGGAAACCTCTTCCCATCGTTGGCTACGAATAGATAGAGGTTGTAGAAGACCTGGGGATCAAACTGTTTCACCCTTATTTTGCTAACAAACCATGCATTCTGCCCACAAATTTTTGGGACATCCCCTTTGAGTCCTTCCCAGAATAAATCTTGTTTGACTCGATGATAAGTATTCAATAATCTAGAGTGCCCCCCTACTGGAGAAGATTGAAGCTCAGATAGAATCCTATTTTTAAGAGTGGAGTTCTTACATATGTATAATCTATCTTTATACCATAAAGCATCCCCTTTTAATAAAAAAAATTTAGACATGCTATGATCATTCTGGAGATTATGAATGAGGTTTTGTGTGGTTGGGTCATTTCTCCATTCATACCTTGCCTCATCTATCCAATCTTCTTGTAATATGGATATGGCACATAACATGGCTACAGTTGAGTCATCTTTCCACAATAGTGCATCCACAACTACATTCTCCTTCCCTTTCTTATAGATAATCTCAAAATCATATCCCAACATCTTGGAGACCCCATTTTTGTTGTTCTTCAAATGATAAATGCCTGCCTCCAAGAAGTATTTCAGACTATCATGATCTGTCTTCACTTTAAAGTTTCTTCCTATGAGATATGGTCTCCATTTCTTTAATGCATGAAGTATGGCTAGCATTTCCTTCTCATAAGTCAGCTTGGAAAGATTCTTAACTTTGAATTGATGGCTCAAAAAGGCAATAGGATGGCCTTCTTGCATGAGAACTACCCCCATACCCACCCCTGATGCATCACATTCAACAATGAATGTTTTGAAAAATTTTGGAGTAGTCAAGACTAGAGTGGTGCACATGGCCTCCTTTAGTTTCCTCAAATGCTTTGGGTGCATCCTCACCTCCCAATGGAAGGATTCCTTCTTTAATAAAGTTGTGAGAGGTGCAACTATTCTTCCATAATTCCTTACGTATCTTTGGTAATAACCTGTAAGCCCCAAAAATCCTCATAGATTCTTTAGGGTTTTTGGAACCTTCCACTCCATCATGGATTTGATCTTATTAGGGATCCACTTTAACCCCCTTCATGAGAGACAATGTGACCCAAATAGTCAATCTTTCCTTGAGTCTAAAAGAACACTTAGAGGGCTTTGCATAAAGTTGATGTTGCTTAAGGGTTTCCAAAACCTTATTTACATGATGTAAATGTTCCTCCCATGTTTTGATATAAATTAATATATCATCAAAAAAGACTAAGACAAACTTCCACAGGAATGAATTTAAAAATAGAATTCATCAAACTTTGAAATGTAGAAGGTGCATTTGTGAGTCCAAAAGTCATTACGCATGAATTCATAATGGCCTTCATGTGTCCACACAATGCCCATTCTAATTTTTATTTCAATAAATCAACTCAATACCATCTCAAAAAAAAAAACGAGCTCCTACTAGAGTTTCATAATACTCATAAATATGTTTACTGTGTAAATTACGAACTTCCATAATAGTCCGAATAACACAACAATAGACATGATTCATAGAGGTACATATGGACTTCAAACATAATCCAAAATTATCAAGCTCCAAACATGGTTCAGAGTAACAAGAACCGCAACACCAAATTCCCTTAACACAAACACGCAACCCCGAATCAACGCTTAACTACACCTTGAAACTTGATACAGGATAAAAAAAACACCCGCTTCAAATACAAGCTCAAGCTGCAGGCCAACTGAACCCTAATACATGATCTAGCTCAAACAAAACCGAGCTCACAGACCCTCTAGCTCAAAAAACCAAAACAGAAACATGGCTCAATACAAGCTCAAGATCAAACAAAACAGTAATCTCAATGTAAGATCAGATGGGATTCAAGGTTCCCAAAAACTCAGAACCAAATAAACAGTGACGAAGGTCAGTTAAAAACACAACTCTTCAAATAATGATTCAAGAAATGACAAGAAGAGCTACAATAACAAGTTTCTCATGCATGTCTCGCTAATTAACACATACCAAGAAATTTTCCAACACTTATCATTAATTTTCCATGGATTCATACCCAAAATTCCAGAGATTACAAACCAACAAGCAAATAACTAGATAAAACATGCAAGCCAAGAATCTCATAAGAGCAGTGTCATTTTAATGAAACATTTAGAAATAAGCAAGAGATCTTAATGGTTAGAGCCTATCATTCCTGATAACACTTATACCAAATTGAAGGATACTTCTAGATGAGCTTCCAACTCCTTTTCTCCTCCACAAAAGATCAACCCAACCAACAACTTTCCTCAACATTGCCTCATAATACCTTCCCATGATCGATAATAGACCAGGTGAGTTAAAAATAGCATGAAGTGCAATTCAATTTGTTGAGGTGTCAATCTAACTGGCTGAGGGAGTGTTGGGGCCAAGGTATTGCAATCTCTGGTATAAGTGAAATGTTGTCTCCTAATTGAAACAATTTTATCCTCTACCCTTCTTTCCATAATCATCAAATCAAAAACCTTATGAGGATTAATCATATGCATCTCATGCTCAATGTGATCCTTAAGACCCCCAAGAAATAGTTCATTCATATTCTCTTCATTTAACATGCATTTTCCACCCACAGAGAAAGGTTTAGTGGAAGCTTGATGAATATAATCCTTAACAGATCCAAATCAACTATCTCAAACTTTGCCAAAATTAGCTGAAGTAATTATCTGACACACTAGAGAACCTTATCAGTGTACAATTGCAATACTCTTCTGTGAACCATTATCCATGTAGACATATGAGACCACATCTTAGGTTCCCATTTGAGCACATAACCGTCGATACCTAGATGAATCGATCAAGTTCGAGATACAAAGCTACCATGGTCACCTTTTATCCTGATGGAATCTGATGTTAGTTCAGGAAGAAATTATCCATTAGGCCTTGATCCACATTGACCTTAGGATCCTTTCCATCATTAGGTTTGCATCATCTCATAACACTTTTGAAAAGCATTAGGTAATAGGTTAATGCAGATAGCCTAGCTCATACCTTTGAATTTTCCACACTCGAAGAACCACTCTGGCTCATGTGTCTAGAAAATTATGTTGACCTGAGGATCCACCTTAGATAAGTACATAAGTATGATTACCCATCTTACGATTCCATAGCGATAATCCTGAATTTTTAGGATTATGAATCCTTCCAATATTTGTCATGAATCCAAGATCCACATATTCATTTACGTTGGCCACCCTAGATATTGCCAAGGTCAATCTCCAAGGTTAAACTCAAGTTGGCTTACTTTATGGTCTATTGAAGTAGAAACACATTAACACAAGATGAAAGAACTCTGTAGTAAAATATCTTCTAGTCCTCCAACTCCCTCAACTACTGGAATCTCATCCTTTTACTAGTGTCATTTACCTGGAGTGATGGGATTCTAAAAAATTCCTCTAGATCATTGGAATTGCCCCCACCATGATGCCCCAGATAATAGTAGGTATGTAGGGATCATGGTCAAATTTTAGGGTTTTAAATCACCTGAGAAGAATTCATCCAAATGGATTCAAGGAATCCATTCCATTTGAATCTAACTGATCTTAAGAATATAAAAAAAATATCCATTTCCCGCAAAATGTCCAAAAATTTGAAAAGAATCACACAATTTGCACCCTAAGAAGCACATTTATGCAAAGGAGGAATACTAATAATTCTTCAATAACTGTTGCAAAATGCCTATCCCTGGTAAATAAAGTCTTGTAAACTTTCAGGACATGCTCATGTACTATGGCCAAATGTTTCTCGGACTCTGGTAAAAAATATCTCCTCACTAATTCGTTGGTTATCTAGAAATATATGGAGTGATAAAAAATTAGGGTTTTTGCCCTAATTTTGGCCCAGATCGCACCTCTAATACCACTTGTAATGAAATTACTTGTATAATTCAGATCATGAACAGAAATATAACACCAAATAACACAATATTCCATAATAATGATCTCAATATGCAATTATAATATCTTCGCCACTTTGAGGGGGCAACCTCCAAACCATACAATAATACTCAAATACTCCAATGATGATGAAATACTACCTACAACCCCCTATATATACTATCCATATGTTATGGCCATCACCAAGGCTGACCTACTAAGCATGAGAAAGTATAAATGATATAATAAAATGATATGGTAAGCCACAAGTCGACTACTCATATCCTAATACAAGTAATAGGTTAAGGGCGTAGCATGCCCTTCCCCTTCAAGGCAACATTGTCCTCAATGTTGAGAAGTTCTGGGTGTTGCTGCAGGAATGTCATATCTTCCCATGTTGCATCTTCATTTTCCATATTATTCCACTTGATCAGGTACTTAGCAATAACCCTTGTCCTCAATCTTTTAGTTTTTGTTTGAAGGAATCATGCAGGTTCCAAGATGACCCTCCCCTCCTAATCGAGCTCAGGTAACACTATTTGGGATGATACTCTCTGTCTAATTACTTTATTCAGGCAAGAAACATGAAATACTGGATGTATTCTAGTTGATTGTGGAAGTTCAAATTTGTATGCTACAGTACCAATCTTCAGCAAGACTTGATAGGGACCATAATACTTCGGTTAAAGTTTTTTATCCTTTTGTTGTTGTTTCAAAGACATTTTCTTATATGGTTGTAACCGCACAAAAACCCAATCACCGACTTTAAAATGTTGTTCTGTGTGATGTTGATCAACCTATTGCTTCATGCGGTTTTTTTCCATGACCAAGTTCTCCTTGAGACTAGAGAGGACCTCTTGTTAATACTGAATGTGTTCTTGTACTGCTCTAACCCGTGGTTTTCCTCTCAATTATGATGTGATGGATAGTGGATGGTACCCACAGAGTGCCAAAAAAGGAGACATTTTAGATGAAGTATGGAAGGAAGTGTTATACCACCATTCTACAAGTGATAACCATTGGACCCATCTTATTTGTTTATCAAATTTAAAGCAATGGAGATATCCCTCCAAACACTTATTTACAACTTCTGTTTGCCCATCAGACTGGGGATGATAAGAAGAGCTATGAGATAACTGAGTACCCAAACATGAGAATAAATCAGTCCAAAAATTACTAGTAAATATAGGGTCTCGATCACTTACTATAATCTTTGGTGTCCCATGAAGCTTCTGAACTATGTTCCATGAAGGCTTTTGCTACCGTGCTTGCAGCAAATGGGTGTGCCAAGGCACAAAAATGAGCATATTTGGTGAGTCTATCCACCACAACCATGATGACATTTTTCCATCAGATTTAGGAAATCCTATGATAAATTCCATGGAAAACTCTTCCCACTACTAGCTAGGAATAGATAGAGGTTGTAGAAGACCTAGGGATCGAACTATTTCACCCTTATTTTGCCGACAAACCATGCATTCTACCACAAATTTTTGGACATCCCCTTTGAGGCCTTCCCAGAAGAAATCTTGTTTGACTCGATGATAAGTATTCAATAATCCAGAGTACCCCCCTACTGGAGAAGAATGAAGGTCAAATAGAATCATATTTTTAAGAGTGGAGTTCTTACACAAGCATAATCTATCTTTATCCCATAAAGCATCCCCTTTCAATACAAATTTTTCAGACATGCTTGGATCATTCTAGAGATGATGAATGATATTTTTTTTGGTTGGGTCATTTCTCCATTCAGACCTTTCCTCATCTATCCAATCTTCTTGTAATATGGATATGGCACATAACATGGCTTCAGTTGAGTCATCTTTCCACGACAGTGCATCCACAACTACATTCTCCTTCCCTTTCTTATAGATAATCTCAAAATCATATCCCAACATCTTGGAGACCCATTTTTGTTGTTCTTTAGATGATAAATGCTACTCAAAGAAGTATTTTAGACTATCCCAACATCTTAGAGACCCATTTTTGTTGTTCTTCAGATGATAAACGCTGCTCCAAGAAGTATTTCAGACTATCATGATCTGTCTTCACATTAAAGTTTCTTCCTATGAGATATGGTCTCTATTGCTTTATTGCATGAAGTATGGATAGCATTTACTTCTCATAAGTTAGTTTGGAGATATTCTTACCTTTGAATTGATGGCTCAAAAAGGCAATAGGATGGCCTTCTTGCATGAGAACTTCCCCATGCCCACCCCTGATGCATCACATTCAACAATGAATGTTTTGGAAAAATATGGAGTAGCCAAGACTAGAGTGGTGCACATGGCCTCCTTTAGTTTCTCAAATGATTTGGTTGCATCCTCACTCCAATGGAAGGATTCCTTCTTTAATAAATTTGTGAGAGGTGCAGCTATGCTTCCAAAATTCCTTATGAATCTTTCGTAATAACCTGTAAGCCCCAAAAAACCTGGTAAATTCTATAGGGTTTTTGGAACCTTCCACTCCATCATGGATTTGATCTTATTAGGATCTACTTTAACCCCTTCATGAGAGACAATGTGACCCAAATATTCAACCTCCTTGAGTCTAAAATAACACTTAGAGGGATTTGCATAAAGTTGATGTTGCTCAAGGATTTCCAAAACCTTATTTACATGATGCAAATGTTCCTCCCATGTTTTGCTATAAATTAATATATCATCAAAAAACACTAAGAAAAACTTCCGCATGAATGACTTAAAAATAGAATTCATCAAACTTTGAAATGTAGAAGGTGAATTTATGAGTCCACAAGGCATTACCAGGAATTCATAATGGCCTTCATGTGTCTGAAAGGAATTTTTATGAACATCCTCATCCTTGATTCTAATTTGGTGGTATCCCGAACGAAGATCAAGCTTTGTAAAATAAATAGCACCATGCAACTCATCAAGCAAATCATCAATTACAGGAATAGGAAAATTATCTTTGATTGTGTACTTATTAAGTTCCCTATAATTAGGACACATACACCACATGTCATCTTTCTTCCATACCTTCACTATTGGAGAACAATAAGCACTCTGACTATGATGGATAATTCCTTCTTACAACATCTCTTGTACAATCTTTTCAATTTCACTCTTTTGCACATATGGGTACCTATAAGGTCTGATGTTAGGCAGTTGACTTCCTGGTAATAATTGAATAACATGATCATGATCTCTCTTTGGAGGTAATCCCTTTGGTATATTTTCAAATACAATAGAGAGTGCATCCAACACTGCTTGCATATCTGATGGTATAATGTCCTTAGAATGATGAGCCTCCAATGAAAATAGTTGTGCCACAATCCCTCTGCACCCTTTTCTAGAATTTTGCGCATCTGATGAGAACTTACTATTTGCAGATACTTTTCTCTTAATCCTCTTAGCTCAAAATTCCTTCCTTTAGAGTGAAATCGCCTAAACAAGTCTTGGAAGTTCATCTCAATGGTTCCCAAAGTGGTAGGCCATTGAACCCCTAAGACAATGTCTGCTCCTCCCATATAAATGGCATACATGGGACTATTTAGTATGTAATCTCCCATGGAAAGCTTAAAGCTATGGCATTTTCTAGAACAAGTAACAGTACCTCCATCAACAATCATTACTTGACATTCAAAAGCTGGATAAATGAAGTGGTTTAGGCGCACTGCTAACTTATGATTGATAAAGTTGTGAGTACTTCTTGAATCAATCAACGCTATGACCCTCTATTTTTTTAGGAATCCAACCACCTTTAGGGTTTGGGGGTGCTAATACCTGAAATTTCATGGCATGAGATTGTTGGCTGAGGATCTCCTGACTACTCCTCTGGCTCAACCAAGACCTCTAACTCTGAATCTTCATCCTTCTCTTCGTCTTCACTAGGCCCATCAATGTAGAACAACTTATTTTTAGCACATTTATGTCCTGGTCCAAATTTACCGTCACAGTTAAAACATAAACCTTTTTCTCTTTTTTCCTCAATTTGTTGAGGTGTCAATTTAACTGGTCGAGGGAGTGTTGCGGCCATGGTGTTGTGATCTCTGGTATAAGTGAAATTGTATCTCCTACTTGAAACAAATTTCTCCTCTGCCCTTCTTGCCATAATCATCGAATCAGAAACCTTATGAGGATTAAACATATGCACCTCATGCTCAATGTGATCCTTAAGACCCTTGAGAAATAGGTCATTCAAATTCTCTTCAGTAATATTTTCCACCCGTAGAGAAAGGTTTTGGAAGTGATGAATGTAATCCTTAATAGATCCTATCTATCTCAATTTTTCTAATTGGATGAAGTAATTATCTGACACACTAGAACTATAGTGTAATTAGAACTCTTCAGTGAACACTTTCCATGTAAAATTGAGACCACTCTTCTACCTTTGAGCACATAACCATTGATACTAGACGAATTGGTTAGGTTTGAGATACAAAGCTGCCATGGTCACCTTTTGTCCTGGTGGAATCTGATGTAGTTCAAAAAAATTCTCCATTTGGTTGATCCAATTGAGTGGATCCTTTCCATCAAAATTATGCATCTCCACTTTTGGAAACATAGTACAGGCCTGAGAGTGCTCGTATTTGGATTGTGCACACTCGAAGATCCACTCTGGCTCATGTGTTTATTATATTGACCTAAGGATCCCCCTTGATTGACATAAGTATGATTACCCATCATATACATACTGAAGTTTTGCATGAAATCCTCTAATATTTTTCCAATCCTATCCCCATCTTCTTTGCTGACCACCTGAGATTCGAGGTCTCTCAAGTTAAACTCAAGTTGGCTTACTTTGTGGTCTGTCAAAGTAAACCCTAACCCTGAGTAATATGTAGTTATATCTTCTGTCTCCAAATCCTCAACTACTATCTCATCCTTTTCTGGTGTTTTACCTAGAGTGATGGGATTCTTTTTTCCTCTTGTGGAAGGCCCCGCCATGATGCCCCAAAATAGTAGGATGTAGGGATCACAGTCAATTTTTAGGGTTTTGTATTTCAATACGAATTTGGCCAAATATAAAAATACTTAAATAATAAACACAAAATTTTAAAAAAAAATCTTTCTGAATATGTAATGAATTTTAAAAAATTCCACAATTTTCACCCTAGGGAGTGATTTTATGAAAAACTCTAAATTTGTAATAACTTTTGAAAAATAAATAAAACAAGTTTTAAATTTTTAGGGAACCTTACTTGAAATGTTTTACAACTCTGGTAAAAATATCTCCCACCAATTCACTTTGGTTCGCAATATATAGTGGAAACAAAAAATTAGGGTGTTTGCCCTAATTTTGGCCCATATCACAACTCCTATACCACTTGTAATGAAATTACTTGTATAATTCAGATCATGAGAAGAAATATAACACCAAATAACACAATATTCTAGAATAATGATCTCAATATGCAATTAGAATAGCTTTGCTACTTCGAGGGGGAAACCTCCAAACCATACAATAAGACTCAAATGCTCCCAATGATGATGAACTACTACCTAAAATCCCCTATATATACTATTCATATGTTATGGCCAACACCAAGGACAAACTACTAAGCATGAGAAAGTATAAATGATATAATAAAATGATATGGTAAGCCACAAGGCGGCTACTCATATCCTAATACAAGCAATAGGTTAAGGGCGTAGCAAATGTAAGGGAGGCCAAGTCTAGATGCCCCAACCTGGGTGGTTCTACTCGTAGATGGACTGCCCACCACTACCTATATCTATCTGTAATTCCAACATCATCAATCCACCGGTCCAATGCCTGCTCCTACCCAGTCAACACTGTCGGTTGTGGTAAAGGCATAGGCCTCTCCACCTCATATCTCATGTATTGAGGGAATGGTGGTGGCACGTCTTGGAGCAGCCCAAACTGGAACCTAACCCTATCAATAGGTATTATGTTTTTCTCACCGGCACAATGCCCCTCTATCAACCTCAGTAGCTATAACTCATCCATCTCCATTGACATCTTCCTATATGAAGGGAAGCTAACATACGGCCTCCAAATGATGTTAGCCCCAAATAATCCCTCCAACACCCACCTATAATATGCCACATCATGAGTATCCCTGACAACCTTGCACTCTCCAAAAATAGGCACCCAACGCCTGTACCCAACTTAAACCAAGCCTACATCAAATGCATCTAGTCAGGGTATACCAACTAGACGCACACATACAATGTGCTCATATGCCCAATAGTGGAGAAGAAAGGTGCATCACAAACTGAACCTACGCAACAACCCGTAAGCCCATAAATCCCTATATAACTATACCAAGTATGTTGGTGCCTAAGAAAAATGGGTCCTATCCTCCATCATGTCATGGAGAACCCCCATCAGCACCCGTGGGAATCTTCCACCCTCCACATCTGGTAGTGTAAAACAACACACCACCTCCATGATCAGAACCACTAACCATATCTCCTTAGGATTGGTCGTATATATATCTCCATAGCTCAGGATCACACTATGGAACCTCATCTCTACCATCCCCTCTCTAAACACTATAAAAATCATCTCCTCTCATGCCTCTAAAGAAATAGAATAAAATTTCATCCCTACTATTGGTAACCATGAGATCTTGTACATGTCTTATATGGTGAATGTGATCTCACCTGTCGATAGATGAAATGTGTTGGTCACCACATCCCATCCTTCGATGAGTGCAACCATCAAGCTCAGATCCCAAACTATGTTCATATAGCATCTAACCCTAATTAGGTTGACATATGTAATGTGACGCCACTCCTCTTCCATCATGCTCCCTTGTGCTGCTAATAACAGAGCAGGTACACTATCTCTCATCTGCAATTGGTCCCTAGCCTACACCTAACAAACCACACCATTATTGAATCTTTACCATATCTAACATATCACTTACCCGACTAACCTATTCCTGAAATTATTATTATTTATTTCCCCATCACCTTAATGACCTACCCCTTTTACCCATCCCACTTTCACACCCCTCAACTAGTATCATATATACCTGTTACCCGACCTATTCTCAACACACTTACATTTATACCTCACTTTCTCTTTAACTCCCACCATAACCCTATCTTGACACATTTTTCCTCAAAATCCAATTGGCATCGGTCACTGATGACCAACATCATTCCATCATGACTGGCATAGGTCACCTGCTATTTGACCAATGTTGTCTATGGATGACCGACATCAACTACCCTTGACTGACGTCGGTCACTATCATGTCGACCAAACCTGTAAAACCCTCCCCTATTTTTCAAAAATTTGACAATACAAACCTATAAACCTACCCTATCCTACCGAAACCTCCACTAGATTTCCCCTACCCATATTTAACCCATATTGGACTTCCTAGCACACCCATTTCATCAATTTTAATTCCACATGTACATGTAATGCCTACCCAAAACCATTTCTACCCAAACCAATTTCTACACACACTTTCAACTAACAAGCGTCAAATGGGATCAAATCTTACCTCATCTCGGTTCAGTTGGCATGGTGGTACATCTAGCCACCTTACCGATGGCCCACTCAAGCCCTTTCCTACCTATACCATGCCCCAATCCACCCCTCACCTCTAACCAATCACAATCGACTAAACTAGTCTCGTGGACCTGTCTCCTAGCTGCTCTCCCGCTCGTAATCTCAACCTCATCAAAGTACATTGCCTTGTCCTTCTCTCTCATAAAAGTTCTACAAGGTCAAACGGCTCTGTCATTTTCTTAAAAGTCACAATATAACAATGATTCCATAAAATATTAAAAAAATATTTTATAACCCACACCAACATGACCAACATCAGCCATATTTTTGCCCTAGGCAGCTAACATTGGTCACCCTATAACTAGCATTGGTCAACCCTTATAACTATTTTCCCTTGCTAAGCTTCCTTTTTCCTGTAACCATTAGTACTCACACACCCTTTATCATTCTGAACACCCATGGAACCATACTTATGAGCCCAAACTACCCCTACATTTCCTTCGTTGCATCTTGGGATTTTTCATTTTACCTATACCTTGGCCTTACCCATACCATGACCTATTTACCTGAACCTGACCTACTTGGTGTGACCATTGACCTTATGTACTCTCTATGCCTTGCGATGTTGTTACCTATGTTGTTTTATCCTAACAAACATACCTTGCCTATTATAGTGCCATTTATCCCAACTAAACCTTTGGTGTGTCGGAACATACCTAAACATTCATACACATGACCTACATTGTGTTCCGAACTATATCCTATACCTTGGATACCTGAACACTTCATCCTTGATTGGATAAACCTATCAACCTTGGACGATGTAGAGTTTGTAATATCTTCAACCTAGTATCGTGTTGCAATCTACACATGTGTGTGCATTTGATTGTCATTACCCATTACCCAATTTGACCCTGGCCTATTACCTATTATCTGAGTTTACCAATACCCTTCCCCCATCTAGCTTCACTTCCACTAACTACACATTTATCAAA
Organism: Taxus chinensis; assembly: GCA_019776745.2. Lineage (NCBI taxonomy): Eukaryota > Viridiplantae > Streptophyta > Pinopsida > Cupressales > Taxaceae > Taxus > Taxus chinensis. Next base: position 30,568,781 of record CM034151.1, read on the forward strand.
CCACTCACCAATTCCATATTACACCTCATCAGTGCCTTATTGGAGGGGGATCACCTTCACCCACACATGGGGCAACCACTTCCTATTTTTGTCAGCATCGCTTATCAATACAAGATACGCTACAAAAAGGGGGAAAATGTAGATACCAAATTTAGGTCACACTTCCCCCTTTACCCACATGTATATTAATTTAATTAACCACAATTAAATTAAGGCCTATGCTCATAATATTCATTATTTAACTAAACTAATTTTAACCTCACCTAGACACCTCACCACAAACCTATTCTTAGCATGTTTCCCTTTTACTAGGACTTAATATCCACTCACCATAACTAACTAAGACTTAGTCCTACCTACCTTAATTAACTAAGACTTAGTTCAACCCTAAAATCACATGCCTATTCTTCCTCTAACAACATTCCCACTTATCTAAGAAAAGTATTCTATTTTGATTCGGGAGAATAGACAGAGTTGGCCAAAAAGATTGCTAAGATATGTAATTTTTAGTAAACCTAGGATATCCCACCTTAACTGACATCGGTCAACCCTAAACCGACACCAATCACCGTAAACCATCATTGGTTATCATATATTCACTTTTGTAACCTTGTTTGAGAGGTTGGAAGCATTTTGCAAGTCTTGGAGAAGAGAGATCTTCATGAAAGCACACACCAGAGCACCCCTGCACATCCAAACACCCTGAACCAGCAACCAAACACTGATCTAAAATATGTACATTTAGGTTAACATTCTGGGAAGTACTACCATGGCACTGAGAAAAAGTTTTCATAGATCAACCATCGCCATCCTCCATCCATTCAGTCTTCTTGCTAAAGTAAGTACACTCTGATCTACAAAATTCTATAGTTATTTAGAATCATTCTATTTATCTCTTTTGAGTTAGTTTCTAGTTTCATGTGCACCCCACCATCCCTATATTCCTTCAATCCATTTATCCAAAAACACCCACAATCCATTTTATCTTCCCAATATTCAACACTAGACACTCCTAAGAATTCCTATTACCCTTGCTAACCTAAACATTCCCCTCCCATTCTCTGTGTAGTCACGAAGACTCTCCAAAACCCAGTTTATTGAATTTCTACCATCCCATCTTAACTGTCATTGTCTCCCTCTTAACTGTCATCAGTTATACCTCACCGATGTAGGTCTCTGTGACTAGTAATTCTACCTATGATTGTGACCTAAGAAATTTCACTAACTCACCTAAACTCACCCAAAACTTGACCCTGACCTATTCCAACACCTCGACCACTTACCCAGCTTCCAGATCTAATCATAACCTAGCCTCTTAGATTATATTTGCTTATTTTACTTGAATGAGATACCTAAATCATATCAACTATAGTAGGATTTTATTTATTTACGTTATCTCTTGCATTAATTTGTATTAAACAATGGGTTGACAGTCGCTAAGGAAGTATCATACTTCATGGATCTAGCACACTCTAAGAAGCCCACTAACATTTATTATTTAACTCTCTTTTTTGTTCTTGCTTTTTTATTTCAGGTAGTTCCTCCTAGCCGAAAGGAAGCTCCCACACTCAACATTTGATCAAGAAGTTAGAACGCATGTATAACCTCCAACCAACCATTGCAACAGATATTACTCCTTGTCCCATCACCTTATCTATTTCGTCAAATCCATAAAGAAAATGGTGAAACACCAGTATCAGTTGAGGCTCCTTTCAAGCAGTGGGGCATGCATTTTGTAGCTGAATTATTAGAACCTTCCAGTTTAGGCCACAGATAGATATTAGTAGCTACTGATTATTTCACCAAATGGATTGACGTTATCCCAACCAAGAAGGTGACTCATCAGGTTATTATTGATTTCATCTTGAATCATATAATTTATAGGTTTGGTGTACCTGTAAAGATATTTGCTAACAACATCATGAGTTTCCAAGCCAAACCATTAGTTGTTATGTGTGAAGAATATGGTATAAACTTAACATATGCATCTAATTATAACCCACAAGGGAATGGACAGGCTGAATCAAGAAACAAAAAATTACTGAAGATAATTAGAAGGAAATTAGGAATCAACAAAAGAAATTGGGGGGATCAATTGAATTTTGTTGTTTGGGGAGATATAATTACTACTAAGAGAGCTAATGGGAAAATTCCATTCGAGCTAGTTTATGGAATCTAGGATCTCCTTCCTTTACACCTACAATTATCTTCTTATAATTTCATTCAATAACTTGAAGATGAGGAAGTTATCCCTTATAATGAGAGAATAAACCAAATCATTAATTTGGATGAGGAAAGACGAGAATCTCACCAAAGGAATTTAAATTTTACGTAAAATCTCAAAAAAAAATTGATAAAAAAGTGACTCACATAATTTTTAGCATTGGAGATCCTATATTTTTATGGGACAGTAGACATGAGGATAAGGGAAAACACAAAGTTAGATGCATTATATATGGGCCCTTATTCCATTGATATCAAGATTGGTGAACATACTTTCTTCTTGAAAGACCTAGATGGAGAGTTTCTCGAGTTGTTTGTCAATGGTAGGCACCTGAAGCATTTTCTTGATTAGCTTTTGGAGCAAGGTATGAACCAATGTACAGTGTATAGTTTTCCTGCTTTGTTTTTGTGTTATTTATTTATTTATTTGTTTTCCTTTTTGTTTCCATGGTATGCTATGACCAATTACTTCATTCCTCGGTTCATTTTGTCATTTATGGCCATAGTGTGTGCTTTCTTGACTCCCTGACCCAATGGATTTTTGGCACTTGGTCTGCATTGAATAGTTCTTGTGGCACCCACAAGGGGAACCCATCCCCAAATTGGATCCATTTTTGGAGCTAAAATAATCTTGGCCCTTTTCTTTGAGTATTTCCTTTAAATTCCTCATGTTCATTTGATCTGTTTTCAAATATGTATATGTCAAGGTGAAATTCATGACTCAGATCATGTGGAAACTGGTCTCTGTGTTGTGAAAACCTTCTTTTATGGTTAAGGATCACAAAGGTATGCCATCATTGGAAAATTCCTCTCACTTTTTTCCTTTTAAAATGTTACCTTACTTGTCCCAAGTATGAATTATAGGCTGTAAAATATTTCTATAAACTCGGCAGATGGTCAAAGATGAAATTCAGAAACCACTAAAAGGACAGTCCCCACAAAACAAAGGAAGGGTTTCCAACTGTTTCCCCAATGCAGGCTCACCCCAAGTTGCGAGCATCCACCATGTGGCTTATGTACTATAGGGAAATACCAGTAAGCTAAAAAGTTAAAGAGAGGGGGAGGGTGTGGATGTTTCCAGTTGTCTCCCAAGAACAATTTAGAAAATGAAAAGGCCCGCGAAAGGAAGGAAATCCCTATAAATTGATGTTTAGAGCCACGAAAACTCAAGGATAGTGTTGTGAACTAAGAAGAAAGTGCGAGGAGGGTTGCGAACCACCATAAAATAGGTCATCTCTTTTGGCTGAGCTGCAGAAGGTTTGAAATAATGAAATACACTAAAAGAATGAGGCATATCACATGATTGAGAACCATTGAATGCAAATTGGTGGTTTCTTTTCATTACCAGTGCTAATACTAAGATAGAGAGTCCTTAATATAGGAATAGAAAAGAATTGCGTGTCAAAAATTGAAAATTTAGATGTGACATCACTTGAAAGTAGTATCATATATAATTCAAAATGGGGATCTATAGGGGCCCTAGCCCATGGTAAAAGGCTCTATTTACATAATTGAAAAAAAAGGCATAAAGGAAAAACATAATTCTCAAAGACCATTCACTCCTTCATAATTTCCTCCCAATGGGGGAAGTTTGTTCAACAACTTGTTCTTCCTCAACATGAATTCCTTTGAGCCCTATGTCGTCTAGACAAATATAACAGACCCTGCTAGATCTTGGGACATCCCCATGCCCATCAAATAATTAAGAGTCATTCTGAGACTGTCCATTATATTTTCTAGCTCAATTTTCTTATGATAGGAAGATACCCAGTATAAAATATCCAAACTTCCTGTGAAGAATGTTTTTTTCCCTTTCCCCTTGTGAAGGGTAGATTTACTGGGAGCATATTGAGAAGGAATTTCTGGAGTGATTGGAAGAACAAGAACTGCACCTAGCGGATTAGGTGGGTTACAAAGTCTTAAGCTAGATCCAGCTTCCCATATCCTTGTGTGAGGTGTTCATTCTCTTGGAGAAGGAATTGGCTGAGGTCCTGAAAATTCATGCTCTGACAAATGAGCATGATGCATTGAATAAGTGGATGACCAAACGGAAAACTTTCCCTTGTTGTCCCTGGCAGAAAAAATTAGCTCTAGAGCAGTGAGTAGACAAGGACATATATTCTTCTCCATCATAAATTTTAATTGGGGTTTAGGAGCTTGACTCACTCCTTTTCTTCCCTAAAGTGTGTACTAGCTCTGTGAGTTTTTTTGATTGCACATGTTCTAGTTTCCCCTTTTCCAGAGCTATAGTCCTCTTCTCTAATTCAATTATTTTGTGAGAAATGATGGGCATCGTATCAATGGAAGACTTGTCATAGAACACAAAGGATTCCTTGGGAATATCCTTCAGCACAAATTCTTCATCACATAAAAAGGGACACTGAAAAATAAGTTTTCCCAGACACTTGATGCCTCCTTTCAATCCCAAATTTCTTCAGGTCTTCAAGATTTTTTTAGTGTTCCCACAAAAAGAGATGAAAATCCATAGATTGAAAGGATAAGAAAACGGGTTTGATTCTGATCAACCTTAGGAGGAGTACGATCTAGACCCACTGATAATTCAAGGGTCCTCTGGTGTCTCCTACACATTTTATGTCAAATAAGGCCCTAACGAAATCCCCATCAAGACCATGCAAATTGAAGATTTGATTTAAATCTTCTAACAATATTTCCTTCAAACTATTTACCACAAGTACTTTCGCCATGTCATTGGTAGAAAACTGTGAAAATTTTCCTCACTTACAGGATAAGAAGAGAAATGCATCTTGGTGAAGGAATAAAACTGGATTTTATAGTAGAAGTGGTAAAAACTGGTCGAATTGAAAGAAATCATTTCCACAAAATAAAGGAAGATCTTGCTCAGCCCAAACGAGGAAAATTTAAAATTTTAAGTGAATATGTAACAAGCATGATTAATGAATTCACTAGATTTTACAAGAGCCATGTGGGATAATTAAACCAAGAAGATGTAAGAAGGAATGCACAACACCCAAGATGTATGTTCGGATAGTAGATGGTAAATGTGTGTCAATCTAGGTCACATGGGAGTACTCAAAAGATATCAAAAGTAACCATCCAATCACCAAGTGGAAGAAAATATGAAATTATTAGTCATAAGTAGTGACATGATATCATAATCATATATGACAAGAGAAAAATGAAGAAGGCTTGTACTCTTTAAACCTGACAAGGCCAAATAAAGTATTTTCATAAAATTATCATTGATACACCTTAAATTTTGTAAAATCAAAATATACTTTTGAAATATCTACATTTTAGGGGGAAACATTGAAAAGAAAATAGGGATGGAATTGTATAAAGGCGATGAGAACACTCTCACCAAAGGGGGGGTTAAAAATTTTATGAGAACTGTTTGAAGAAAAGAGAGAGCTGAGAGAAAAACCATTTTTCCAAGAGCTTATCTGAGAAACCTATTATTTTCTTTGTGCCTTCAAATTTAATGATATCAAGATGGTTGCAAGTGTTCAACCATTAACAAGTATTGAGACTGTAGATTTAATTTTCCTTGTTGATAAATTTGATGATTCTTGAATTAATGGTGTTAATCATGAGCATTGTTGTATCTGTCATCAAGATGATATACTATAAAATAGTTATCCATGCTCCCATTGCAATCTTATTTTAGCGATCCATTATGTCACACATAACTTTATCATTTTGGTAGCATTTTAGAAATTGAAATTACACTGTTGAGAAGATCTTTCATTTCATTTGTGTAATAAACAATTTTAAAATCACTATGTCAACAATCTATTAAATGTTTCTTGTAAGCGTTCAAGTGTATCTTAGGCATGACAAATTGTGAATCTCGGATGTTTTATTAAATCTTTAACACGATCTTTTATGTTTAAACCTTTAAATATTGTGTGAAACTATACATTCTTGGGCTTCCATAAGCATACATATTCTTTTTGAACGATCATTGTGAGCTATTTTGAGGTTTCTTTGTCTTATATTTTGTAGACATCCTAACATTTGTTAAAGTTTCTATGGAATCTGGTATAATCAACTTTATCTTATTTAATTCCCCAAATCAGATACGCCCAAAATTAATTAATCCTATTGGAATTTACCATGCTTGTCTCATTAAATCCAACAAAATGCCAAAGAAATTTGGTTCTTTACTGTATTTAGTAGTCTAAGATTTGGTTAGAAGATGTCTGCATTGTCTAGAAGTGACAACTCATGAGAGTTATCCTTTTCTTAATTGATCATGTCTTCCCAAAGTTGTTTCTCAAGTATTTCACAAGAAACTGACAAATATTGTTGATATATCCACTCCTCTCACCATTATAGACTACAGAGCGGGTCCTCTCACCCTAGATAAAGGTAGAGCATAAAGTAGGAGGGTATATCATACCCTCATCCTGGTGCTACCTAACTCTTTCTGATCATGAGTGATAAAGATATTATGAGATCCTTCCCTGGCTAAAAAATGACACTAATCTAGATATATCATCTTGTAAACATCTAGTTGATGTTACCCGACGACAAAGGGAGGACCGATTTAGGTACCAACATTGTATGGTGGATATTTAATATTCTTCAATAGTCTCTTAGTATAGACTCCCATAGAACTTCTCACAAAATTTTATCTTCATATTTAACGGTTAAGGGCTTCATCCTTCTTTCTCTATTTTCTCACTGTTAGAAACTTCAGATTTTTGAAATATTATAAAATGGAGGGTATTTAGTCTCATGACTTAATATTTTGCATTAAGGTATGTTTGATACCATCTATCATTAAATCTTACTACTGGGTCAACCCTTTTAGCAAAAAACCATCAAATGTTGCAATTACTTCTTACTATGACTAGAAAAACTATGTATAAGATATAATGAGGATTTATCATCCTAGGGTTTTGAAATTTTAAGCCCGAAGACACTTCTTCCCACCTTTACAAAATATCCATGCCATTCCTAAGCATATCTTGACCATCATTATCATTGGATAAGGCTATAGACATCCATAAACACAACATGTAATGACTGTTATAAACATAAATGCAGGGTATTCAAGAATTTTGACTTTCAAACTATAAATAAATCCTATCATCCAATGTCTCTTACTAAAATATCAAGTTCAATATTATTCCACCCATATGAGACCCTTGAAATAGGGAATACCTAGAAAAATGCAATAAGGCACTTGATGATTCTTATCATTCATTATACTTCCTCTCTTCACAGACTTAGGGTTGTATTAATTTCATTTTAAAAAGAATCTTGTCATAAACCCAATCAAAAGGTGACATAAAGAAACTTCTCACTGATATCAGAGTGTATTCCAAATACGCCCAATGGAAAGATATTATGATATATCTTTTTACTAGAAAAATTATGATACTTAGCAGAAGACACACAAAAGGTTTACACATAAGAATAGGGTGCATTCAAAGGTGTAGAAGGATAGGGAAGGATGCGTGCACGAAAGATAAGGAAAAATTTAGGACTTAGTCATTTTCACGTGTACTGGATATTTCTGGAGATAGTGTGCAGAGCACACAAACCGTATAAAGACTTGCGTGACACGCATAGGCTATTCTTGGAAGAGCGGATACCAAGTGCTTTACACAGGTTCGAGCTAATAATATAATTCTACTGCCAGTTAACTAGAAAATATCTATTGTTAGTGCACTTGCATGTGTGTCTATTATTGGAAAGGTGCATAGCTATTTTCAGCATGCAACCTATTTTGGGAATTACGCAAGTAGTGAACGGAAAGTCCCCACCCTTATAAATATGTAGTGATTTGCGTAGTATAGGAGGACTGGATATAAGTTAGTGTGAAGTTATGCTACTAGATCTAATACACGCATAAGCTTATGATATTAATTATTGTAAGAAGCTTATTTGCATTTATTTTGTTTAATATAATCAAGTGTATTGACTGATTCAAGGTGTTAAACATGGTTATAACTAAATCTTGCATGGAAAAACTCATTGTGTATATTACTTAAATATTATACTCTTTATATTTAGATCTGAAATATGCTCTATAGGATGTTATACTAAGTATGGATCTGAATACATTAAATCTTCATCTTGCTAACATCCTACACTAGCAACCCTAAAGAGGGGCTTGGCACCTTTGCGCGCTTTAGGTGAGTGCTCAGTCTAGGATGAGTGATGTACCAGCGCACCTGTGTTATTACATGTAAATTCTAGGCTACATCATTAGTTCCATGTTACCCGGGACCTATTTTTCAGTTGTTTTCAGGATGGTTCACGATGAAGACATACCAGATTAACCCTCACGAAAGTGTTGAGGAGTGGATTACATGATCTATAAGGAGAATCCACATGGAGGTTCAACACCTGAATCTAAGTTTAACGCATGTGTATGGGTGGAAATATAATATGTATGATAGTTTGTATGAGATATTATTCAATATTTTTTAGTATAACTATATGAGTGGCTAGTTGTTTATGCGTCTAAAAGGGATTTGAGGTATCATGCACTTATTTGTATGGACGTAGGAAGAATTTCAGGCCCTCTATGATACTGATCTGATTTGGAAACACGTTGTGGATACTTGGTTTTATGGTGTTCTAAATAGTTATATTCTGGAGTACTCAATTTCCACTTATTCTTTCCTAGAGGTAGCATGGAATTCCATTTTTTTACGATATCCCAGGGAAACTTACCTGCAAGGCATTCCATTGGCGATCAAAATCTTGATGGTAACCCTAAACTTTGGAAAGAAAACCAATGGCTAACTAAACTCCAACCACATGTGGGGGACAGGATTAGGTTTGGTAAAATATGACAGACCTAGTGGCAGAAAGAAATAGAGAGAGGAAAGGAGGCTTAAGTATAATAAGGTGTGTGAGAGAGAAATAAAGAAGTAGTGGGATGTTGCAGAGTGAATGGACATTAAAGAGAGAGATGGCTCGCGAAGGATTTGGAGCTCACGTAGAAGGCATGGATCCTGAGCATCAGGAACTCCCATATTTGGGAAAGCATTGATAGGGAACTCACCCTCAGCCTCATGTGGAAGAACGCACCAGCAAAGATGACCTAGGCCATGGGTGTAGCATCTAAATCTACCTAGACAACCTCAGCCCCTACGCTTGGTTTTTACTAGTATCTAGTATGACAAACCAGTTCAGACAAGATAATTTAGGTAGTGTGAGAGCAAGAGTAATTCATATAACAAGTACATTGATGGCATAGGGAAAACATCTCCATTGTTATTGTTTGGAGGTAACTTTTCAGGTGCATCATCCAGACAAAAATTCAAGCACGCAGAATTTTGGACTCACTTCTAGGAGTGGTAACACTTCACAGAATGTAGGGGTGGAATTTAGTTACTACTATTGGGACATAGGGAAGTACATCTTCTGGTCCGCTATCCGTCTAGAAACTGGTAGAGGATCATGGAGGTATAGGTGGTTCTAGTTTCTAGTGGATCTAGTGGTTCTAGAGGTAGAGGAAACACAGGAGGATCTGGATTAGGTGGGCAAGGTCTGCACTAACCCCAGAAAAATTATATGGAGATATCTCTCCATCTACCAGAATATAGGGGCACGGAAGATGTTGTTGAACATGTGGAAATGTGTGAAATATTGTGGTACACAAAAGGTTATCATAGCTTCTGAGCACAGGGCAACAGTCAATTTATCTCTACGTTACAAGGGCGCGCATATAGTTGGTACAGAAAGTTTGACCCTGATCAGACTTGTGTAGATTATGCAACATTGAAAGATGTTTTCCTTAAAGAGTTTCACATCCCTGAGTCTCAAGCAGAAGAGTATAAGTGTGTTTACGGATACTCAAGAAAGGCACTACTGAGAGTGTCAGAGGAGTATGATTTCTGTTTCAAAACACTTTTATCTAAGCTTTCTTATGATATTCATTGCAAGACAACATGTAAAATGGTTCATTGGAGGTCTAATTACACCATCTTAGAAGGGTGCTATCACATGAAAACATAGACTGATCCATGACAAATCACTTGAAGTCAGCTTTACGTGTTGAGGAATTCAAAAGTTATATAGACACTGGGGTGATCCCAGTTTTAGAAGCATAGATTGCAGATATGGTGAAAAATAGTTGGAGAAGCTACTAGGAAAATTCAACACATGAGATGTGCATGGGGATTTGGAGTACATATTGAGTGAAGTGGAAGGCCACACCAAGGATTAGTTTTCCCTGTATATCAGTACGTTCATTTATTGCTAGACCATGAGATATGTCATTTAAACCATGATGTTAGCCATTGTCCCATTATTACAATGCGTAATAAGGAAGAACGTCTCTTGCTATTTTAAAATTTGTCAGGTCCATGAACTCAAGAATACAGTAAGTCTACTAGATTGATTAGTCATATCCATGATGATATAGATATTGGGTGTGAGATAGACAGGAGTATCAGATAACTCTAAAAGTAAGAATGAGCATTAGGATCAGGATCAAAATAAAGTGTGCTATGGTCAAAATGAAGGATGCATTTTAAAGGAGGTCGTGGACAGAGGTCAAGGATTACCATGTTGGATTTAGAGGATGATGTTGTGGTGGTGGATGAGGTGAGTTTCCTCATGGATCATGCTAATAGTTGTAGATCTCCTGACCACTATAGGTGTGAATGTCCCTCAGAATATTACATGTTCCTTTCTATGGAAAGAATCATAGTTAGGAGGAATGCCTAGAAACTTATATGAGCATCTTAGTAAGCAGCATAAACAAGAAAAAAAAGGTGTATGGGGATGGTTAGGATACAACGCGTTGTGGAGATATTAGTGGATTCCCAAGTTGGAACCATAGAATCCAATGCATTATCATGTAAAGATCACTACCCGTGCTAAAGTAGCACGCACGAAAGTAGAGCATGCCAAAGAAGCATTACAACATAAGCCTACCATCACTAAGGAGGAGGCTCTATATGCACGGTACCCAGATCATGTCCATCAGAAGAAGGTTTATCAAGAAACCATGAAGGTACTTAGAAATCTTCAGGGTGAAATACAATGTTTAAAGGAGAAATCATGGAAGATGGAGCAAAAGAAAGCAACAAAGACGGTCCAAACTGATATTGATAACTTGAGAGAAGTGTTCAAAATGTTACACCAGGAGAATATCATTCCATTATTAGGGAATTGGCTAAATGGAAACACTCTACACACAAGTATTGATATTGGATGACAGATCTTGCATGAAAATCTTCCCCCTCATAGCTTAGAATTTGACAAGGAAATCACTCTTAATGTTGTTGTGGATGGATGGATTTTGAGTAATATATTGATTGATACATGCGCGGAAGTCAATGTGCTTAATTTAGATGCATGGGTATAGATGGGAAAACCCCAGTTACAACCATATTCTAATGTGTTGATTATGTCAAATCAAACCAAGGCCACCCCTATTGGATTTTTAAAAGATGCATCGATTATTATACAAGGGGCCAAATTCATAGGGGACTTTGAGGTTTTGTCACTTGTAGAAATATACAGCTTCCCTGTTGGGATGTGGAGCCTATTTTTGGTCTTTTCAAATAAATATTGAAGTGTGGAGTTTGCATTGGGAAGATGAAAGGTAAGAGAAAAAAATAGAGGGAAAGGTAACGGTGGGAAGTCGAATGATCGTGAAAGGTAAAATTCTAAGAGTAAGTTAGAATGTTGGCACTGTGGGAAGGTTGGTTATGCTAAGAAATATTGTTGGGCTCTTCAGGATAAGAAGAACAAGGAGGAAACTAAAGAGGTAAATCTGGCAGCAGGTGATGTTTGTCAAGATGCCTTAATTCTTTCTTTAGATAATATTGATGAATCTTAGGTGTTAGATTCAAGGGCATCTTTCCATGCCACCCCACATAGACATTACTTTACTGATTTTGTTCAAGGAGATTTTGGACATGTATATCTTGGTGATGATGAACCATGTAGCATAGTAGGGAAAGATTGTGTTCAGGTGAAAATGAAAAATGGGAACACATGACTGCTTAAGGATGTCAGGCATGTGCCTAAGTTGAGGTAGAACTTGATATCAATGGGATAGCTAGGAAGTGATGGCTATACGGTCAGTTTCACAGTGGATTCTTGGAAGGTTACCAAGGGAGCTCTTATGGTTGCAAGAGGTAATAAAACCGGTACTTTATATTTAACCAATGGTGCTGATTATTGTAATTTAGTTGCTACAGATGGAGATGCACATTTTTGGCACCAAAGGCTCGGTCATATGAGTCATAAGGGCATGTATATTATAAAGGATAGACTGCCTAGATTAAAGGAGTTAGATTTGGAATTCTGTGAGGACTGTGTTTATGGGAAACAGAAGTGGGTGAGATTCCTCAAGATTGGACCTATCAGGAAGGAGGGTAAGTTGGAGTTAGTTCATACAGATGTATGGGGGCTAGCTAAGGTAAACTCTATTAGTGGTTCATGTTATTACGTCACTTTCATTGATGATGCAACTAGAAAAGTTTGGGTATATTGCATTAGAAAGAAATTTGATGTGTTTGAAACTTTCAAAATATGGAAAGCCTTGGTTGAGAATGAAACAGGTCTCAAGCTAAAATGTCTCAGGTCATATAATGGAGGGGAATATTGCAGCAATGAATTTATTGATTACTGTTTGGTAAATGGGATCCACAGGCAAAGAACAGTTCCAAATACTCCACAGGAAAATGGAGTGTCAAAGAAAAGGAACATGAAAATCATGGAGCATGCTAGGTGCCTGAGGTTACATGCGGGGCTGCCACTCATGTTTTGGGTGGAAGCGGTAATCAGAGCTATTTATCTGATTAACAGAGGACCCTCTATGGCCTTGGATGGAGGTATACCTGAGGAGGCTTGGTCTGGTAAGAAAATTGATTACTCTTTTCTTAGAGTATTTAGATGTGAGGTATTTGTTCACATTGATAAAGATGATAGGACCAAGTTAGAGGCTAAGTCTGAGAAAGGCACCTTTGTTGGATATGGTGAAGATGATTTTGGTTTTTGTGTTTGGAGTCTTAAATACAAGAAAATATTTCTGTCTAGAGATATTGTCTTTAATGAAAAAGTCATGTATAAAGATCAGTTGTAGCAACAAAAAGAGAAATCAAAGAAAGAATACACAGTGTTAGAGGACATTGTGGATAACAAGGTGTCCAAGGGGCCGGTTTAGGTACAACATGTTCTGGCACAACCAATTGAGGTACCTACTCATCAGGAACCCCAAAATCCTGAGGTGAGAAGGTCTTTTAGGGTAAGAAGGGAACCTAAACGATTTACTCCATCTTTGAATTATTTATTGCTCACTGAAATTGGAGAGCTAGAGTGCTTTGAGGAAGCAGTGCAAGTGGAAGCCAGGAAGAAGTGGGAGTAGGCCATGGATGAAGAGCATAGATCTCTTATGGAGAGCCAGAATTAGGATCTGGTGGAGTTGCCCGAGGGCAAGAGAGCATTAAAAAACAAGTGGGTGTATAGAATCAAAGAGGAATATGGAGGCAGGAAACGATACAAGGCACGTGGTTGGTGGTCAAAGGATTTACATAGAAGAAAGGTATAGACTTTGATGAATTTTTTTCTCCTGTTGTTAAAATGACTTCTATTAGAACCATTCTTAGGTTTAGTTAGCAGTTGAAGATTTACACTTAGAACAGTTAGATGTGAAGACTACATTCCTTCATGGTGATTTGGAGGAGGAATTATATATGCAGGCAGCCACAAGCCCGATATGAGGTCAATGGGAAGGAGAACCTGGTGTGCAAATTAAAGAAGAGATTGTATGGCCTGAAACAAGGTCCACGACAGTGGTACATGAAGTTTGATAGTTTTATGCAGGAGCAGGGTTACTCCAGGTGTCACTCAGACCATTGTATGTACATCAAGAAGTTTCTTGATGGTAGTTATATTATTCTGTTCCTGTATGTGGATGATATGCTTGTTGCAGGGAAGAACATGCAGAAAATAAAGGTACTCAAGAAGTAGCTAGGTGAATCCTTTGTTATGAAGGATTTGGGGGTAGCAAAACAGATCCTTGGCATGAGAATAACTCGGGATAGGAAGGAGCGGAAACTGACTTTATCTCAAGAAGAGTACATTAAAGAAGGTCTTGGAGAGGTTTAGTATGTAAGATGCTAAACCAGTTGGGACTCCTTCGGACAAGTCACTTCAAGTTATCAAAGGAATAGTGTCCCAAGACTGAGGAGGAGAGATTCATATATGTCCAGGGTACCTTACTCATCAGTAGTTGGCAATTTGATGTATGATATGGTATGTACTAGGCCTAGATATTGCCCATGTAGTGGGAGCATTGTAAGTAGGTTTATGAGTGATCCTAGGAAATGAGCATTGGCAGGGCAGTAAAGTGGATACTTCAGTATTTGAGAGGGACCATGGGAGTACTGTTTTGTGTTACAGTGGATCGGACATTACTTTGTGTGGATATGTTGACTCATACATGGTTGGATATTTGGACAGCAGGAGGAGCATGAAAGGTTATGTTATTTACTGATAGGTGATACAACAGTGAGCTGGATTTCATGGTTACAGAAGGTTGTGGCTTTGTCAACCACATGAGGCTGAGTATGTTGCTGTTCCACAGAAGCTAGCAAGGAGATGATTTGGCTACAACAATTGCTTGATGAGTTGGGGCATAAGCATGAAGTTGGAAAGACTATATAGTGATATTCAGAGTGTTATTCACTTAGCTAAGAACTCTGATTTTCCATTCTAGGATGAAGCATATACAATTGAGATATCACTATCATCAAGGACAGTTTTAGAGGAAGATAAGTTGAAGTTGGAGAAGATTCATACTAGTCAGAATCCTATAGAAATGATGACCAAGGTGGTCACAAGGGAGTAAACTAAAGCTATGTTTAGCTTTGGTTGGCCTTCGTGGATGACAGTGAAGGGTTGAGAAGCTTTTCTCAGTAGGAAATCAGTCTCTAAGTGGGAGATTGTTATGTTTGTGGAGCCTTGTTTTCATGTCTAGAGTTCTCAAATACACCTTGCAGTGTGGAGTACGACTTGGGATATTTTTACGGTCATGTCCGTTTATTTTCCAGCCATGGTGAAGATGAAAGGTCATGACAGTTTCTTTTCCAGCCGTGGGAAGATGAAAGGTCATGCCCTGAAGTAAATTTTCATGGGTCAGTTTATTAGACTTCATGGGTAATGGATTGTAATCCGTATAAATAGAGGTTGTTAGGCTATCTTGAAGTTTCCATATTTTTTGTAAAACCACCTCTTTGAGCTACCTATTGATCAAGTAGGTTATAAATAGATGGACATACAATAGGATATAGATCAATGTGTTTTGTGAATTGTGGAATAGATGTGGTGTAACATTCAAGTGTGAATTCTGAGAGGGTTTGTTAAGCACAACTCCAAACAAGATTCTGATTAGGTTGTAATTGTGAAGACTGTTGGCTTGATAATAAAATCTAAGCAAGTGTTCTTGGTGGATGTAGCCCACATTTGGTGAACCACGTTAAATATTGTCTTGTCTTGTGTTGTGCATTATTTATTTATATTGTTATATTTCTACATGTATACTTCTGCTATATAGTTTCCTACTGCTGTGATTTGAAGAATTGTTTCCGCATATTTGTTCTCTAATTCCTAACATTCCCAGATCTACTTGGGTCCCCCTAGTGTTATGCAAATAATTTTGATCTTCGGTTCAACAAGGGATATATCAGTTTTGATAACAAGTAGGAAAGATTTATCATCCCTTTAACATATGGAAAATGTATGCCCTATGTTGAGCATTTGAGTGAGGAAGATCTAAATAGGATTTATGTGCACGCCATCAAGGACCCATAAGTGCTCAAGCCATCTAAAGAAGGAATTCGTCAGTGGGAAGATGCACAGTTTATTAGCGATACTACAAGTGTTTCTTGTGATGATTGGGCTCATAGTACTTATGAGCTGGTAAGGAGTGAAGTAAGAAGCATCTTTTCGTAGAACAGCAAACCCTGTTATATCAGGAGAATAAGCAACAACTCGATACCTCAAAACACTAGAGAAGGAGACCCTATGGTATTTCTGTGCACCATGGAGGAATAGTGGATGGACCAGTTGGAGAGATGAAATATGCTATAATATACCCTACACGGGACAGGAGCGCGCTGATGGGTCGTTCATAAGGATAATCTTGTAGGATGGAATGAAATCGGGATTGTTCTTTCTACTTGGTTTTCTAGGTGCAATGCACCTATACAAATCTACACTTATCATGGTAATCAACCTATTCAGCACCACGTTCAGTAGTGTGAGAGACTCTGGATATATGGGAAGGAAGCTCTACCACCTTCACTCTGGGTGCAAAAATTTTATTCCACTTTACAAGGTTGTACACGTGCTTGGTATGTATATGCGGAAATCCATAGAGAGACTAGAAATTAGTAGGATTTGATTGCAAGACTGATCCAGAATTTTGAATACTTCTCTACTAAACTTCCAGTAAAAGAGGCATTAAGGGTTATAAAGCATTTAACTATGGGAGATAGTGCCAAGGTTGAGGAACTCATTCAAGATTTATTTGATGGAAATAATTTAGGAGAGAGTTTTGTTGAAGAAATAAAGGACATTGCAAGGTGAAGGTAATTATTTGTATAGAACTTATTTACTTTCCATTCATCCCATTCCTTATTCTTTATTCTTTAAAAGTATCGGGAGGAAACCATTTCCAGGGTGGTAATGCATTTTTTTGTGGGGTAATATTGAGCAGACAAATTATGATACTTAGCAGAAGGCACATAGAAGGTTAGCGTATAAGAATAGGGTGCATTCAGGACTTAGCCATTTTCACGTGTACGGGATATTTTTCGAGATAGCGTGCAGACCACAAAAAATGGATAAAGACTTGCACGACACACATAGGATATTATTGGAAGAGAGGATACCAAGCACTTTGCATGGGTTCATCCTAATAATAAAATTCTACTACCAAATAACCAGAAGATATCTATTATTAGCACACTTGCATGTGTGTCTATTATTGTAAAGGTGCATAGTTATTTTCAGCATGTGACCTATTTTGATAATTATGCAAGCAGTGAACGAAATTCCCCACCCTTATAAATATGTAGTGATCTGCATACTATAGGAGGATTGGATATAAGTTAGTGTGAAGTTATGCTATCAGATCTGATGTGCGCATGAGCTTGTGGTATTAATTATTGTAAGAATCTTTTGTGTATTTATTGTGTTTAATATAATGGAGTGTATTGACTGATTCAAGGTGTTAAACACAGTTACAACTAAATCTTACATGGAAGAACTCATTATGGGTATTACTTAAATATATTACTCTTTATATTTAGATATGGAATATGCTTTGTAGGATGTTATACTAATTATGGATCTGAATACATTAACTCTTCATCTTGCTAACATCCTACACAATTAACCCTAAAGAGGGGCCTGGTACATTTGTGCACTTCGGGTGAGTGCTCAGTCTAGGCTGAGTGATGTGCCAGCTCGCCTGGGTTATTACTAGTAAATTCTAGGCTGCATCATTAGTTCCATTTCTGAGGCTACTTTTTCATTTGTTTTTAGGATGGTTCATGATGAAGACATATTGGTTAACTCTCGCAAGTGTTGAGGAGTGGATACAAGATCTAGAAAAATAATATGTACAGAGGTTCAACACCTGATCTGAGTTTAACGCACATGCATGGGTGGAACATAATCTGTATGACAATTTGTATGAGATATTTTGTAACGCCCTGTGCTTTCTTTACTGTTGTCAAAGTAATGATAGGACAAATGGTTTTATCCTATGCTATTGGCACCCTTGCATATCAAAAATTAAATGGAAATTTGATGTGAACACGTAATCATAATATCATGAATAAGCTAAGGATGATCTCCTTAGATGAGAAACCTACTAATCCGGGGTCTATCTTATTGATGAACTATTTTCGCTAAGAGGACATTACATCGTTTGTAATGTTGTATGTCATAAAATCCTTGGTGTAAATTTAAGCCTTGAAAGTGATTTGCGTTGTTTTTGCTTATCTATATTAAATTGTTAACGTTATAGCTTTTATAACTAAGTAATGTTAAGACTTTGATAATTTTGATAGTTTGCTTAATGACTTAATTTGGAATGCGATGAAGACTTCCTATTGGTTTATAATAGGTCTTAAACCGATCATCTGATAGTCTAACCCATTTTATGACTAATGCTATCATGATCATATTTCCAAGGATAAAGGGGCTATAGTTGTCAGTCATGGACCTAATTATTAAGAATTAAGGGCATCAACTCCTATGAGTATACATGAGCAACTTTCTTGATCAACGCTAACATTATAACACACACACACAGATATATATATATATATATATATAATGACTAATGCTATCATGATCATATTTCCAAGGATAAAGGGGCTATAGTTGTCAGTCATGGACCTAATTATTAAGAATTAAGGGCATTAACTCCTATGAGTATACATGAGAAACTTTCTTGATCAACGCTAACATTATAACACACACACACACATGTATGTGTGTGTGTGTGTGTACACATATACATATATCTATAGATTTCGAAAAGGGAATTTATAAAGATTAAAGTAGTTAAGTAACTACTATTGAAGATTTATTATCTAATGTAAAAGCAGGACAATCTAATCATAGTGGTATAGTTCTAAACTTAGCATATGAGCCTATTGTTGAGAAGATTGACTTGGGCATTACTTTAGCTATTTCAAAGGATGTATATGCATATGAAAATAGTATGAAGCCTTAAGTTATGCTAAGAAAGGACATCTGAATTTCTATTTGTATAAAATTTGGTTGGTCATTAAAAGGGATATAATGTTTCCTAAATTCAAACGGTTGATGAGATGGCACCCACCACCTAATAGTTGTACTCACAGTCCTTAATTATCTCTGCCAAATGATTTTAAGATGAAGTATTTTAGTTATCTAAATCACCTTGCATGGCATGAAGTATGATTTTTTTAAATTTAAAGGAGAGCTAAGAATAGTTGGTTTGTAAATTGGCGGCAAGCTCCATTAACTCTGCATTTAATGTCTTTTATTGCCCACCTTCCTCAGGAAGTGCATGGATGGATTGGAACAAAGGGGCAGTTTTTGGTATCGATTCATTTCATGGCTAAAAGCTCATAGTAGCTTGGCATGTAAGGAGGAAGTTTATCTATGTGTTGATGCAAATTTCCATGAAGAAAACATCAGTTGAGTAGATGGAACAAAAAGTTCCCAAACTCATTAAAACATCAAGGAAACTTTGTGATCTGTTGAATGAAGGAATTCATTTCAAAGGTTTGGGGATTTTCCTGAGTAATTGTGAAAGTTTTGAAAGGAAATAAAACACTGGCGTAACAGGCATGATATGCTCTGAACTTTTCATAATTTCTTTCTTTATTTAGTAATTTCACAAAAATAACCTTGCCTTGTATGAAATTTTGTGTTTATAATTTCAGAGATGTAGAATCATTTAATACTTGCTCTGTAAAGTATGAATTGCTATGGATTCATGATATATGTTGTTAAAAGTGATTACTTAAGTATAGGCTCCAATAAGGTTTATTATCGTTAAGAAAATAATTCACTCTTGAGATGTTTGAGGACTGCTGCTATAATGATTACTGGGTTTGATTTGATACGCCAGAATTGTTGAAATATTCTTGCAGTTGTGAATTGATATCTACCCATACTATAGAAAACTTTGTTTAATTTTTTACCCATCTCCTCAAGGATATGAATAAATATAGCAAGATATTGTGGTATTCTGGAAAATGTTCTGTGTGAGTTTTGTTATAGATGTATTTCCTTGACCTAGTGTTGTTGGATTTAAGCAACTGGGTTTGATTCTTTAAATAAATATATGCCTCTGGAGTCGTGTTGGTCTTATAGGAGGCATCGTTAGTACTTATAATCGACCTAGTTTTATTTAAAATAAGTATTTGTACTGAAGAAAAAAAACAAATGAATTTAATATTATCATCGAGTTGTAGATAATAAGGACAGTAGTGATGATTACAAGGTCTGCCTCTTAGGCTCTTGGATAGGCAGTTTAGAATGGCGTTATGGTCTACTCAAGAGCCACTTTTATGGCTTGACTAAATTGTTGAGTCTCCTAACAGTTAATTGTTGTATCTTGTTTACAATTTAAAATTGTATAATATCCAAATACTTTATTCTATTATTTCATGTTGATCTCCTTGTTGCTTCTTAATAAATCTGGAACTATTCTGACTCCTTCGGGATTTAAAGCTAGTTACGGAAAGGGTATATTGAGATTTGATTACTGTGATGGTTAAGTCCAACTTGTTAAAATCTCATCACTTATGTTCCATCTTAGCCTCTATAACGGAGGATGGACATTCTCCTGTAAAACCTTGTATATTACTTAATGGGCTAATTTATTCACTATTATTACTAAAGCTTGGTTCTTGTTGCAATTCTTACTGAGTTTGAAAGTGATGACGACTTTGACTAAGAATCTCCTTCCTCTTGTAAGAGATGCAATTCACTATTGACCATTAGGAAACCATCCTAAAAAGTGATCTAATCATCTAGAAGTTTATACATTAGATTTTACGGTTGAAAAGGTGTTAAACAGTTCCTTTTAATGGGTATGCCTCATCTCAACGTATGAGCTGGTAATGATAGTTGAGTTTGATTTCCTGACCCTTACGCTCTTATCTGTGCTTTCTGGGTTTATTTTCTAATGTTAGAAATTGAGTCATTAAGTAGGGCTAGGGATTAAAGTTGTCCCAAAATAGGAAGTCTCTTGGCTTCGGGGTTGTAAAGTTTGGTGGTATTACCCCTCTGTAGTAATTAACATGGTTCAAGTTTGTTGATCACATTGTCATACTATGTGTTCTATTAAGAAGATGGAGGCATTGATTTTGTACAGTAACCCATTATGGGACCAAACAGTTAAGCTATATACCCCTACTCTTATAATAGATGATAACTGGATACATCATTTAACCGAGTACGTAATATGTGATAGATCCTTGCCGGGTGTAATGTTTCTTATTTGAATTATGTGGTATCTTGGAAAATCCAGAAGTGACTCTTTCTCTTATAGTAAATTGTACTTGATTTTATTTATTAAGTACGGGGTTTCCTTGACATTTTGAAAGTTCCTTATTAACCTTTCCTGGTTGTGTCATGAATTTAGTTCAGTATGATCTAACTTTGTTTAGTAGAATGGGTTAGGAGATTGTTCTTATATTCAGAATCATGTGAAGTCTTGACTTCCCAAGAAAAAGTGGGTTGCTAGAAGTTGCAATTCATGTTGAGCAAACTCATGGGATATTAAATGTTTAGATGTACTTTTTGGGTTAAGTAACAATTATTTTATCTCGTCAACACATGGTACCTACTCTCTTCCAAACTTTTAAAGACTTTATTGTTTATTAGGTCTTGGTATGTTGAAACATATCTAAAGAAGGGAATTGTGTACTCTTTTCTAGTCTTAGAATGTTCAATAAGTGCTTAAGTTGAGGTAAGTATTAAATAAGTAGTATGTTACTCAAGTTATACCTGATTGTTATATGGCAGGATGCCATGAATGTTCTCACCCTTTTATCCTCGAGGTTAAATGCACTAATATTGTATTTCGTTAGCCAAATACTTTTGAGGTCTTGGTATTATTGCCTGAACCTTAGTAGTCCTTATGGGTGTATGAAATCCTCGTTAGATCTGTTGTGAAGATTTGGGAGATTGCTAGAATGTATTCTTGATATTTATATGGTTACTTAATTGTTGAGTAAAACAATTTCAGGCATGCAAATATGGGATTGCATGAGTGAAATCTTGATACTCTTATACGGTATTCTTTGAATACTTATAATTCTCATGTATCTTATGAATTGTATGACTGGTTCTAAGTGACTAAAGTAGTTGTATAGAAATTTAAGTCTGAAATTGATTTCTTCCATGGTTCATTAAATTGCTTGCTTCTATCATGTTATTGAGAGAATTGTTTATCTACTTAAGCTTTGCTATATTGATTTATAAAAATAATATGGTTTATTTTTATGAAATAATTAAGCAGAGTATGTTGTTATGTTTAGTTAAGGCTTATCATGCTCATTTCATGTGAACTAACTCATGCTAACAATTTTGCAGACAAATGCTAAGAAATAAGGTGGAAGTATTTAGTCTTGTATATTATCTTGAACGAAGAAGGTGTGAAGATATGACTGACTTAAATGTTCTTAAGATGAAATACTTCTCCTTGAAAATGGAAAAAGGGCTTACTAATTAATGAAAATGGTTTATTCATTAAAATGGAGGATTTTGGTCATGCTTAAAGGTATGAGTTGTATTTATCTCATAAATGTAATTAAGATAGATTTCATGATGCTATATTTTTTTCATATAAGTGGTTGATTGTCAATTGATGAGTTATGAGTCGTAAATCTATCAAGTTAAGAAATCAACATCTACAATACTATTGTATTAATCATTAGTATCAATCATGTAGTAAGTGTTATACACACCTTATGTGTGAGATTCTAGGGATCATAGAAGGGACTATTGGAGGAACGTTGCTTAAAAATATCTTGTTCTAATTAATCATACGTTAAGCATACTTGGAATTAGATAAGGTTACTAATGGGCAACTGCCTCTTTATTAAATGCAAAATAACAATCTAATTGTATAATCGTGTTCAGTTCTCCGATAGTTTTGTATAGGGTGTATTCAGATAGTCAAAGATATAGGAATGTAATATTGATTTCTAAGTGAAATCGAAATTAATTCCTATACTAGGACGATACACATAAGCTACAAGAGGATGGTCTTATGGTAATCTAACATGACTATGTATTGATTATGGTTTCACTTTTCGGGAATTGCAAAATTATGATAAATTATGTTATGAAATATTTTTCTCAAGGAGATGAAATGTTTTCAATTAGGGGGCTATCCCATGATGCATCATTATGAACACATAAGCATGTCGGATACAATAGAAGTAAGATGGGAACATGCTTACTAAGTTAAAAAGAACATAGCATTTGAATCTCATCCCTAGTCAATACTGTAATTATCTCTAAAGAGAATTAGAGAGTGAAATTTTAAAAGGATATGATAGGGAAAGATAAATGGGCAAGTGGTTCGAAATATACCATAGCGGATACCCCAGATATATCTTACTTGTTGGAGATAGTTTAATAAATGAACACTCTTTACTAAGCTGCAATTAAGAAAAGTGATGTGCTTAAACTGAAAAGAGGGTTGGCATTGATAGCCTATGACACTTAATTCAAGGAATGAATCATACCTAAATACTTAGCTTCATATAAGTACATATCCCTAGAATATGAAATAAGGAACATGAGCCTAAATGTTAAAGCTAGGACAGTTCTTGAAACTGTAATAATGACCATAGACATTGATAGTATTGTTTCTATCAATGGTTAACATGGGTATGAGATATTGAAAGTTAATTAAAATGTTATAGAGATTGGGGGTCTTGGGATCAACTCAATCCAAACCTTAGGTATGACCCATTCGTGGAGAAGGTGTTGTAAATCCTAGGCTATTCTATAATGATTACCTTGAAAACATTAAACACCAGGCACAAATATAGGATTCTAGGCGGGTGAACTCGCTGCATATACTACATAGTCGTATCCCTATGGTGATGATTTCCACCATTAGGATATTACCATTTAGCATATGTAATGAGTTGTCTCGTCAAGAGACTAGATTGTAGTATGGTGTTATCCTAAGTACAAACCTTGGTAGAGTTACAAGACAGATTGGACCTCCTGGGTACGCACTCTTATATCAACCTATGATGGCTACCGGAAGGTATGTGGGTGAGTAACAAGGTGAATTGTTACAAGAACACTTTCTTTCTCATAGGAATCATAGGATGACATAGAGGTATGTCTTCGTGTAGGTTAAACTAATCTGTACCTCATTCAAGGCTTGTAGCTGTTTACAGCATTAACATTTGTGAATCCATATAATTGAATAAGTGATTAAGGTGAAATGAAAATTTCCTAATGACGTGTGTTTCATCATGGAATGGAGCATGGCATACATGAATCAGAAACTTTGTGCAAAGTGGTGTAAGAGGCTGATTACATTGTCAATATTTCACCATTATCTAAGTTGTGAGATGCATGTGGTTTTCATAGGTGGAATCTAGGTACACACTTAGGGGTTTTCACTTATAAACCATATCCTATTAAAGGAGAACCAAAGGGATACATTTTATGTATGGCTCGTATAGAGCATTGAGGGAGAATGAGTTAGTATTCTCTCATACACCTACACATGGTTCATGAAAGTTATTGGAAATGGATTGCTTAAAGGTTTATGTAGATTTAAATATATGGGTATTTAAATCAGCTGCATAAAGTTATTTATTATAAATAAAAATAAAAAATAAAAAATCTAGAGATGAAGTGACAAAAAAAAGTGGATGTTACATATTTTTCACTATTTTTCTAGTAGAACTGTACAAGTCGCTGGTTGATTATGCGTCTAAGAGGGATTGGAGGTATCACAAACTTGTCTAGACATAGGAATAAACTTAGGCGCTTTATGATGTAATCTGATTTAGACACGCATTGTGGATACTTGGTTTCATGGTGTTCTAAATAGTTATATTCTGGAGTACTCAATTTCTACTTATTCTTTCCCAGAGGTAGTAGAATTTCATTTTTTATGATATCCCAGGGGAACTTTTCTGCAAGGCATTCCACTAGTGATCATGAATTTGGAAAGCAAGCCAATGGCTGACAAAACCCAACCACGTGTGGGGGCAGGAGTAGGTTTGGTGACATATGGAAGACCTAGCGGTAAAAATATAGAGAGAAGAAAGGTGGCTTAAGTATAATGAGGAAAGTGAGAGGGAAATAAAGAAGCAACGGGATGTTGCAGAGTGAATGGAATTGAGGAGAGAGATGGCTCGTGAAGGATTTGGAGCTCACACAAAAGGCATAGAGTCATAGCATCAAGAACTCCCCCATTTGGGAAAGCATGATAGGGAACCCCCCTCGGCCTCACATGGAAGTGCACCAGTAGAGAAGACCTAGGCCGCTGGTGCACATCTAAATCTACCTACCAACCTCATCCTTGTGCTTGGTTTTCTAGTATCTAGTATTTCAAACATTCAACAAGCTAAATTAGGCAGTGGGAGATTAGGAGTAAGTCACATAACAAACACTTTGATGGCAAGAAAAATGTCTTCACTGTTGTTTAGAGGTACATTTTTAAGTGCATCATCCACATAGAATTTTTTTCTCACTTCTAGGAGTGGTCACACTTCACAAAATGTAGGGGTTCAATTCAGTTCTACTATTGAGAAAAAGGGAATTACATCCACTGGTCCACTTTTGGCTATAGATGGAGGATCAGGAGGTATAGGTGGTTCTAGTTCTAGTGGATCTGGTGGTTCTGGAGGTAAAGGAAACACATGAGGTTCTGGATCAGGTAGGCAAGGTCCACACCAACCCCAAAATATTTACATGGAGATGTCTCTTCGTCATCTAGAATATAGGGGCATAGAATATGTTGTTGAACATGTGCACATGTGTGAAATATTGTGGTGTGTAAAGGTTATCATGGCTTTTCAGTGCAGGGCAAAATAATTTACCACTACGTTATAAGGGCGTGCACACAACTGGCATAGAAATTTTGACCCTGATCAGACTTGTGTAGACTATGTAGCATTAAAATATTCTTTCCTTAAGGAGTTTCACATCCCTGAGTTTGATTATAAGAGTATAAGCGTGCTCAAGGATATTAAGCAAGGCACTACTGAGAGTGTCAAGGAGTATGATGTCTATTTAAAAATGCTTTTATCTAACCTTTATTGTTATATTCAAGCAAGCCAACATGCACAATGGTTCGTTGGAGGTCTGATTACACCATTTAGAAGGGCGCTATCACATAAGACATGCACTGATCCACACGAAGCACTTGAAGAAACTTTACACGCTGAGGTAGTCAGAAGTATAGAAAGTGGGTGAGCCCATTTTTAGAAGCACATATTGTAGTTATGGTGAAGCAATTAGAGAAGCTATAGGAAAATTCAACACATGAGATGTGCACGCAAATTTGGTGTACATATTGGGAAGTAGAAGGTCACACCAAGGATAGTTGTCCCCACAGATCAGTGCATTCTTTATTACTGGGCTATGGGATCTTTAATTCGAACCATGACACTAGCCACTGCCCCTTATTACAACACACAATAAGGAAGAATGTATCATGCTATTATAAGATTTTTCAGTCCACAACTCATGATACAGAGGACTGTAGATTGATTGGTTAGATCCAGGATGTTATATATATTGGTGTGTGACAGACAGAAGTCTCAGATAAATCTAAAGGCAATAATGAGCATCAGGATTGGGATCACAATCAAGCACACTATGATCTAAATGAAGGGGTTTTTGAAGGAGGTCGTGGCCAAGGTTGATATTCCCATGTTGGATTCAGAGGATGAGGCTGTGGTGGTGGAAGAGGCAAGTTTCCTCATGGAACATGTTATACATACAAATCTCCTAGCCATTAGAGGTGTGAATGTCCTTAGAATATTACTTGTTCCTTCTGTGGAAAGAATCATAGCTATGAAGAATGCCCGGACTTATATGATCATCTTAGTAAGTAGCATAAACAAGAAAAGAAAGGTGTGGGGATTGTTAGGATACAATGCACTGTGGAGAATTATTGGATTCCCAAGTTGGAACTAGAATCCAAGGTATTACCTTTAAAGATCACTACCCGTACAGAAGCGGCATGTACCATAGATGCATTATAATAGAATCCTACCATCACTGAGGAGGAGGTTCTACATTAATGACTTGAAGGAAGTGTTCAAAATGTTACACCAGGAGAATATCATTCCATTATTAGGGAATTGGCTAAAGGGAAACACTCCGCATGTAAGTATTGATATTGGATGACATATCCTGCATGAAAATATTTCCCCTCATAGCTTAGACTATGACAAGGAAATCACTCTGAATGTTGTTGTAGATGGATGGATTTTGAGTAATATATTGATTGATACATGCATAGAATTCAATGTGCTTACTTTAGATGCATGGGTACAAATGGGGAGACCCCAGTTACAACCATATACTAATGTGTTGTTTATGTCAAATCAAACCAAGGCCACCCCTATTGGAGTTTTAAAAGATGCATCCATTATTATACAAGGGGCCAAATTCACAGGGGACTGTGAGGTTTTGTCACTTGTAGAAACAGACAGCTTATCTGTTGGGGTGTGGAGCATGTTTTTGGTCTTCTCAAATCAATATTGAAGTGTGGAGTTTGAATTGGGAAGATGAAAGGTCATGACATTTTCTTTTCCAGACGTGGGAAGATGAAAGGTCATGAATTTCAAACTTCTAGGGTTGGCTTTTGGACTTCTTAAAGGATTATAATCCTATAAATAGAGGTGTTAGGGTATCTTGAAGTTATATTGTGTGTTCAAGAGGTCTTGAGTTTTAGTGATCAAGAAGTGATCAAGAGTGATCAAGGTTAAGAAATTGGGTGTCAATTGTGGTTTATATGTGGTTTAGCATCTTTGGAATTCTATTGTGAGTTCATAACTGAGAGAAGACCGTGAGATTTTTTTTTACTCTTCTTGATATCTCAGCAAGTTCCTAGTAGATGTAGCACACATTGGGTGAACCACATTAAATCCTGTCTTGTCTTCTTTTGTGCATTATTTATTTATGCTATTATATTTCTACATGTATACTTCTGCTATATAGTTTCCTACTTATGTGATTTGAGGAATTGTTTCTACATATTTTTTCTCTAATTCCTAACAACTGGTATCAAAGCTTTGGTGGTTTTCTTCTGAAGTGGTAAATCACAGGGAAATTTTAGCTTGAGTGGGAGCTATGGCAGATGAGGGAAGATCAAGAGTTGAGATGTTCAATGGGTAGAACTTTGGTTTGCGGAAGATGCAAACGGAGGATTACTTATATCAAAAGGATATCCATGTTCCTTTGGCTGGAAAAGTAAAGAAACCTACAACCATGTTGGATGAGGATCAAGATTTGCTGGATAGAAATGTACTCAGGGAAATTTGGTTATGCCTTTCATCTTTGGTTGCTTTCAACATATCGCAGGAGAATACCACAGAAGGTCTTATGAGTGCGTTGGGGAAGTTATATGAAAAACCCTCTACCTCTAATAAAATATTTTTGATGAAAAAATTATTTAATATGAAGATGTCTTAGAATGGTTCTATTGATATTCATTTGAATGAATTTAATATGGTTGTGAGTATGTTAAACTCGGTAAAAATTTACTTTGATGATGAGGTCAGGGATTTGTTGATTTTGTGCTCCTTACCAGATAGCTGGGAAAGCTTGGTTACGGTTGTAAGTAATTCAGTCTCTAATAATTCAAAAATGAAGTTTGAGGATGTAATAGGTGTGATCCTAAGTGAGAAAATGTGAAGTAAGAGCACCGGAGATTCTTCTACTTCTAGAAATGCTTTGATGGTAGAGAGTAGAGGGAGAAAAAATAACAGAGGGAAAGGTAACCGTGGGAAGTCGAATGATCGCGAAAGGTCAAATTCTAAAAGTTAGAATGTTGGCACTATGGGAAGGTTTGCCATGCTAAGAAATATTTCTGGGCTCTTTGGGATAAGAAGACTAAGGAGGAAACTAAAGAGGTAAATGTGGTAGCAGGTGATGTTTGTCAGGATGCCTTAATTCTTTCTTTAGATAATATTGTTGAGTCTTAGATGTTAGATTCAGGGACTTCTTTCCATGCCACCCCACATAGAAATTACTTTACTTATTTTGTTCAAGGATATTTTGGACATGTATATCTTGGTGATGATGAACCATGCAGAATAGTAGGGAAAGGTTGTGTTCTAGTGAAAATGTAGAATGGTAACACATGGCTACTAAAGGATATCAGGCATGTGCCTAAGTTTAGGCAGAACTTGATATCAGTGGGTCAGCTAGGTAGTGATGGTTGTACGATCAGTTTTACAATGGATTCTTGGAAGGTTACCAAGGGAACTCTTGTGGTTGCAAGAGGTAAGAAAACTGGTATTTTGTATTTAACAAGTGGTGTTGATTATTATAATTTAGCTGCTACATATGGAGATGTAACTTTGTGGCACCAGAGACTCGATCATATGATTCAAAAGTGTGTGCATCTTATAAAGAACAGATTATCTAGATTAAAGTAGTTAGATTTAGATTTTTGTGAGGACTGTGTTTATGAAAAATAGAAGTGAGTGAGATTCCTCAAGGTTGTACCTACCAGGAAGGAGGGTAAATTGGATTTAGTGCATACAGATGTATGGGGGCTAGCTAAGGTAAACTCTATTGGTGGTTCATGTTATTATGTCACTTTCATTGATGATGCAACTATAAAATTTTGGGTATATTGCATTAGAAAGAAATTTGATGTGTTTTAAACCTTCAAAAGATGGAAAGCCTTGGTTAAGAATGAAACAGGTCTCAAGTTGAAATGTCTCAAGTCAGATAATGGAGGGGAGTATTGCAACAATGAATTTCTTGAATACTGTTTGGTAAATGGGATCTGCAGGCAAAGAACGGCTCCAAATACTCCACAGGAAAATGGAGTGTCAGAGAGAATGAACAAGACAATCATGGAGTGTGCTAGGTGCATGAGGTTACATGCAGGGCTACCACTCATGTTTTGGGTGGAAGCGGTGAGCACAGCTATTTATCTAATTAACAGAGGACCCTCTATGGCTTTGGATGGAGGTACACCTTAGGAGGCTTGGTCTGGTAATAAAATTGATTAACTCATTTCTTAGAGTATTTGGATGTGAGTTATTTATTCACATTGATAAAGATGATAGGACCAAGTTAAGGGCTAAGTATGAGAAATGCACCTTTGTTGGATATGGTGAGGACGAATTTGGTTTCCGTGTTTTGAGTCTTAAGGACAAGAAAATATTTCAGTCTAGAGATATTGTCTTTAATGAAAAATTCATGTATAAAGATCAATTGCAGGAATAGAAAGAGGAATCAAAGAAATAATACACGGTGTTAAGAGGACATTGCGGACAACAAGGTGTCTAAGGGGCTGGTTTAGGTACAACATGTTCGGAAACATCTAGTTTAGGAACCTACTCATCAGGAACCCCAAACTCCTGAGGTGAGAAGGTCTTCTAGGGTAAGAAGGGAACCTGAATGATTCACTCCATCTTTGAATTATTTATTTCTCACTAACAGTGGAGAGAAAAAGTGCTTTGAGGAAGCAGTACAGGTGGATGTTAGGAAGAAGTGGGAGTAGGCCATGGATGAAGAGCATAGATCTCTTATGGAAAACCAGACTTGGGATCTGGTGGAGATACCCAAGGGAAAGAGAGCATTGCAGAACAAGTGGGTGTATAGAATCAAAGAGGAAGATGGAGGCAGGAAAAGATACAACACCCGGTTGGTGGTCGAGGGATTTGCATAGAAGAAAGGTATAGACTTTGATGAAACTTTTTCTCATGTTGTTAAAATGACTTCTATTAGAACTGTTCTTGGTTTAGTAGCAGTAGAAGACCTGCACTTAGAGCAGTTGGATGTGAAGACTGGATTCCTTTATAATGAGTTAGAAGAGGAATTTTATATGCAACAGCCACAAGGTTATGAGGTTAAAGGGAAGGAGAGGTTAGTTTGTAAATTGAAGAAGAGCTTGTATGGCCTGAAACAAGCTCCATGATAGTGGTACAAGAAGTTTGACAATATTATGTAGGAGCAGGGTTACTCTAGGTGTCACTCAGACCATTGTATGTACATCAAGAATTTTTTTTATGGTAGTTATGTTATTTTGTGCATGTATGTGGATGATATGCTTTTTGCAGGGAAGAACATGCATGAAATAAAGGTACTCAAGAAGCAGCTAGGTGACTCCTTTGCTATGAAGGATTTGGGGGCAGAAAAAAAAAATCCTTGGTATGAGAATAACTTGGAACAGGAAAGAGATGAAGCTAGTGTTATCTCAAGAAGAGTACATAAAGAAGGTCTTGGAGAGGTTTAGTATGCAGGATGCTAAACTAGTTAGTACCCCTTTGGTAGGTCACTTTAAACTATCAAAGGAGCTAAGTCCCAAGACTGAGGAGGATAAAATCTAGATGTCCAAGGTACCATACTCATCAGTGGTTGGTAGCTTGATGTATGCTATGGTATGCACTAGGCATGACATTGCCCATGCAGTGGGAGCATTGAGCAGGTTTATGAGTGATCCAGGTAGAGAGCACTGGCAGGCAGTGAAGTGGATCCTTTGGTATTTGAGAGGGACCATGGGAGTAGTATTGTGTTTTGGTGGACCGGACACTACATTTTTTGGTTATGTAGATTCTGACATGGCAAGAGATTTGGACAGTAGGAGAAGCATGAAAGGTTATGTATTTACGATTAGTGATACAACGATGAGTTGGATTTCACGGTTATAACAGGTTGTGGCTTTTTAAACCACATAGGTTGAGTATGTTGCTGCCATAGAGGAAAACAAGGAGATCATTTGGCTACAACATTTTCTTGATGAGTTGGGTCATAAGTAGGAAGTTGGGAGACTACACAGTGATAGTTGGAGCACTATTCATTTAGTGAAGAACTCCATTTTTCACCCTAGGACAAAGCACATTTAGCTGAGATATCATTTCATCAGGGCAGCTTTGGAAGAAGATAAGTTGAAGCTGGAAAATATTCATACCTCTCAGAATCCTATGGATATGATGACCAAGGAGGTCACAAGGGAGAATTTTAAGTTTTGTTCAACTTTGATTGGCCTTCATGGTTGATAATGAAGGGTTGAGAACTTTTCTTAGTAGGATCAGTATCCAAATGGGAGATTGTTGGGGTGTGGAACCTATTTTTGGTCTTCTCAAATCAATATTGAAGTGTGGAGTTCAAATTGGGAAGATGAAAGGTCATGACCATTTCTTTTCCATCCATGGGAAGATGAAAGGTCGTGATAGTTTCTTTTCCAGCCGTGGGAAGATGAAAGGTCATGACTTTCAAACTTCTAGGGTTGGCTTT
The DNA here is from genome assembly GCA_019776745.2 of Taxus chinensis. Classification (NCBI taxonomy): domain Eukaryota; kingdom Viridiplantae; phylum Streptophyta; class Pinopsida; order Cupressales; family Taxaceae; genus Taxus; species Taxus chinensis. The sequence continues at coordinate 30,600,950 of CM034151.1, forward strand.
TGGACTTCTTAAAGGATTGTAATCCTATAAATAGAGGTGTTAGGGTATCTTGAAGATATCTTGTGTGTTCAAGAGGTCTTGAGTCTTAATGATCAAGAGGTGATCAAGAGTGATCAAGGTTAATCAATTGGGTGTCAATTTTGGTTTAGATGTGGTTTAACATCTTAGGAATTCTGTAGTGAGTTCATAACTGAGAGAAGACTGTGAGAGGTTTTTTAATCTTGTTGATAGTAAATATGATGAAGTTCTTGGTGGACGTAGCTCACATTGGGTGAGCCATGTTAAATATTGTCTTGTCTTCTTTTGTGCATTATTTATTTATGTTGTTATATTTCTACATGTATACTTCTGTTATATAGTTTCCTACTACTATGATTTGAGGAATTGTTTCCGCATATTTGTTCTCTAATTCTTAACATTCCCAGATCTACTATGGTGCCCCTAGTGTTATGTAAATAATGTTGATCTTCGGTTCAACAAGGGATATATCAGTTTTGACAACAAGGAGGAAAGAGTTATTATCCCTTTAACAGATGGAAAATTTACGCCCTATGTTGAGTATTTGAGTGGGGAAGATCTAAATAGGATTTATGTACATGCCATCTGGAACCCAGAATTGCTCGAGCCATCTAAAGAAGGACTCCTTCAGTGGGAAGATGAGCAGTTTATTAACGATATTACAAGTGTTGCTTGTGATGATTGGGCTCATAGTACTTATGAGTTAGTAGGGAGTGAAGTAAGAAACATCTTTTCATAGAACAAAAAAACCTGTTATATCAGGAGAATAAGCAATAATTCGATACCTCAATACACTAGAGAAGGAGACCCTATGGTATTTCTATGCACCATGGAGGAATAGTGGATAAACCAGTTGGAGAGATGAAATATGCTATCATATACCCTGCACAGGACAGCAGCGCGTTGGTGGGTCGTTCATAAGGATAATCTTGTAGGATGGAATGAAATCAGGATTGTTCTTTCTACTTTCTTTTCTAGGTGCAATGCACCTACTCAAATATGCACTTATCATGGTATTCAATGTGTTCAGCACCACGTTCAGCAGTGTGAGAGACTCTAGACAGATGGGAAGGAAGCTCTACCACCTTCACTCTAGGTGCACAAATTTTATTCCACTTTACAAGGTTGTACACGTGCTTGGTATGTATATGCGGAAATCCATAGAGAGACTAGAAATTAGCAAGATTTGATTGCAAGACTGATCCAGAATTTTGACTACTTCTCTACTAAACTTCCAGTAAAAGAGGTATTAAGGGTTATAAAGCATTTAACTATAGGAGATAGTGCCAAGGTGGAGGAACTCATTCAGGAGTTATTTGATGGAAACAATTCAGGAGTGAGTTTTGTTGAAGAAATAGAGGACATTGCAGGGTGAAGGTAATTCTTTGTACAAAAATTCTTTAATTTTCATTCATCCCATTCCTTATTCTTTATTCTTTAAAAGTATCAGGAAGCAACCATTTCCAAAGCGGTAATGCAGTTTTGTGTGGGGTAATGTTGAGCAGACAAATTATGATACTAAGTAGAAGGCACACAAAAGGTTCACGCATAAGAACAGGGTGCATTCAAAGGTGTGGAAGGACAAGGAAGGACATGCGAGTGAAAGACAAGGACAGATTCAACACTTAGCCATTTTTTACGTGTACGGTCTATTTTTGGAGATAGCGTACAGAGCACAAAAACTGGATAAAGACTATTATTGGAAGAGAGGATACCAAGTGCTTTGCATGGGTTCATCCTAATAATAAAATGCTACTACCAGATAACCAAAAGAGATTTATTACTAGTGCACTTGTATGTGTGTCTACTATTGTAAAGGCGCATAGTTATTTTCAGCATGTGACCTATTTTGATAATTATGCAAGCGGTGAACGGAAAGTCTCCACCCTTATAAATATGTAGTGATCTACAGATTATAGGAGGATTGGATATAAGCTAGTGTGAAGTTATGCTATCAGAATTAATTAATAATTGATTTGGAAAGGAAAGCTAATTAATTAATAATAATTAATTAGTCTAGGTAGAAGGGGTGATTTATTAACGGAAGATCATTCGTTAGGGTATTTGTTAGATAGGTGACTTAATTAATTAGATTAGTGTAATTAATTAATGATGATACAAGGGAAAATGAGTGTTATTGACAATATGTCATCAATTTGCCAGAAGATAGATAATTAGCGCAATTTAAGTATTTAAATTGCTTGGGCGTAATTATGGGTGTCTACATTTTCCCCTCTTTAGGGTGGCGTAAGTGATTCCACTTCAAAGATAGTAGACGGAAATTTTTTTTGAAGGGATAAAAGAAAAATTAGTAGGAAGGAGAGATTCCCCCTCAAGTGTCGATAGGGTGATGAAGGAAGACGATCGACGATCGAAAAAGGTAAGAGATATATAGAAGAATGGGAAGGGGCAGGATGCCCCGGCAAGACAAAAGAATAGGGGTGAGAGAAAAGTGATGCAGAAGAAATATGGAGGGGAGAGAAGAGCGTAGCCTCTAGCCGTTGTGTATTGGAAAAATTTTGATGTATCATATTGCTATAAGAGCTACGTCATCGGTCCTTATGAAAAATATAAGCATACGACAAAGGTAGAATGACATGAAAAGCCATACTACAAACAATTTTCCATTGCTGAAAATATCAACTCCACCCAACATACAATAATGCAATGCAATATGAGAAGGAAACAAGCTCATTTAACAGGGAAAACAAGTATGAATGCACATATCCAACCCAGCAATGGTCAAGACAATTATACAAATGTTTTGTTATCAAGTTGAAGAGATCCACATGTTTATGATTGATGACAAGGGTTAAAAATGATGCCCCAAGCAAGGATACATGTAAGGGGAAATGATAATGGACATTAGGTCCAAGTAAAAAGTGTTGTGCACAATGAAACAACACCGAACAACAAATTTTCCCCAGAGTACAGATGAAGCAAACAACTAGCTTTGTGAATGGTTGTGAATCTGGAAATCCACGAGTCGTATTAATCAGGGAATATTTGAAACAAACTAGTAGGATATGGAGAGGATACCATGCACAAGACACAAGTTTTAGCCGTAATAAGAAAGTTACCATTTTTGTAGGTTTTTTACTTTTTAGGATTTTGTGAAAAAATTTGCCCTATTTTTGGATTTTTTGACATGACATATATATATATATATATATATATGAAATGGACATTTTTTTATTGTTTCTCATGGATAGATAACTGTGTTTATGATGCATTAGGATTTGATTTGATATGTATATATGTCATGATATTGTTGATGTATCACATGTGTTTTGATTTCTAGATGATGTGATCTTGTAGAATATATCAAATGTGTTTTGTTTATGAGATTTTTCATACTTACTAGATGGGATGATATGATGATAAGGGTGTGGGGGGGGGATAGATTTTGATATTTGTGATCCCTCTTGTTCCCATTTGATGATACGATATATGATGATTAGCTTAGCATTCATGTATTATGTATACTTATCTTTTTCTCTTGATATATGATGTATAGATGATGTTAGATGTGATGATAATGATGGTAATGTGATGATGTGATAACAAAATAGTGCACATGTAATAAACACAATCAAATGCTAACAAAGAACACAATGAAGTAACATAATAATGCACCATGATTCACTAGCATGCAAAAACACCCCTCCATATGCACAAGTAAGAATAAATCTAATCTAAGCAAAAAAAGATGAATCCTAACAAAGTACGCCCAAGCAACAAACAACCCAAAAGCAAAAACATAAAATAACTATATAAGCAACAAGCAAAGCAAGAAACAAAACAATGCATGTAAATGTAAGTAAATTTTTTTGTAAGATTTGTTTTCATGCAACAATTTTCTATTGTTTTTGGTGTTTTGAATCAATTTTTTATTGTTTACGTTTATGTGAAACAACTTTATATTGTTTAGGTTTTTGTGAAACAATTTTCTATTGTTTAGGTTTTTGTGAAACAATTTTCTATTATTTTTGCATTGTTTTCTAATGGTTTTGTAGAGTTATGCACAGGTAACCAAGAAAGTGTGGATGCCCCCAGCGTTAGAAGGGGAATATATAAGGGCAGAAGCCACATGCTTATGAACAAGAAGGTGAAATCGTTGAATTACCCTCAGCATAAGATGGGGAATAGCGAAATACCATGCCCCTCACAGACAAATAAAAGAAGACAAAGCCAGATCAAGGCCTGACAGGACTGGGCTCACAAGGAATCTCAAAGTCAGAATTAGGGCCAAGCCAAGAAAAACTACCCTCCATATGTAAGATGCTTGTGAACAATGAATCCTCCCAAGGTGCCAGAAACTGGTTTTCACCCTATGACTTATCCAAAGTGCCACAATTACATGGTTTTCACTTGTGGATGACTTGTTTTCTCTTTTTCTTTTTCTCTTTTTGATTTTTTTGTATTTTTGATTATTTTACCATGTTTTTTTAATTTTATTTTTGATCATTTAATCATCCTTAGGGAAATCCTTATTAATGTCTCTAAAATCCGTGTAAATTATAATACCGACAGGCTTTTTCTGGATAGTGACGATGTTGGATATCCATTCAGAATAATCTATAGGTGAAATGAATCATGCCACCAGCAATCTTTCCAATTCTTCTTTAAATAGTAAGGCTACCCTTGGGTGCATCTTTCTAAGCTTATGTTTGATAGGCTTGGCGTTTGCATGCACAACTAGGTTGTGCATGACCAAATTTGGATCTAAGCCCAACATGTCTTTGTAAGACCATGCGAACACGTCGATGAACTCTCGTAGCAGCATAGTGAATGTATTTTGTTCTCTAGCTGAGAGCGATGCTCCCAATTTTACTATCTTTGGGTCCTCTTCTGTACCAATGTTAACATCAATGGTTTCCTCAACTAGTAATTTGGACAAGTCCTCCATACGTGTAGGATCGGGAGGAAGGTTGAGATCTTTGTCCAAAGATGTCTCCATGATATTTTCATCCTTGGCATGGTCACTTTGTTTTTCCTTTGATTTTTTTATTTATTTTTTGGCCAGTGCCTCAAAGAGGTTTTCATTGTGTGACTTGGACTTTGATTTTTTCCGAGGCTTTATGTTGGAACTTTTACCCTCGCGTGTTCTTAAGTTTTGTTGACCATGAAGCTCAGCCTCCTCACCGAAGTAGGCACAAGTATCCAAGTCAATAAAGAAACCCTTCTTATGATCTCCAATGGGAATTGTATCCCTTATGCCCATGAACTCTGCTATAGCTTCATCATTCTCGAATAAATCTAGGAACATGTGATGTTGTTGGTCCAATTCAACAAGGGTAGGGTAAATAAGGTCAAGGGTTGGTTCTGTAGGGGTTATGGTTAGGACAGCATTGTTCATGAATAGGTTTGTGGAGGTAAGGTCTTCATATTGGCTACAATGGGAATCCATATCGCTATCTACATAGTCAGAGCTATCCTCACATTCAGAACAAGTAGTGTCTTGATCATTGGGGTGTGATCCATAAAAGTGAATCCCAATGCCGTATCTTTCTATTTTGAAATGTGGAAGAGGCACCGGTTCTCTCTGTCCTTGTTCGTTTATTCCACATCCTAGGCCCTTGTAGCCCATGGAGTACATCATTTTACTAGATTTCTCGTATTCAGGGGTTTGATAACAGGATGGATAAGTATCCTCTGGGACCCAAGTTATAGGTGGATCAAGTAATTTTTCCTCAGCTAACAAGCCGCCAAGTAAGAATGACCCAATAGTGTGTTCATTTCTAGGTCTTCTGAAGCGATAGTTGGGTCAACCTCTAGTCTTGGGTGACAATGATTGGTCTGAAACCAAGAGGGCTTGCTGCACATTATATGCCCCACAACCATATTCAAGGATTTTTATCTCCCAGGAATCAAAAGGAGATGTTGAAGTAGATGCACCATGGGCATAAGAACTGAGAGAATCCAAATGTATATGGGATTCCATGGCCTTAGATTGGAGAGGAACAACTATATCGGCGAAGGTACATGCATATGTGCCCCTTCGTGCAAAGCTATTGAGAGCTCTACAATGAGTGAAGGGATCTGAATCTCCTTGTATTGTAATGGTGTGTCCCTCATGCCTCAATTTAATGCACTGATGTAACGTCGATGGCACATCTTGCATGGCATGAATCCATGGTCAGCCTAGAATCATATTATACGGAAGTTCCTAGTCCAGGACATGAAACTTTATCTGATGGAAAGTGGGACCCACCTCCATGGGCGACGTGATTGTGCCCACTAACTTCCTCTCCGTGTTTTCGTAAGCAATGATAGTGATGATATTTGACTCAAGATTTTCCTCAGTATGTCCTAGTTGTTTAACCAACTTTAGTGTGCAGATGTTCAACCCTGATCTGTTATCCACAAGCACCCATTTGATCTTCCTATGGGTAACCACTACCTTAACATACAAAGGATGATTATGCGTTGGATTGTCAGTAGGGATCTCCCTGTGATTGAAGGAAATATGTTCATTTGGTACGATGTTTGCCATTGTGGCTTGAAGGTGTGTAGGATCGACCTCTAATGGCACTCCCAACCCCTGAAGAGTTTGGTACAGAATGTCTTTGTGTACATTGGATATCTCAAGAAGATCTAAGATCGAAATATTAGCAAACATCTTCTCAAGTTTCTCTAAGAGGTTGTATTTACCAGTTTGTCGGCTTGATGGCGAAGGTTCTGGAATCACAAGGCGGACACACCTTGTTACCGCAATGCAATCCTTTGCCTTGATTTGGATGGCATTAATATGGTCAGTAGGAGAGCGAATACATCCAATAAGTGAATCATAATGATTGTTGTCTTTTTTGGTGTATAAGTAATTCACTGATTTATAACCTTGGGATGACTCTCCCTGATCCGGCTTTGAATTTTTTGATTTATCATGATTGGGGAATGGCTCTTTATATATCCCCATCTTTTCATTGGGTGTCTGAGTTTTTCCTGGGTTGTCCACCTCTATCTCCCCAATTTCAATGAGGTCTTGGATATAATGATGAAGTCGCAGACATTTTTCTATCTTATTTCCTTTGACACAATGCATTTCACAATATTCATGCTCCTTGTACCATGAAGATTTTGGAGCATTTTCATCAAATGGTTGTGTCATAGGATATGTCATCATGTGAGCCACATCCAATTGTTTTATTATAACCGAAAAAGGTTCATTAAGAGAGGCGAACATTCTTCATTTTGGTGGTGGTTGAATTGGTCCTTTGGTCAATTTAAAAGGTTGACCGGTTTGGACCGTTTGAACACGTTTGGAATCAGTGATCCTATCTCCCACCACATTTTTGTTTTTGTTAAAAAACTTTGGCTTCTCCATGGGTTTAACATTTTTATTATCTCTGGATTGGAACTTGAGATTTCCTTTTAAAAGGAGAGCTTTCTTTATTTGAACCCCCTCTTCGATGACCTCCTCAAAAGTGTGAACATAATGCATTTGGAGGTGGAAATCTATATCTAGATTGAGGTTGGGTACAAAAATACTAACCAGCTATTTTTCAGGGAAAGTGCAAGGGAAGCGGTTAGCTATCCCTCTCCACCTTTGGAGGAAGCTGGCGAAAGTCTCATTAGGGAATTGTTTGGCACTACATAAATCTACCATGGTGACATCACTCTCTATGTTGTATGAGAAGTGATGCACAAACCTTTCTACCAATTTTGGCCAAGTGAACATTGATCCCCAAGGTAAACATGTAAACCACTCCAAGGCTTGACCTCCTAGACTCTTAGGAAGAAGTCTTATGAGATAATTGTCACTGTAGGACACCTCTTAACATGCCATATAGAAATATTTGACATGATCTCGTGGATCTCCTTTCCCTCTATATTTTTCAAATTTTGGCATGTCAAATTTCTTAGGAAAGGGTTGAAGGGTCATCATCTTGTCAAAAGAATAGGGACATAATTCATCATATTGATACTTTCTAACGCTCCCTATATTTCTCTCTTGAAGGCTTGCGAGTGTTACTTTCATATATTGTACCTCTTGTGTGAGTAATTTTTCTCTAGTGGGAGAATCGAGGATATATACTTGGTGATATCCCATATCATCTTCTTCTTGATTTTCTCTATGGAATTCATTGATCTTAACCTTAGGCCTTGACTTTTGAACATTTTTTCTTGCTTCCTTCAGTACATGAGAGGTTAGCAAAGTTAATTGTCAGCTTAGGTTACTAATCTGTTGTTGAATGGTTGTTTCTTGTTCTAAGGGTTCCTCGTCTTCCTCATCTTGTGGAGGTTTTTCACCATTCTCATGTCCCATCGTGTTGTTACTTGGTGCTTTGATAAAGGGTATTCTATGTCCCACTATCTTATTATTTCCTGTGTTGGAGGTAGAAGCATGTCCATGTGTCAAAATGTCCTCTATATTGATAAGGGGTTTTTCTTCCTCATTAGTGTTATTCATAAGTGGGATTATTTCACTTTCTGTGGGCATTTTAGCCCCTAATTCTATGACCCATACTAGCACTCTATCCTTATTTCTGAAGAGAAACTCTTCTAATAGAGTGGGATCAAAGTCAAATTTTGCATGTGGAGATTCCAATTCATTACCACTATGATCGATCATATCTTCTATCTCTTTTTCTATAGAAAATAGAGGCCCTAGATCATGTCCAATGAAAGGGTTTGACCCTTGTCTGTTTAAGGCTTCCCAATTTTGTGCTTGTTGTTCCTCATATGTTTTTTTCTTGAGTCCTAATCATGTTTTGGGAACCATGATTTGTAATAGTTTCACTAGGGTAAGTTGTAAATGTGTTCAAAACTTTGTGACCACACCTAAGTGAAATGTAAGATAAATCGTCAAGAATATGAATGAATTAACAATGTGAGAATACTAATGTGATAGAGTGATAAATCACTAGTGACACAAATGTTTGGTATCTAAACCCATCAAATGAAGTACCTCCTAGACTACATCTCGAAAATCAGTTTAGTGTCGCAAGATAATTAACAGGATGTTCTCACTTATGCTAACTTCAAGAGAATGAACAAGACGTAAGTAAATACAAAAAGTTAATGTGCCCTCCTAACAAGATATACTAAAAGTGAGTCCAAACTCGATTAATACCTACATCTCAAAAAGTTCCAATTACAATTCATGAGTGACACAACAATATCACCAAATTATTTTAACCAAACTTTGCGAGAAAGTAAGGTATTGATATCAAGGTACTATTGATATAACACGCATGAGTGGTAACAGCACTCTTCAAAATCGAGGTAATAATAGAATCGAACTAAAAATCTTAAAGTACAGCTAGGAATAGTTAAAATGTGTGTAGCGTAACTTTACAATATAGATATTTAGGCTGATTTTACAAGAAACAAGATGTAAATATAGAAATTGTAGTGATACGATACAAACAAGGTAACCCTTCTAAGGAAGTTCAAGATGATGAACCACACCTAACTAAAATGACGATCTTGACGTGGGTATCAAGATCACAAAGGCCACCAATGATATGAATACTCATTCGCACACTTTAGACATTTAACTTACCTAGCCACAAACATGGATGGGCGTAAATGGACAAAAAAGTGGCAGAAATAATCAATTGGTAACACAGAGGTAGTCACCCTTCTTTTGATCAACAAAGTGTCAAAAGAATGTGAAGGAAGTAAAACAAATTCGGGATGAAAAATGATGGCCTCACTTTGCCAGAGTTTCACCTTGCCCTAAGGCAAGTAAAAACTAAGCGAAAGTAACACGTCACATGGTTCGCAATAAAAAGATGGTTCACAACTCAACACTGTTTTAGAATGGTCAAAGTGGGCTCTTGGCTAGAGTATATTTTCCTAGGTGGTTCTCTCGTCCTAGTTGTTACAAATATCATCCATGAGTGGGACGATTTACCCAAATAGTCCCGATTATCTTGGGATTATCTCGACTTTTCCCCCTTCAAGCACAGTGGGTAGTAAATGCATCCATCGTGTACTTAAAAGGGTCACGTAGGGACAACTTGTAACTCTATCTCACAAAGGAATCACTATTCAGATAGATAGTGCAGAGCACTTCCTGTTTCCTCCACAAGGTTCCCTCTTGCATGGACTACTTTGGGGTTCCTGGAACCACCCCCATTGTTGTAGCTTAAGGCGTTATGCCAAAGGGGTTATGTTCCAGTTAAGCAGAGAGGGATGTACCCTTTTCCGAAACCTACAATACAGTGTTTTCAATATGTTGTTCTTTTTATCTTGTTTAATTACATATGGTTTTCTTAAACACCTTTTGGCAACCTGTATAACAACTGTATTAGTAGTTTTTGACTTCATTTTGATTCCTCCTTTCTTTGACAAGCATTTTTAGGTCATGTACGCAAGCGTTAGTAGTTCTCCAAGAAAATCACATTATTTAAAAGAGGATTAAGAGTTGCTTTTGATTCTCAATATCATCCAAGGATTCAAGAGAAGATCATACACACACTTTGTTCTAAATCAAGTAAGCATGGAAATACAACATTCATCAAAACATTAGACATATTAGAAAATGACCAGTTTTAAACTAACAGAAAAACTTATAATTTTTGTAACTATAAATCCCAAATTTATGTTTCCATTACATAGTTAACTTCAATACTTTTCCAATGCAAAACAAATGGATTCATTTTGAGTTTGGGAGTAAAAGTTATGGCCTTCGGAAGATGGGTTACACATATGCTCTTATGCTCACGGGTATGCACTTGACATGCACTCAAAAAATGTCAAAAAAAAACGTCCCTTAATCTGCAAAATGGACAAATTTTTCCAACCAAGATTCAATTTTGACAACAACCCATCACATTAATATATGAATAGAAGACTCGGCACTATCAAACACTAACCTACATGCTCAAGAATTTAAAATTTTCAAGAAATTGACAAAACTAGCATGTAGAATATTGAAAAAGTAAACTCTAAAAATGAAAACATGAAGAAATCTTGAAATTTTCCCATCAATTCTAATTTTTACAACACTTCACCTCCTCTATACCTACAAGGAAGACTCAACACATTCAAACTCAATAAAACAAGTTAAGGAAAACAAGTTAGATCAACATGTGTAAAAGAGGGTTAGTAACCAAAAATGAAACTTAACTACAAAAACTTGAAATTAAGTTCAAAGGAAAATGGAGTAAGTCTCACCGGGCATGCCAAATGTGTGCATGTGTTTTTTTTAAACTAATGCAAATATGAGTAAAATACTAACACCTAAATAGCCTTAATTAGCAAGAGTTAAACAAACTACTTACCACCATCATGATAAGAATTAAACAAGGGTTAGATGCTAAACATTCATCAATAAAAATTTGAAACTAACAATGTTAAAAAATCTAAAATCCTCTATTCTCTAACAACAAATAAATGAAATGAACCTAGGTAGGCTCCATGGCTATAAAAAATGGTTGTTCTTAGTGTTCCAAGAACCTAGGAATGAGGGCTTGTCAAAGTTGGGCTACAAGACCCTTTTGACACCTCTCATATGACCTAAGCACTTAGGAAAGAGGCTTAACTCTTCAACATGATGAACTCTCAAGAAAACAAAATGCAAGCTCTTAGTCTAATTTGCTATATGTTTTGCATTTACTTTCTTAAGGAGTTTAGGTGTAGGTATAAAGGTAGAAGGAGGGCTCCTTATATAGCCAAATGCATAAAAGAAACACTTCATCCCTTTGCATGTGGGATAAAAGTAAAATATGATTAGGAATGGATAAGGTTGCTTTATAAAAGGTAACCTTACTTTAGAAGGGTTTAATTTATGCTTAGCAAGTCATGGGAGTTGGGGGGTGTTTTAATTAATCAAAGGTGATTAACTAATAGGTAGATGTAAGCTTATAGAAGCTAATTAGAGGAATATTAGTACGATTTAGGCTATTAGAAGGGGATTAAATCAATTAAACATTGATTTATTGGTTAAATGGAATGGAAAGATAATTAATTAATAATAATTAATTAGTCTAGGTAGAAGGGGTGATTTATTAACGGAAGGTTGTTAATTAGGGTATTTGTTGGATATGCGACTTAATTAATTAGCTTAGTGTAATTAATTAATGATGATATGAGGGAAAATGAGAGTTATTGATAATATGTCGTCAATTTGCCAGAAGATAGATAATTAGCACAATTTAAGTATTTAAATTACTTGGCCGTAATTATGGGTGTCTACATTAAATACACCTCTTGTAGCTCCATCAAAAGTATACTTTGAAAATATCTCTGCAATTGACTTATTTTCCTCTGGGTATTGCCAAAGTTTATCCCCTGGGCCATCTGGAACCCCAATCTCTGTGAACACAATAGACAAAACGATAACACCCCAACTAATTTTATCTTCCTTGTGCGCTTCCTCAATTATGACTTTTGATATATATGCAGAAAGGTTATACACAATACCTTCTGCCATCTTCTTTGCAATATGGAGCCATTTCTTATTCACCTGGCCCCAATGCTCCTGGTCATTAAACTTTGTTAAAAGGTGCACACCAATTTTAACAACATTGGTTACCTTGGATATATGCATCACACACCCTTCTTTCTAGTAAGACATTTCCACAGCAGTAGCTTCCACACCTACTTCATCATCCAAATCATAGGAAAACTATATTCCTGATCTTCTCAAACATATAAGTCTCCCAATCAAAGGTGCAGTGATGTTCACTCTCCTACCTAGAAATTAAAATAAATCCTCATGGACTTTATACATCAGCCATTGGTAGAGCCCCTCTGGTTTTCCAAAGTATGGAAGCTCATAGATCTGCAAGACCTCGTATTTCTCCAAAGTCTTTTTCCCTTCATCATCATAAATAGGTTTTTCATCCTCAATTCATAATTCGGTCTTCTTCACCATTTCCTTCTCTATCCAGTCTATGTTTGCGCTAGTACAATGGTTATAATCACTTACTTTTATCTTTCTGACATGGGATTCCCATTCACATCCCATGATAACTCCTTAGGATATTGCATATCAGAAAAATCTTCCTTCTAGTGCATCTTTGACCTCTACTTCTCGTTATTTCTTCTTTCCTCTTGTGGTTTCTCCAGGTTCTCTCTTTGGTGCCATATCAACACCCTACTACCTTACCCTTTCCTTTTTATTCTTCTAAAACCCCAAACTCACATTACTTAGCCATGATTCAAACCCTATCTCATTGAACCCTACTCTTCGCACACCCTTTCTTGTTCTCAATCTGCCTACGTAGGAGCTTCACTACATCCGTGAACTAATTTAGATGGTTTGATCTCTTCTCAGTTAGAATCACACTTCGTGCTCGTTATCACTTCAATTCACTCTTCCAAGGCTTGAAAACTCAAATATGCAAGGTAAGAATGAAATCGCATGCATCACTTTTATAACTTTTTCCAATTTTCCCACATTAATTTCTTTCCACCTTCCATTGTACCTAGCTTTAATGACGTTTTTCTAATTTTCCCATGCATTTCACTACTTTCTTTGGCACCTCAATTGTAACCTTCTTGTACATCTAGTACTTATCATTCAGAGACCTCCTTTTCTGTGCCTCCATGCACCGAAGTACATAACCCTCTATGCCTCATACCAAGTAGTCCATTATGCCACTTCCTACCTTATGTTACACGGTGTGATCCTTTTCTCACACGTAGTCTTTATTATCACGATCCTTCTCATTTCTCATGGAACCTTTTTCCTCTTTCTATACTCGTACCCCACAACCAAAACACCATTCCAATGATATTATATCTCTTATCCTCTTTAGCTCTCCTGCGAGTATCAACAAGGTATCCTTTCAGTGCACTTGCACTTGGTTCACCCCACACTAAAATTATGTGTGCTCCTCTGCGCAAAAACTCAATAGATAGTAATCATCTTCCTGCGTGCAAGCGTGCTTATTACAAAAAAACAAAGAACTAATTTGAAAAATCATAACAACGATTAAAGGGAAACACATAAAAGGGAAAGTTAATCTATGTGGCAATACTGCCTTATTAAAAACACTAAGAAAACTTATTTATAGTATGGATTCATCCTACTCTCATTGAAGTAACCGAGAAACATGGTGTCGTCCAGTGCCTCTAATCGACATGAACCTGAATCAAGTATCTTAGTTAATACAAATGGTCCCAACCAATGCACCTTCAACTTCCCTTAATGACGCGTAAATCATAGAGAAGGACCATCTTTCCAACCTCAAATGTCTTATTCTTGATATGCCTATCATGTCATGATTTATTTCTCACCTTCTCAATCTTCTGGATCTAACATGCAATGGTGTGTTGCTCATCTAATTGCATTAGTTTTTTAATGCACTCTTCCAAAGCTTGTTCATTAGCTAGTCCCTTTACACGCATAATACTCAGGGATGGTAACATGAATTCAATAGGAAATACAGGATGTGTGTCAAACACTAACTAAAAATGTGTGGCCTTATTCAACCTCTTATAAGTGGTCCTATATGCCCCAAGTACAACAAATACTTTATCATCCTAGTCTTTTCTTCCAACATCACATATTTTTGTCAATGTCTACACTAAGATTTTGTTAAACACTTCTGCAATACCATTGACTTGTGGATTATAAGGAGTAGTTTTATGGTGTGCCACGATAAATTCTACCAATAGGATCCTTATTGTCTCATTCAAAAAATGAGTTCCTTTATCACTTGTCAAGCTCAAAGAATAACCATACCTGCTAATAATGGTTTCCCCTGTTGTAGCTGTCATACAATACTTTGTAGTTATTGCCTATGCCCACCTTTTCAGGCAATATTTACAAGTAATAATGTAGTGCATGTCAGTCCTACATGTGGGTGGTGAAATAGGACCTATAAATTCAATTGTCCACTTTTGAAAAGGCTCAATGCTTGTAATAGGCCGTAACGACATCTCATCTTTGTTTTCATGTTTTGTAAGGCATTGAAAATGGTCACATAATTTTACATATTACTTAGTATCCTTGTATAAATTCTCCCACAAAATTCCATCCATTAGAAGCTTACACATTATAACATCACCAGCATAATGACCTCCTCCTATCCCACCATGATTTTCTTCCATAATAACCTTGCACTCATGCTCCAAAACACACTGGCATAAAACTTCATCACGGCCTAGCTTCTATAAATCTCCACCAATCAACTGATAAGGTACCATGTGTATTGTAAGTTGCTTCTTCTCTAATGTCTTCATTCCCTCGGGCACGTGCCCAGTGCACAAAAATACTACAATAACCTCCAAGTCTATGGGCGTGTAGTTTAACCTAAAAATTTGTGCATCTGGCATTGTGTCTTAAATACTTTTCACATCCTTTCTAGAATTCATTCTTGACAAATGGCCAGGCCCTGAATTTATCTTTCCTAGTTTTACAATTGTATAATCAAACTCCTGAAAAGTATCCACCTACAAATGTTCCCTTGTAAAACAAGCTTGTTGACTAAATACATGAGTGTCATATCATCAATGTAGAAAATGAATGGTGTTTCCAACAAGTACTACCTAAAATTTTGTAGCACATAGATCATGGAAAAATCCTCACACTCAATGGTTGTGTAATTCTACTCCGCATATGTCAAATTCCTTCTTGCAAAGTAAATAGGATGGTCCACAATCCCTTCCCCTGGTTGTGTCAATACTGCAGAAATTTCCATGCTAAAGGCATCAACATGAACATGAATGGGTTTGTCCCAAGAAGGGAAGAACAAAATAGGTGCAGTAGTCAGCCTTTCCTTTAATTTTTCAAATGCCTACTATTGCATGTCACCCAATATAATCTTCCTTTAGCTTTCAAAAAGTCTTCCAAGGGTGTGGAAAACTTTGCATAGCCTTTAATGAAATTCTCGTAATAACATGTATGTCCCATAAATTTGTGCACTTCACTTTGATTGTTAGGTTCTTCTAAACCCAATATCATAGCTATCTTTGCTAGGTCTACCAACAATCATTCCTTGAAAATTATATGTCTAAATAAAGTGCCAAAAGGTGTTGCAAAGATGCACTTCTTAATATTGAGACAGGTGCTCAACTTCCTACACCTCTCAAACATGAGCCTTAGATTGTAAAAATGGTCTTTGAGTAGGCCATAGACTATCCAATCATCTAGATACACCTGCAAGAACTTATGAATAAAGTCATGAAAGGCCTGCACAACAATGTGTGAGAACATTGATGTCCAATTTTTCAATCCAAAGGTCATAACACTATATGGAAAATTTTCCCATTCATTGGTGAAAGTTGTCTTTTCTTTATCTTCCTTGGTAATGCGCATCTAGTGATAGCTAGAAAATTCATCTGTAAAAGAATTTATCTCGTGCCCAACAACTCCCTCAAGGATCTCCTCTTTGAATGGGGTAGGAAATCATCAATAACACATGAAGCATTTACAGACTCTGAAGTCCATGTAAAGCTCTTCACTCCTGTCCCACTAGGTATGACAGAAACTAACCAATCTTCAAATGTGCACCAATACGTCTCAGATCTATAGAAGGACTTGAGTTGTTTGAGACAACAATGGAACCCTTTACCTTCATGCACAGTTGTGGGACCTTGCATCACTGTGAGACAGATCTTCCTAGATCGAAGACACAGTTCCTGTACCTACCTCTAACACTGCTACTACTCCTAATGCTGAAATCAAGGGTGTACTCCCTAGAGCTAAACATGCCATAGGTACCATGGTATAAAAGGATCCTGTAGAATATGTGCAAAAAGTTCAATAATCTAGGTAAGGTAATAGCTGCTCAGACCAGGAATCACCAATCAATCTCTCTCCTTAGAGCTTTGCAAAGGAAATAGAGAGGATGCGAAAGAAGAGGTTGGACTTTATAGCACCATAGATGCAACATGTAGGCTCTTCTCTTCCAGCATGTGCATTACCTCACGCATGCATTCAATGGGGACTAAAAACACAAGGAATCAACCACATCAACATGCTAGGAAACAAAAATAGACCAGGTGACCCTTTGCAATATCCTTCAAGACAGGGAAGACACGAGTCTCCACAAAACATGATTATTTCCTCAATATCAAGGGATGCACAATCAAGATTACATTCATCCAAACAGGACGCAAGAATACAGCTCTTTAGCCTTCACGTTATCTCAAGCCAAGGTGATGTGACTTCATTATTGGGAATGTTGGCCATGGATTTTAGGCATAGCAGTGTTGTTATCAACAAGGTGGGATCCTTCTGATAAAGCAGTCAACTCCTTGCTATTTATAGAAGAAGAAGGAGAGAAGTTATGCAAGGACATACCAAGCACGTGGGAAACTCATGCAATGTGGAGTATAGCTTAACCACCAACAGAGTGATGGCAATAAATGCCTACAAATCCACTTACAAGGCTATTAGATGTGCTTCCCCATGTTTTTTTGGCACTGCAGAGGAGAGGAAGAAGACAAGATCTGATGAAATTCATAGATGGTGTGTAGATATATTGGATGTATGCATTGATGAGCTTAGTAGATAAGTAAATTCTCACTATCTTGCCATTCCTAACAGATCCATGCCTATATTTGAATTTGAATAGTCAACGCGTTGCAATTTTGTGTCAACAGTCTAGACTCAATGATAATTATCCTATCCCTTTCATTTTGCCGATCGGGGCTCTATGATGCAGAGAAATGATGTCAGGATTTCCTTCAAAAGATGTACCTTAGTAGCCGTCAGTTGCATCCCTAAAACACATGACCATGCTTGGATTGACCGAAGGAGTTAGTCAACTATGTTATTTTTTATCTCACCCTACCACATGTCATACACTGGTTGCATGTGCCTAGTTTTCACAAGCAATACTTGTTGGTGCAACTTTAACTAGGTTGCGTGTAGCATCACTCAAGTTTGAAATAATCACTGACATGACATAGTGACTGGCGTCAGAAGAAGGCACAAGGCGTGGGAGTGAGAGGAAAGCACACATAAATCTTGCACAGAGTCCTATGTGCATGCGTAGGTCTCAGGATATGGGACATACCTTTGTAGAAGGTCAAAGGTATGGAAATAAGATGCGCTCGGCATTCAATCTGAAGGATGGCATGCATCGACATAAATAAAAGAGGGCGTGCAAAGAAACTATTGTCTATAACACCAGTGTCACAAGAAGTAATGCTGAGAAGATATCCAGCTGATTAGGAAGCTCTAAGTACTACAGAGGTGCACAATAAACTTGGAGTGAATGACATGATAGGAGAGAAAGTAGCATCCTTCAGTACTCGAACAGGAAGATCGCGTAAGTTCTGTTTTCCATATATAGGACATTCGAGATAAGGAAGTAATGGTGGTTTAAACATCTGAAGGAAGGCGTGCAACGTGAGCACATTAGAGGAATTTGCACCTGTATCTGTGTAAAACGGTGCTCAAAAGCCAACAATCTATGAGTGCACACAACCTAAAATGTGAAACACCAGAGTCAATGAAAATCATAAGTTATCCAGATGGGGTAAGAGATTTATTTGGATTAACTACCTCTCGCACTCAGATCTAGCGCTCTTAAACACTTTTCTCAACAAACTAGTTTAGTTAAACAAAGGGATCAATTTGTCTAAGATATTGCAGCATGTCAACATTCCTTTCCTTCAAGACATAGGACATCCACTTGTGGCAAATCACACCTAAACTATCTCTATGAGATAACACTCACATTTCTCCTTCAATGCACTTAATCATGTCCCTCCATTTTCCATTATGACATCCACAGTATCCTAGTAAACCATTTGGGTCATTAGACTCACCACCATATGAGATAGTTGACATTTCTCACCCTTGTGTTAAGGTTACCAATTTTGCTTCTATAAGTAGATTGGTGATGGAATGTGTAAGACACTTGGAATCCAGATAGATATGAATGCTTTCCTTAAGAAAATGAAGCTAAAAAAATTGAGTACCCTTTTTGAATTTTTAGGTGTGGGACAAGATACTTTGCATGTTCAACTCTGAGTGCAAATATAATTACCTACCCCTTCTTCCTTCTAGACCATACACTACTGCATTACTATGCCCTGTCTCAGTCCAAATCACACATAATAAGGTATCATTTTGATTGAGGATCATAACTTAATATTATTTGCACCTACAGATCACTGTACTCAGAGATACCCAATTGGATCGTAATCCTACCACAATGTATCAATTTTTCAACCTAAAGCTTCCTTTGGCATATGAGCTTCAATACACATTCATCTCTAGCCAATCTAAATCAAAGCTATACACGCTAGATTGTGCATAGCAGTATAATATTACAATATATACGGTCCTCTCAAAAATTCAATACAACTCATATATGTGAGGGTTTCCCAAGGAAAATTTCCACTTGATCACTTCCTAAGGGTTATGTCCCAAAAACTTTCTTGAGGGTTTTGGATTTTGATGCTCAAAATTCAACCATGCCCTCATAAAATGACCTCTTACTTTAAATCCCGAAGGGTTTCCTTTTCTCAGGCCTGATAACACAATTAATTGTTGGATAATTAGAACTCTACTTAGTATTCATAGGTTATTAAATCTGTCACCAAAGTGTGGTCTATAAACTTCTCTATGGATGTGTTTTACCTCCAAGTTGACAATAGAGGTGTAATATGATCCACTAGGCTCATGCATGCAATGATATTTCTCCTTGGCATGACCCATACTTAGAACATCTGTATTTCAACTATTTTCGGGTTGTATGTGCAAGAGTCGGCTAGATGGTCCTTGGATTAGACTTTCACGGGCGTAACTACAAAGGTCACAGACACTTTCTCAGTACCTATGTGCACATGATACAAGTGCCCTTCTTTCCTTCAACTCATCCTTCTTATCATGATCATATACTTAACTTAAGACTTAGTCAATTACACTGAACCCAACAATATATCCTCTCCTGACATTTAGAGTGCAGGTACACATAATCTAAAGCAGCATAAATAATTTGGAAAGAAATAAATCTAACAGATATCCCATCTATCTTCTACTTAGGTCGAATCCTATCCTTGTAATGGAAGTAGTGACATGAATCTCATGTGGCTAAAGTGACTATTGGGTTCAGACATAGTTATATGGAAGCTTACGGAAGTTGTTTGCAAACACTTCACACTGCTACATATTCCTTAGAGTTGCTCATTGTTCTCGCTAAAATTCTTGATTAGTATCAAATGACCTCCAAAGCATTTATAAAGGTGGCTTATACACTATGTATGCTAAGAGAAGGTTTTACTATGGTAATTTCTCTTTCTTCCTCAGTGATGACACCAACTGATGATCAAGTTATAACCAAGAAGGATGTTTATGAAAGAGTTGAGATGTCTAAATATTCCTTCAAAATTATGATGTAATCCCTTGGCATTTCAGAGTTTCCATTGAGGGGGAGTTTTCATAACAATGTCACCTCCTTAATGGTTGACCCGTACCAAAACATCCTAACGTACTCTATACTTCATGCTCCATTGTAAAGCATTGTAAAAATGGCTCTAACAACATAAATTGTCAAACTATGTAACTCTAAATGGATGGTGAAACATTCCTACTGTGTTAAATTCTAGACCTCTTGTAACCTATAATGACTATTGAATGAATCTATAAGATGCAACCTAAGGGACCTAGCAATTTTAAGAATTTTCCATGACACACATCCTAATTTAGGATGTAGTGTCAAAAGTGATGCCCTTAGCATCAATCATTCACTAACTTTTAATTTATGGATTCCAAATCCTTTTGCACCAAAAGGTAATTTTGAGCATGATGAAGGTGTTATAAATCCTTCAAATAGTGATATATTATCTTAAACCTTCACTAATGGTTTATGGATTTGTAAATATTTTTATATAAACAGGCAATGTTGGTGTATGGTTCCCCACATAATATTAAGGGGGAGTGTTAAAATGTAATATTAAGTGCCTATAAACATTAGTTTATAATTAAATAATTTAGAATATCATTTATATTCTTAATTATTTAATATAAACTTTATAGTATGTTTATTAGTTATTTAATAACTAATTATTTTATAAACTAGGGGTATACCCCATCACTTAATATTCATAACCTTTGGGGTTATTTAAATATGGTCATGGGACACGTTCATAATATTCAACGTGGGTGAATTAGAAGGAGAGAAGTGAGGAGATTGAAGTTTACTGGACTGTAATTTTGTTTGTCGTTAATGGAAATTCTTCTTCGTGGTTTTTTACCCCCTATGGGGGTTTCCACATTAAACGAGTGTCCCTTGTTATTTAATATTTGATATGTTTATTTAAATTTTTTGGTGAATTTAATAATTAATTTATAATGTTTAATTGTCAAATCACACCTCGGACTTGACGATAAAACCTTGAATACCCATGCCAAATCTACATTTAGGCCCATGATGAACCTATTGACCTGTCATTTCTCATCCTTAAGTTAATCCACATATTGTAATAGGTCCAAAAAAATGACACTCAAATTTTGCTACAGCATCTGGTCCCTATCGAAGATCATGAAACTCATATATCCTCTTCTAAAAGAAGTGTCCATACATGTACCAAGCCCAAAAATGCTCCTCGAATAACTCCCAGGTAACTATCTCACATCTCAAATGGAGATTCAACTTCTCATTCCTCCACCAAACGTATGATGCATCTTGAAGGAGGTGTATGCCGAGGTGGGCCTTGACGTTTCTCTCATATGGGTGCAACCCAAAGAAACTGTCAAGACTAAGGAGACATGACTCGGCCGCAAACCTGTCAATCATCCCTCCATAAGTAGGTGGTTGAAGACGAAGAATATCTCTGATAGCGCCACCTTTCACCTAACCAACATGGTGTGTATTCATTTCTCTCTTAACCTGTACTAAAGGGATATGAGATTTCTCATGATGAAGTGAGTCACGATGGTGTGTGGCGAAGTGTGATCCCTCATCTGGATGCACCTTGCTTTCATGTTGACTGACCTCCTCTACTAGTTTTGGCTGCGTTGGAAGGTGATCCTGCAAAACTCCCATCATCTGTAGTAGTGCCTCTAATATATGAATCCCAAATTCTCCTCTAGGAGGATCTGTGGGAGACTGTTCACTACCTTGGGTCAATGTCTCACATCGCCTGGTACCGCACCCCGAAATCCTGCATGTGGGGGAGAAAGGTACATTAGGTTTTGCGGAAACATTCATTCATTGGGAAGTTTACCTAACTCGAGATATCAACTAGTTATAATTTTAGCCCTAAAGCATCCAGTGTTGAAACCGATCTCTGATACTAGATGTCGTGTCACCCAAAGGCACGAGTCCAAACTAGCCAACAACTACTAAAGGAAACTCGAAAAAAAAGAATAACCTAGGATTAAATTTTTTGTTATAATAATACAATTAAGTCATGGTTACAAATAACGATGAAGACGATACTAGGCCACAAAAGCACAATTGTGAAAATTCCCTCCAAGGTTTGTTCGGATTAGGAGAGTAATTTTTAAAAAAAAATATTATGGGGATTAAAACACATTGAACCAGATTAATTAAGTTGGTTTAAAAGAGTGTAGTTTAAATCCAATAAAAATTAAGGTTATAAAAATTCCAAAGGAAAGAATGTTGGGCATGGGTCTAATTTGGTCACCCAAATGGACCCATGCCCCTATTAGCCATGAAAAGAGATCACCCACCCATAGGTATATAGCCTATGGGTTTTTTCAAGATAAATCTAGCCCTTCGCTTTCTTTTTACTCCTCTAAAATGTCATATATTTCCCAAATCCAAGTTTCGGAAGAGAGATGGAATTTAGTAGGGATAGTTGAGCTTACCCAATCCATTATAAGGTGTCTCTAATCCCATTTTAACCAACACATTTAACAACAAACCAAACCCGCAATGTGGGAAGGGGTTAACACTAAAACAACACAAACAAGCAATAAGAGAAGGTGGGTTAAGTTAATAAACTAGAAGAGATACCAAAGGGGATGCACAACCATAGAAGAAAATTTAAATAAGATAATACGATTTTATATCATAGTCCAAACAAAGTGGAAAAAATAAAAAATAAACAAGGGGAGGAGATTTAACCCATCATTGCCTATTGTGCTAGTTAGAGATGCCCTTCCTGAGTCCCACGTTCTCATATGGTAAGACCTATCACCTACACGTTCAAATCAAACATCATACTTGTCCAATACCATAAACTAAATGATACGATATCACACATGCACTATGACAATACTCCATCCAAAATCAAAGACTAGTTAATCAAACCAATCATACTACGATTATCCATCTAGTGTAATAAGAAAAGGTAATGACAGTGCATCCATAATGTATCTATAAGAAAACCACGTAGTCACAATACAAAATATCCATGACATCAGATCAATACCTGTAAATATGATCAAATATACATCAATATCACATGCATCAGCAATATCATGTCAAAAAGAGTTGGCATCCTAATGCTAATATAATCTACATAATATAACATCATTTGCAATAATAATGGTAGTAACACAGTATCAAATATCTCAATCAAAATAAAAAAAATGGGTACAATGAGTCAGCATAGTCCAAAATGCAATGAAATTAGGTGGTCACTACACAATGTTTCTCCAAAGGGGAAGGCATGTTGTGCCCTTAATATTATATCTTACATTGGATGTGTATGGCTGACTTTTGGCTATCATAGCTTCTTATCATGTTGTATCTCTTTTATATATGTTATAATATCATTAGTGAGTCAATCTTGGTTATGGCCATAACATAGGAAATGTATATACATGAGTTAGTATGTAGTAGTTGATCATCATATCGAACACTTGAGTCTTATTGTATGGTTTTGATGTTTCCCCCTTGAAGTGGCTAAGTTATTCTACCTGCATCTTGTGAACATTTCTCTACATTTTGGTCTTCTTTGGTGTTATATTGTTGTTGATATTCAGACCTATCTAAGTAATTTCATTACACATGCGTGTAAACATTGAGGGATCATTTGTTGTCAAAAGCTTATGGAAGGCCTATGAAGTTGTCAAATTATATCTTTGTTGGGTCGATGTCGGATTTTGATCTAGGATCTCACTCGATAATCATAACTTCGATTGGTCACTAATCATGATAGGGAATTGCATTCCTCTGGTTAAGACTCATGGAAATAAGGCTCTTCGGTTATATAGAAAAAAGAATCAGTTTTGTTCAAATTCTGGTTTGTTAGCAGTTTTTTATGCCATTGTGTATGATTTCAAAATTTTCAATGACTCACTTGATGGAAGCACCATAAAAGATGCAATAATCAAGGATAATCTCCTATTGATGGGCAATATTCCTTTGCATTTGAGAGGATCAGTTCCCTCATATGATGGTGGTTTTGTTTTTTTATTTCGACTTCAAAGCACAAATAGAACAAAAATGGGAAAAAGAATGAAAGGAAAGAGGATAGAACAAAGGAGGAAGAGAGAAAAATACATTAGAATATACATAGAGAAATTATTGGACTCAAGGTAAAAGGTTAGTACCCTCTTTCTCTCATGAAGATCAGAACACAAATAATAGAGAACAAGAAACAACCAGAAGCAAAAAGTCTTTACTACTTCTGAGTGGTATGGAAATGGCGCAATGTCCACCTATAGATATATGCAATACAAATCCTGCAATATAAGAGTATCACACAAACCAAAATAGAAATGGAGCATTCAATGACATCATCTAATTTTGAACAACAAAGTATGATATCATCCACTTGCTTGCATTCTTTTATGCATATAATTAAGAGAAATGTGTACGCATAAAATTACAATAGAATTTCCTCATAATTTAGAGAAAAAGAGAGGGAAATTGATAGCAAGGTCAACTTAAGCATGCTTCATTATATCATATAGACACATCTACTATGCCTACATCCTTGAGGGAATCTAACTTGTCAATGCACAATGTCTTTATGCCTCTTTTTGCAACAATTATTGTTGCTACACATCCAATATGCAATCATAAAGGATTGCACACTTCTTCATCTAGTGCACAGGATCTTGAAACTATTGTTCATACACTACAAGCTCAAATCTTATAATTAAAATAAGGTGTATTAACTTCCCCTAATGCTATGGATTCTACTAAGTTGCTTCATAATCCACGTGCACCCAAAGTGGTCTCTTATCCTTTGCCTATTGGTTTTGTTGCTCCTAAACTCCCTATCTATGATGGAAAAGGGGACCCCACATAACATCTTTGATCATTCCATGTGGCTTGTTTTGACTCTGCCTCTCATGCCATCTTACTCACCAAATATTTCCCTAGAAGTCTTAAGGACTTTGCATTACAATGGTTCTATGACCTCTCCACGCACGTTTTGCACTCCTTTACTACTTTGGCAAATCAATTTTAAGCTCAATTATGTATAAACATTGGGAACACGGTTTCTTACACAAAAAATGTCTAAATGCGACAAGGATCTAACAAACCTATCGGCGATTATGTCTTACAATACAAGACCATGCTTACTAAGAGGAGCCATATCTTTGCTAATTGCGAATTACAAGATCTCTTCACACAAAGCTTGCTTTCTCCTTTACAAGAATCGGGAATATTTGACAAATTTTGATCATTTGACCATGTATGGAAAATTTGTTGGCTAGAACCATATGGAGTTGATTGCATTGTGGGAACGTAAATGGGGAAAAGAGGAGCAAAGACAGACTAAATGATGTCTATAGGTGGATAACTAGAAGGTAAATATGATTCAAGAGATTGTGTAAGTGGTGAAGGTGGGAAATCGAGAACCGAATAAATTCTAAGGACATCTAATCATGATTAAGATGGTGCAATTCCTCTAGTCGTCTCGTGTTGATGTCGTCATATATCAATGATGGTATGCAATTTTGTAACAAACCCCTTAACATGAAAAGTGTTTCTAAAGTGTGTACTTAGCCCTGTTGACTTAAGTTGGTTATTTGTGGATAATAATTATGCCAAAGGCATCTCTTATTGTAGGAGGTTTTGTTGAAAAGTGTCAAGACTTTAGTAATATCTTCCCTGTAGTTTTTATGGTGGTCGGATATGGTAGAAGATATTGTCTAACAGAAGATATTTCATGGCAATAGATATTTTATCACGAGTGACATCTATTAATACAACAATAATAGTGACATGTGTTGGTTGCATATGACTACATGGGTGGGAGGTTGAAGCTTAATTCTGAATAATGGAGGTTGGGAATCAATTCTAATGGAAAAAGGGTGCTTTTTCTGCAACTTCTTATGAACTAAAAATGGATTAATTGCTTGATATTATGAATCCCAGTCCTTCCTTTCCCCAATTTATATTGTAGGAATATGGTGTTGCAAACTTCCATAATTCTCCCCTCCGATTTTTGCAAGTATACATCTTAATGTTTTTTTGGTTTCTATTTGTTTTTATTCCAATTTTTTCTCTTTGTATTTGTACTCTCGAGATGCTTCAAAAATAATCAACATTGGATATATCGACTTCTCATTCCATTATGTAGGTAAGTTAATCAATTCTTGCTTCAAATTAGCTATAAAATGAGCCTAGGTTTGTCCAATTTTCTAAATATTTGTGCCATTTTGGGTCTGAATGGGAGCATTTGTGCTTTTGGGGGGGTTAAGTTCAGCTGATGCAAGGTTATAAGAAAGAGAGTATAATGGATCTTTAAAACTAAATGTAACAAGTATTATTGAGACAAAGAATTAAAGGTTTGGGAATTTGCTTTCATTTTGCTATTCATTTCATTCGATGGAGTATGTTGTGTGAGAATGAATACTTTGGTGCTTTGAAAAATAATCCGACTATATGTTGGTTGGATTATGATTTTAAAATTCATTTTGGTATAATCTTGAAGAAGACATGAAAGCAATTTCAAAAAATTGAGGAAATTAAGGTGAATGAATGATTTGTGATATATTCGTAGGTGTTCAAGTATTAACTTGTATCTCCAAAACAGTATTAGAGATGCATCCTATCCAAGCTACCTTGCAACTAATGTGCAATTGCTAGTATAATTTCATTATTTCAATTGATCTCTTTAGGATATTGATATGTCCTCAACAAAATGGTGTTTCTATTACATGGAATCCAAAATTCCTTAGAACATAAAAAACTTAAATCTTTTTTTGAGTTTAAGTAAGTGCCCCACATAAGAATATAAGGTTTATAGTTTATTATTAAGTTATTATTAGTTATGTATTCACTAATGAGCAGTTGTAAGCATTCCAACCATTCTGTAACTATCTCTTACATAATAAAATGATGGAGACAATTTATAATGTGTGTAATCCGCTTTTTCTTTATTCCATCTTTGTTTAACTCTTTTAACATTGGTATCAAGGCTTGGTGCTTGATAGGGTTTGCAAATCCCGAACAAAAAATTGTAAATCATGAACATAAGGTTGTAACTCCCAAAAATTGTCAATATCGTGAGATTAGGGAAAAATACAAATAGGTCGTGGAGTATAGACAAAGACAATACATTCATTAGGGTAAAAGGACAGTTGGTAAATTTGCATAATGCACATATAAATACTGCAACAATTTTTATAGGGCACAAGTTGCAAATTTTCAAGGGCACAATCATGAAATTGTCGCCAACCCTTTAGGGCATGTGAGGGCACAACAAATATGCACGAACACCAATTTTCTAGGGCACGACAATCTACTTTTCAAATAAAGGGACAAAATGAGTTCCACAAATATACAAACATAGTCTAAGAAAAACATGATCGGCATTGATCACTCAAGATTCATGTCATTACGAGGGAGAAATCGTGACTCCAAAAATCTAAAAAACAAATATTAAAATCTGCTAGGGCACAACCCAACAAAGAAGACAAACTTCCGGCATTTTTCTAATTTTTCATTTACATCAACAATACAAGTATTTATATTGTTTTTTAGGTCAAATTGTTGTATAGATTTCTAAGGTATTATTTTTTAGAATGGAAATTCTAGCAAAGAAATATTCTTCCTTAAAACTTTCACACTAGGAAAGTTAAAATACAAAGCCAATTAATGAATACAAAAATGTGGGGAATAGTTAATGGGAAAGAGTAATCACCTACATATACAACTAAATTATTGGACAAAGCAAAGATAATAAAGCAAAAACTATTATTGGTTTTGCTCTCTCTAAACATCATGTAAATCTAGAAAATTCGTCCAAGGAAATATAAAATACTCTAAATAAATCATTTTGAACAAACGTTGTCAAAGCAAAAATTTCAATAAAACTTCAACTTTTTAGATTCAAGATGCGTGATGGAGTCACTATGTCTAGCCACATAAGCAATTTGAGATCTCTCCTTAGACAATTTGTAGAAGTTGATGCCATGGTAGATGATGAGGATACCAAAGCCATTTTGTTAAACCACCCGCCTTCTAAATTCGACAATGACATATCTACTCTTAGTCAACTGCTTTCTCAAGTCTGGAGGATATGATTTCAGCGCTCTTAGTCAACTGCTTTCTCAAGTCTGGAAGATATGATTTCAACGCTCTTAGCTAAAGAAAATAGAACAATTGCAAGTGATACAAAAGATGATCTCAACCTAAGATTTCGTTATAATCAAGAAATAATCATAGGAAATCAGATAAAGATAGAGGGGAAATTAAATGTTACTACTGCAACAAAAGGAGGTCACACAACATGGAATTGTACCATTCAAGCCAACAATGTTCCCAAAGGAAAAACTCACACATACCAAATGAAGTCAGTATAACCATTGTTGAAGATCCACCAAATATTGAAAATGATGAAGAGTGCGTATTTTAAAGAAGCCCCACTCTTTGAAGACAAGAAGGGATCTAGTGTAGATGAAGCTCAACATGGATTGATGCCCAATTAGTTTGGGAATCTATGAATGTTGAAAACTATACCCTTGTGAGAGTCATGAGACAATTTGATGGAACACTGTGGATGTAGCTCAGCGTGAATGGTTGTCTAATAATTCAAGAGGTTCGTAATTCGGGAGTTTGAGGAGGTTCGATCTGAGAACTTCGGAATTCAACTTAGAAACTACACCTTTAAGAGGCAGCTTGATGGAGTCCTACTTGGTCAAAGAACTGCTTTAAAAAAAAAAAATTGAATCATGTGTAATTCTATTTAGTTTTATTGTTTTAATTAATCTTCTATCAATATATTTGTTTGTGTTTTCTATACTGTAAGCCTTAAGCGGGGTATAAAAATACAAGGCTTATAGTTTAAGTTATTATTAGTTATATATTAACTAGTGAACAGTTGTAACCAGTTCAACCACTTTGTAACTATCTCTTGCATAATAAAATGATGGACACACAATTTATAATGTGTGCAATCTGCTTTTTCTTTATTCCTTCTTTGTTCAAGTCTTCTAACACCCCCTGGTTTTATTCTACTAACTAATTTAGCTAAAGATGATATGCTTCCTCCTCGAGACATAGAAAATAACAAACAGAATCAGAATGATAACCCTCTGAGCATCTAAAGCATTAATAATGCTTCATATCGATATATTTTTCGTAACTATGTTTGAAAACACACTGCATTTTATTAGTCATATCCAATGCAAGTGAAGAGCTATTATAAATGCCAAACTATAGATGAAAAGGTCTTTCAAGAAAGCTCTTCAATGAACAATTTTAATAATGTCCATGAAACCAACCAGTCTATTGGATCAAAAGCCGAAACAAGGATACTCCACTCTTAAACAATCACTTGGGACAAGAGCTGTCCAATCAAGTTTCAGATGTATGCATTTCCCACATGGCCAAGATTAACAACTCCAATCTTTGTTAAACTCTTTCAGCTTTCCCTTCACATACATCACAAACAATATATCCCAAACCTTCACAATAAAAGCATTTGGATCCTTGTGCCCATTCCAAAAACTGCAACAAGGCAGCACATAATTCATATGTAGAAAAATATTTCATCTCAAGCATTTGAAGCAAATATATAAATCTGTAAGCGGAAATAGATACCTCTGAATAGATGAAAAATAAGAAGACAAACAAATATAAGAACAGGAAACATATATCCACAAATTTCTTACCTGCTCTTCCACATTCAGATCGCCAGTACCTTCACATTCTGTAGAAAAACATGAACAGAAAAAATTGACTTGTCCTTGGCCCCAAAGTATCAATCACTAAAATAATATGGATATTAAGACTTTCTTGACACATCTAGCGAGGGAAATGATACCTGAACAGAATATTTTGCCTTCCCCTCTACAATTAATACACCTTGCAATTGTATCAACTTTGGAACCACTTTTTTGCTTGTTTAAAAGCCTCTGGGGTTCTTCCCACCTGTTTTCTCCAAGAAGATATACTTGTTTTTCAGATATTTCAACACCTTCTGGTTTAATACTTATGGCCTGCTGAATCTGTGCAATTTCTGTTACTGCCTGTATTGGAACAGAGCCATTTAGCCCTTCCTGTAGGAAACAATGCCATCTTTAACTTGGAACAAAAATGAATAGAAACAGGACCAAAACAAGTGACAATCATTTTATGAAGCATACTGGATCTAAGATGGATTAACTAATTTTATTGTCCTGCACTATCACGGCATGAAAAATATTACCCAGTTTTCTTCCAGAATATATTACATTCGATATTTCCTCATTTCTCATGCCTAACAACTCATTAATCAAATAAACCAGATGTGTTCAAGGAGATTTACAAAAGCCAAATTACAAAAGGAAAATCATTTTTGCAGAGCGTTTCCATATTGAGTGGGATTTTCTTTCTGCCTTCTCTCCTTCCGATAATAGATTCAATTCCTAAGTGGGAAATCTTTGATGCCAAATAACAGTGTCATTAATATTAAGCAGAAACTTCAGAAGTTTCTTGCATTTGACAAACAAAAGTCATAAGAAAAGTAATGCGCAGAAAGTTTGGAAGTTTCTTGCAATTCACAAACAAAAGTCATAAGAAAAGTAATGCCAGCAGCACAAACCGCAATAATTGATACTTGAGAAATTCAAAGGGCATAGACCTTCAAGGCTTCAAGTGTAGTAGTTCTGTTTCCATGTGGAATATGCTTGGAAGGATCAAACAACTGGATACTAACACTTAATGCTTCCATACACAGACCACACTGCTAAACACAACTAAGCCAAGACAAATTTGTACTAAATCCAGCAACCCAATATGGCACTAGGTCATACATCTCTATCTTATGACATATCAAAATCACATGACCATGAACAAAAAATATAAACTTGCGAGATATATAAAGTTGTAGTCAGTTTACCTTCTCTGATAATGGAACAGAAGCACCATTGATCAATTCTTCCTCTAAATGAGTGTCCAGCATTTCCTCCCCTAGTAATTTTGCCAGGAGTTCCACAGTCATGGCTCCATCCTGTGCAATCCCTAGGGTTGCCTGTTGAAACATAAACCATGGATTTCAATTTTAAGACCTGAACTACATGAGTGAAAAACAATTTTGTATTTCTTGAAACTTGCTTATTTTTCTGCTTGAGAAGCTACTATTCCCATGCCCCTCCCTCAGATCCTCGACCTAAAAATAAAGTTAGATAGCAATAAGTATCCTATCTTTGCTGCAAAGTGAACCCTACTCATCAAATGTGTTTCCTTTGTATCAAATTTGTTTCTTGGCCGATAACCTAGATTGTAGAGGGTAATAACAGGAAAACAGAACCAAATGAAAAAATCACACTTTTGATGCTGGGTTTGTGGAGTCCTTGCATCCAGGCCTGGATTATGATCAATGACATCCAAACTCAACGAATCAGACTAGTAACATATCCAGTAACAACCAGGCCTAGAGTTTGAAGGCCTCAAAGAATCAAACCAATAACATATCCAGTTACATCCAGGCCTAGAGTTTGAAGGCCGCTCACTTACCCCCATCCACCTCGCCCCCACCCCCATCCCCCCCCCCCCCCCCCCCCGGCAACTGCCGAGGGGGATCAAGACCTCTGCAATGGGAGGTAACACATTTACCACTACAATGGAACCCTGGCCCTTAGTGCCTTTCATTTTACATTCTAGGTAAGTTACAGACTCTAATGATTTTAAGTGTTCATATCTAATTTATCCTTAACTTTGGAGTAATTCAAAAAAAGGTAAAGGTATCCATTGTAAAGGCTGTAAATTGGGCTGTGCCAGAAAAAGAATGGTTATCAGCAGAGAGATAATAGGAGGACAAATTGTATAGAGCATTGCAAAACTACATGTGTAAGATAGTAACAATTGAAAGGATAACAAAAGTTGTTGAAATATTGCACTTGAGATCAACCTTTTGAATTTTCCATACCAGTCCAATGTACTTACCAAAATCTAGATTTGATGTCTTCCCGAAAATACTTTAATCTGGTTTTTGATTATGCGCTCTTCACGAAATTATGAATCAACTTTAATCTGCAAATTATGGCGAAATTTGAAAAAAATGATATATTGGGTGAAGATAGACCTGCTTGCTTTAATGCTTATTGATGACTACAGAGGTAGGTTTCTGAATTGATGAGATCTGATAAAGCATACCCATCAATTAAAAATAAGATATTTGCCTACACTAAAAATCTGTAGTTCATATCAAATCTGGGTGTAGATTGCAGCAAGCAAAAGTTTACAGCAATGTAGGATCTAAAACCTTAAAAACAGAATACACACCATCAAATTCCAGGCCTAATCGGGAATGATAAGCATATGTGGGCAACAAAATGAATGGAGGAGGATATTGGAATCTTGACATCCTGAAGAGGCATATGTGATTGAGATAGTAAGCATGTATTTAAAGGCATTGGAACAAGATTTTTTAAATTATGAAGCCAAGGAAGGGGGAAGACTGAGTAAGCAAACATATTCATCTAGAAACCAATCAATCATCAGAATAAATGGACCACTTCCATTGTGGAATCGTCCCAATTGACATTGTATTTATATGTTGCTGAGGACCAAGTCTACAAGCCAGTGTTATGAATATCCATCCTAGAAGTAATAGTATTCCAGATAGAGAGAAGCAGAGCAAAAGTGTATTTGTAAAAGTGTTACTTACTTGCCATGACTTAACTGCCTTTTGAGTGCCTCCATCGAAGCTGGAATATTCCATATCTTCCTCCCCTGAATAGAACCCCAGCCTTTGTAAAGCTTCCTGTCAGTGCCAAACCCAAAAACCTAAATTATATCCAAAAGTGTTGCAGTTGAATTGAAGCAGATGATGGTATGTTACACTATCCTCAAAGCACATATGTTCTAATAGGCTTGAAACAAAAGAGACAATGCTGGAATCCCAGTCGAATTTGGCATAATGGATACCCCTGTACTTGGCACTAAATGGAAGGAGGCCCATTATTCATGCCCCTACCAGATACTAATTCTAATAATAAAACCCAAATCACAAAAAAAATCTCTCTTAATCCGTGAGTGCGAATATGCATAAAATGTCACCTGCATCTCTTTCACGTCTTCTCCTCGGGAGCCCCTTGTAAGGGTGGTCCTCTTCTTGTTCTTGCTCTGGTTCTGATTGGAAGTGAAAATTTGTTCCTGTAAATCCACCCCGGTTACAGTTAATTGAGGAGGGGCAGGCGCAGGAGCAGGGGAAGGAGAGAGTTGTTGCAGTTGTTGGGTGAGAGAGGAAATTTGAGCTTGAAGAGCGCGGTGTTGAGCGTGCCAGCGCGCTTCTTCTCTCAACCAGCGCGCTTCCTCTCTCAGCCAGCGTTGCTCTTCTCGTAGCCAACGCTCCTCCTCTCTTTTCCACCACTCTGGATGTGACTGTGCATACACCACGGTCGTGCTGTTGCTTTTGTTAGCTGAATAATTCCTTCTTCTCCTACTGAGCGTTGCAGAAACCATGACTTCATTGCGGCTAAACGCAAATGCAAATGCAAATGCAGGGAGTTGTAATCCAATGCCATCGCGATGCCAATGAGCCGCTGCTGCCTCTAAATGAAGCGGCATTGTCCACTAATTGAAAAATAAACAATTCTCTCGTAGAAGAGGTGGCTGTGTAATCTCATCAGGATAACTCCCAAGTTTCGATTTGGTCATTTAAGAGTTTTGCAACTTAACATCGGGATATTTACCGGTAGAACAAGTGAACAAAAAGAATAAGAGATGATGATGTACTCACAAACTACATGTTTTTGTGGGCATTGGCATTTGGTATTTGATGATATACCCAAATATAACTACCTTATTATCATGGTAAATCCTTTTCTTAGAAAATTATTTGGGAGTATGGTAAAGCGAAGAATTAACACTTGGGCATAAAAAGAGGGGAAAAGAGTAAAAGGACAAATAGGCTTTAGGTCAAAGCATTCTATTATCGACCATTGAATTACTCTTAAACACTTGATTGAAAACGTGTGGGATAATTAAGGTGAACAAATTGTTTATTGCTTTGTTGGCTTCAAAAAAGTGTTTGACATAGTATCTAGAAATAAACTCTGGAGTAGGATGGAGGAGCTTGGAGTTCTAGATGAGTGTAGAGTGGTTGTTCATAGGTTATATGAGCAGGACATGACCAAAAGCAGATCAAGAGAGGGAATGTCAGAAAGTTTTGCGAGCGACATTGGTTTTAAGCAAGAATGCTCACTTTCACCCACTTTGTTCGGGTTATACATTGACTAGCTAGAGGAGTGGATCAACAACATGGATAGAGATGGCATTCACTTAGCCAACTATGTAATAAAATTGCTTCTCTATGCAAACGATCTTATCCTAATTGCAGAAACAACACATAGTATGAGCAAGCATTTGAGGGCACTTGAGCTCTTCTACCTGAAGGTTGGAATGCAAGTAAACATCAGCAAAACCAAAGTCATAATATTTTCTTTGTGAAGAAAAAAGAAGCAAATTAGCTTTCTTATTTAGGAAAAGTTGCTAGAAATAGTAGGAGAATACAATTATCTTGGGTTGGATTTTCACAACAAGAGCAATTGGGAAATTTGCATGGCAAAACAAATACAAGTGGGGTGGAAAGCATTATATTCATTATAAAAAGAGGTGTAGAAATGCAAAATTGTGGGATTGGAAAACAAAGAAACCTAGTTTGGCCTACTTGTCATGCTAGTGATTCTTTAAGGTTGTGAAATTTGAGGCAACAATGTGTCTGATTTTAAGTGGACACAAATAGAGAGAATTCATAAGCACTTAATCACAAACAAATTCAAAATATAAATGTTGGTTACATATGAGATGCTATTAGCCGAAGCAAGAACCTTCCCCTTAGAGGCATCAAGGTTAACCCGATTGTCAATTTATCTTAAGAAGGTTTTGTTATCCAAATAACCCTCCTAGTTATTTGGACAACTTACATACATATTTTGGCTCAGAGATCTTCATTGCATTTGCATGCACCTTGGTTGTCTCCTTGGCACATTCACTTGGTCACTATCTCCTCACGCACCCTTACACGCTTCCCCTTCCCCCTTTCCATTTTCCTTTGCCTCTTTGTTCTACTCTTTCCTTGCATGCATCTTTTGCGCATTCACCTTCTTCCTAGCAGTTGTTCATCCTTGTTGGTGCCTTGCACTTGCTTGAATCAGCTAAGTCCCTAGCCCTCTCGTGCACCCCGCACATTACCTTATTATAGTTACGCCTTGACCATGCGTTCGCCACTCATCAGTTCTCCTCATTTACCCCGTGTGCATTGCATGCACCTTCCTTCTGCCTTCTTCCCACGCCTCATTCTTCCGCACGCATATCTTTGCACCCTCCTTTGCACCTCTCTATGCCACGTCATTCTCTGACATGCTTGAGTGTGCCACACGCAACCAATCGAAGTGTGCCAATAGGGCACCTGAATCCTCACAATAAATAAATGAATGACATGTGGTAGAAACAACAAGAACATTTGAACAGTTGGCCGTCCTTTCAGTCAATCGGTGTGCACCATGTGTCTTGCGTACGTAGAACTCTAAAAACTTCTGAAAACCATATCTTTTACTACAGATCTCTGATTCACGTGTGCCTAGTCTTCAACCAATAAATGCTAACATAGGTTGCAATGCTAGATATTCAAATTCAAATTCTTGGTGGAACTAGTAGGTGGGAAATGGGAAAACATCTTTCTAGGAATTAATGAGCAGATATGATTTCTCCAACCACCTGATTTGATCTGATCCTCCCTCCTTCCTTCTCCAACATGCCAAACAAACTTGGGGAAGTACATTTGATAGATTTTCAAGAGGATTTATAGGCATTAAATGTTTCTTGTTGGTGGTTACATTTCAAATTCAGATTTTCCCTCCTTCTCTTCTTCTTCCATGAATTCATCTATAAATGTAAGAGTTGGGCTCATTTGTTATGTTGGACATTTTGGATCCTTACGCATTTTTCTAAGGACTTCATATTTTATGTATTTTGAGTCGCAGACCTCTAGATCTGGCTCGTGCATGTGGATATGGGCCTCTTTCGCCATTGTAACAATTCTGTGCATTTCTGGAAGTAATGGAAGCATCATTTTTATACTATTCTCTTTCCTAAGTGTGTCGATATTCCTTCTTTCTTGCATTTATTTTACATTATGTGCTTATTGTGTCCTTTTACATCCCTTGCAATTGAATTTTTAGTTGTGTTCCATGAAACTTATATGGTAAATACATTTTAGTTGTGCTACACATGCCTAGCCTTTTTTCACACATTTCCCTTCATTTTCACTCAGAACAGATAGTGTTCATCCCTCTTTTTCTGGTGTTATCACCTTTTAGTGTAGTTTCCTTTCATGTTATCCTTATATCCTTGGTCCCTTGAAATTGTTAGCTTAGTTTTACCTTTCAGCACTAGGAGTAGCAGTAGTAGTAGAAATAGATAGAGGAACCAACCTTCTCTGGAGATCCGTCTCAAGCACACAAGGTCCCACAACTTGGAGATGGTTCCATTGTTGTCTCAAACGATTCGATCCTTCCAGATCCAAGATGTGGGTGCAAGTTTGATGACCAACAATTTCTGGCATGCCCGGTGGGACAAACAGTGAAAGCTTAAATTTCATATTGCTAAGTTCTGGTGTGTGAACTTAGTATTTCTAGCCTTTGGAGGCTTATTTCAACACATCTGGACTCCCAACATTTCTAGATCTCTGGTTTTTCAATCTTGAGTGCCTTTTATGAGAAGAGTGCATACCAGACAGAGTGTTGTAGCTGAAGGATCCTTTGAATACCTCCAACTTTCACTAAGAAAAAAACACACTAGATCTTCCATGTGCACATCCCCATCTCCAGCGCACCACGTGCACTCTACTCCTCCTCAAAATAGACAAGCGTGCCCTGCCATGGTGCTTCAACCTCCTCATCCTCCAAGGAACTTACCAGCTTCACTGGTGGAAGCCCACTCAATCTCAATGCTCAACATGATATGCCAACGGCCACACTCAAAAGTATTCCATACTTCATGGGAGAAAATCAAGTCACCCCTGTTGAACACATTCAAGATGTGGCCAATGTATGCTTTGTCTATTTGATTGAACATGATGATGTTGTTGTCAGGTTATTTGTAGCCTCTTTCAAGGGTAAAGCACTCCAATGGTACCATGGCCTAAGACCTACATCTATTGCTACTTGGGATGAGCTTGGAACAAATCTTTGCAATTACTTTGAAGATAAATCAGATCATTTATCACTGGTGGAGTAGCTAACTACAAAAAAGGGCATGCCCAATGAGTAGATGATTGATTTCAATATCATATTCTAGAAGAATTGGGACATAATTCCTCAAGTGGTAAAGCCCATAGCCCAACATGCTTTCTTATACTATCTAAGGGCTTTGAATAGTGACATTTCAGTCATGATTCAATCCATGGGAGGTAGATCCTTACCTGTTGCATACAACATTGCAATAAGGGCATAAAAAAATATTATTCAGGATGGTAAGTTGGCACCTAGGCCTCATGCGCCCTTGTTCCCAGAAATGTCTCCAGTGCCCCAACCTTCTATTGCTCCAGTTCCAGTGCAGAGCACACAATCAGTTGCATCTACATCCTACTCTCATGCACAATAAAAAGAATATGATGAATTGAAGGCCCTGATTAGAAAATTATCCAATAAGGTTATATCATTAGAGAAACAACAGGTGCAAGCCTACAGAGGAAGTTCCAATTAGGCACAAGGCCAGAGAAATCAACCTTGGAAGAATAGTATGGGAATTAAAGGTATGGAAAAAACCAACAGAATGATAGATGACACACTAATGCACACTTGCCTTTGCAAGTTATTCCTCCTGCACAACCTCTTCTAACACCCAACACAAGTCAGGAACTTGTCCTAGTCTAGAAAAACATGGTACAAGATTCTAAATGGTTCTTTCCTTGCAATATGCCTCATAGCTAGTATCACTGCGCTAATGTTGTGCGTGTGCAAGCTTACATGATTCAGAATGCTTCCAGCTGTGAGCCTTCAACAAGTGCACCTGAAGTAGATAACCAAGAAAGGCCAGAAGCTCCTCCAGAGGAAAATTTGATGTTCTTTGCACTGAGGACTTCTGTGCAATCAACCAAGATGCAAAAGATACAAGCAGACTGCGTGCCCAAGTTGTGGACAACACAAGATACAAGAAGAGAATGCTTGATTCTGGTGCGTAGGTCACAATTCCAGCAACA
This sequence comes from Taxus chinensis, assembly GCA_019776745.2. Classification (NCBI taxonomy): domain Eukaryota; kingdom Viridiplantae; phylum Streptophyta; class Pinopsida; order Cupressales; family Taxaceae; genus Taxus; species Taxus chinensis. The sequence goes on from CM034151.1 coordinate 30,639,392, forward strand.
CAAGTAGACCCTCAAAAGAAAAAGGAAGTAACTAAGACATCCAGTAGTAAAATTTCTCAAGTTCCCACACCTGAGGATCCACGTAAAGATCCTCCAGAAGTGGGCGTGCCCCTCCTTTAGTAGGTCAAACTTTTGTGCCAACTAAGGTTCCTGCCTCTGTACCTGAGAAACCAAACAAGGATGTTGTTGTTCCTCAAATGTGAAAGTCAATGGGTTTTCCATTCAACATTGTGGACCAGATGAAAAAGACAAACATAAATGTTACAATGTGGGATGCCCTGACCATTCCATCCCAGCGTGACTTGTTGCATGAAGCTTTGGCACAACTCTCGTGCACTGATCTAGCTATGCAGAAGCTATGTGCTTCTATCAACATCTGCCAAGAAGAGGAGAAGCAAGTAAGTAAATTTTGTTAAAACCCCACCCTTCTATATGTCTTTGATCATAGGAAAACATCTTTTCCATAACTGTATGATTGACTTGGGTGCTAGTACTTCTGTCATGCCTAAGAAGATTGTTGATGTCTTAGGTCTTAAGTATAGCCCCCTAACAAAAGGAGTCCTACAACTCGATGGTTCAACTGTCACTACCCTAGGAATCATCAAGGATCTTGAGTTAACCCTCCATGCATGTCCAAGTCTAACAATAACTCAAGATGTGTCAATCATTGATCTACCCCCTTTGTTTGCCTTATGTTTGTCAAGAGATTTTACTGCTAAAGTGGGTGGTTACTTGTCTTCTGATTGGTCTCATATGTTACTCAAGACAAGGTATGGTACCTAGTTTACCATACAAGCTGAGCCAATATTTTCCTATCATGTAGAGTCATATGTCCCATCTCCTCTCCAAGCCAACTATTTGATCCAAGAAGAACAAGCTTCAGTTCCTGAAGAGCAGCCTCTTCCACCTTCTATTCTTGATCTAGTACTTGATGAGTGGGTAGAGAGGCACCATAAATTTTACCTATACGCTGAAGAACTAGAAGCTTATGAAATTGGGCTTGGTACTTACTGCATTCTTGAAGAAGAAACTATGATGCCGCATGCACTCAAGACAAAGTGAAGAGAACCCTGGTCTATGGAAGTTATACTTTGATGGATCCAGAAGTAGAAACGGTGTGGGAGCAGGAGTGGTTCTCATTTCCCCTAAGGATGAGAAATTATTCTTTGCTCATAGATTGCAGTTTACATGTTCTAACAATGTGGCAGAGTATGAGGCACTGGTGCATGGTCTGCTTATTACTGAAAAGAAGAAGATTAAGGTGCTGCAGATATTTGGAGATACTGAATTGGTTATCCACCAAGTCACCAACAAGTGCCAAGAAAAGAATAAGCTTCTCAAAGCTTATAAACACAAAGTTTGGGACCTCCTTGAGAGCTTTGATGCTCTAAATATATAGGTGGTGCCACACAAAATGAATAAGGAAGTTGATCAAATGGCCATGCTTGGTTCGCAGTTCTCTCCTATGCTGAGGACTTTGTCAAAGGAAACACTCAGCACATTAAGATGGTGATCAGACCATCCATTCCAGATAACAACACCAACTGACAAGTGTTTGACAGTGATGCACAGATCATCCAGTTCATCCAGAATGAAGTCTGAGTTCTCATCAAGTATGCAATATGACTTGCATGATGGCTATGGTGACCAAGTGATTCAACTAAATTAAAATAAGCTACCTAAAGGGCTGGTCACTTTAGAGAAAATGTGTATCCCTAATGATGAGTTCAAAGGTAAAGAAAATTATATGTGCACAATGCAAGAATATTGCTCCCTAGTCACTATTGCACATGTGGAAAAAAATTACTTGCTCAGTAAAGCTTGTGTGCATGATGAAAAACATGCCTTCATCTCTCTCTGTCAAAAATATAGTGATATCTTCTCATGGGAGTATGAATACCTCAAAGGTTTTGATCCAAGTGTTGCTCAACACTCCATTGACCTTGATCCTAGTATTAAGCCCGTCAGACAAAAGCAACGACCAGTCAATCCAAAGATAGAGCCCCTCATGAGAAAGGAATTATCCAAACTCATTGAGGTGAAGATTATTTTTCCCATCAAGTACTCTACTTGGGTCACGAATCTAGTTCTGGTGCACAAGAAGAATGGTGAAATCAGACTCTATGTTGATTTCAGAGATTTGAACAAGGAATCTCTAAAGGATCATTATCCTTTTCCTTCAATGGAGCAGATTTTGTAGACTGTGGCTAGCATGCAAAGATTCTCAATGTTAGATGGGTATTCAGGTTTCAATCAGATCCTGGTCAAGGAAGAGGATCAATTCAAAATGATGTTTACAACCAAGTGGGGAACATATGCATATCAGAAGATGCCCTTTGGTCTGTCAAATGCAGGCACAATGTTTCAACGTGCCATGGACATTGCCTTCAAAGGTTACATCAATGAGTTCATCTTGGTTTACCTTGATGACATTACAATCTTCTCAAAGCAAAGTGTGGATCATATGGTGCACCTGGAGAAAGTATTTGAGAGATGCAGAAATTTGGGGTATCCCTTAATCCCAAGAAGTGTAATTTTGTAGTAGCACAGGGAAATCTTTTGGGCCATGTGGTTTCAAAGGATGGCATCACAATTGATCCTGAGTGCATTTCAGCCATCCTGGCTCTTTCCCTACTGACACACAAAAAGGCCTTGCAGTCCTTAGTAAGATCAATTTTGTTAGGCACTTTATTCCTAAATTTGCAAGACTGGTAAGGCCAATCACCCTGATGCTCAAGAAGGACATAGCTTTCAGATGGACAACAGAAGGAAAGGAAAGCTTCAACAAAATCAAGCAAGAGATTACTTGTGTGCCAGCACTCATCAACCTGAATTACTCAAAGGATTTCATCCTTTATGCTTATGGCACTGATGTGAGTGTTACTGATGTCCTAACATAAGAAAATGAACAAGAATGGAACAACCAGTGGCTTTCTTCAGCCACATGTTGAAGGATTATGAATTAAAATATAGTCACACAGAGAAGCAGGTCTTTTCCATCATACGCGCACTCAAGAAATTCAAGAGTATGCTCACCAAAAATCATATAAAGGTGTTAGTCTCCCACTCTTCTATCGGAGACTTCATCATGGGAGTAGAAATCAGTGAAAAGAGAGCATGATGGGTGACCAAAATCATGGAATATGATGTGACTATCAAGGCCACAAAACTGGTAAGAGGTAGTGCACTCTACAAGCATCTTGCTAAGGATGCACACAATGAATCTAAGACTTCATTATTTCTTGATGAAGCTCTCTTGTGCACGCAGAACTTGAACATAATACAAATCTTGGCATGCGTGATTGGATGAAAGACACGATAACATTCCTTTTAGAGGGTACATACCCTCTTGGCTTAAACAAGGCAAAGAGAAGACATACGAGGTTACAATCTATCCCTTATGTTTTGATTGACGTAATTCTCTTAAAGAAGAATCCTGATGATGTGTTGTTAAGGTGTATCAATGACGTACAGACTAAAAAAATGTTAACAAATTTCATGATGGATTCTCTGGTGGACACTTTTCTACCAAGACTACAATAATGAAGATCATAATGGCAAGATCTTTTGGCCTACTCTTTTTTCAGATGCACACAAGTGGGTCACAAAATGCAAGGAATGTGCTTTCTTTGTAGGAAAGAAGAGATTGGCAACACTTCCCCTTCGACCAATCCAAGTGGATCAACCTTTTATGCAATGGGGTCTTGAATTCATAGGCATGATCAATCCACCTTCAAGTGCTGGACACAAATGGGTGTTGACAACTACAGACTACTTCACCAGATGGATAGAAGCTGTCGTGCTCAAGGAATCAACCGAGTCAGTCATCCTTGAATTTCTCGAGGGTATAGTCACAAGGTTTGGCATTCCTCAAACCATTATCTCTGATAATGCAAAAGCCTTCCTTGGCACTAAAATCACTGATTGGGCTCTAAATATGGGCATCTATCTGAAGACTTCTTCCAATTATTACCCCCAAGGAAATGGTCTAATAGAGTCAACAAACGAGAACCTAATTAGGATTATGAAGCGCACAATGAACATTAACCAAAGACAATGGCATACAAAGGTCTCATGCACACTCTAGGAAGATAGAATCATAATTAAAAATATAATAGGAACTTCACCTTACAAGCTTGTCTATGGTAAAGAGGCTACCCTTCCTTTGATGCTGGAGTTGAACTCATTGGCGCTTGCCCAATAGTTGGAACTCGAAGACAAAGACCAAAGAGAAATTAGAATGGAAGAGCTAGTTAATCTTGAAGAATCAAGAAACTCTGCCATGATCCAGCTAGAACAACATCATAAAGAAATAAAGAAATGGTTTGACATAAAGGCTAGGCCTCAAGATTTCAAAGTTGGGGACTTGGTTTTGAAATGGGATGCTGACAGAGCTAAACTAGGGCACCATTCAAAGTTTGATGCACTTTGGAGTGGCCCATACATCATCAATTCGTGCAAAGAGGCTAACTCTTTTGAGTTAACTCATCTTGATGGAGGTGCGCTGCAAATCCCAGTAAATGGGATCTATCTCAAACCCTTCCATTAAGTTTGCTGCATCATTTTGTATATATTAGAGTAGTTTAAATTCCTCCAAGTGTGTTGCGCACACATTGTTTGTTTGTACATAGTTCTTTCTTCTCACGTGCTTCTTGCACACGCTCTTCCTTTGCTTCTAGGGTGTCAACCTTTTAGTAGTTTTCAGCAGTTTGCAAGATTCAGAATAGAGTCAAGAAATGATCCTTCAAGGGACTTCAGGGGTAGTTCTTCAAAGCTATAAATCAAAATTTCATGATTACATAGTAGACTTCATGCCCAATGGATGCTCTAGGCTACTGATATCCTTCATCTAGTAGGAAGATGGCCCCAAAAGTCATCAAACTATTATCCAAATAACTCTCCTAGTTATTTGGACAACTTACATACATATTCTGGCTTAGATATCTTCATTATGAGTAGTGTGCACCTCAGTTGTCTCCTTGGCACATTCACTTGGTCACTATTTCCTCACACGCCCTTGCACGCTTCCCCTTCTCCCCTTTCCATTTTCCTTTTCCTCTTTGTTCCACTCTTACCTTGTGCACATCTTCTACACATAAGCCTTCTTCCTAGCAGTTATTTCATCCTACGCGTGTGCCTTACACTTGCTTCAATCAGCTAAGTCCATCACTCCCTCGCGCCCCCCACACATTACCTTGTAATAGTTGTGCCTTGACCATGCGTTCTCCACTCACCATTTTTCCTCATTTCCCCACGCGTGTTGTGTGCACCTTCCTTCTGCCTTCTTCTTGTGCCTCATTATTTCGCGTGCATCTCTTTGCACCTTTCTGTGCCACGTCATTCTCTGACACGCTTGAGTGTGCCACACGTAACCAGTCAAAGCACTCCAACAATCTACTAAATCCTTGCAACAAATCAATGAGTGACACATGGAAGAAACAATAAGAACATTTGCACAGTTGGCCATCCTTTCAGCCAATCTGCACGTGCCATGTGTCTTGTATGCCCAGATGACTCTGAAAAAATTCTGATAGCCATATCTTTTGCTATAGAGCTCCAATCGGAGGGCACCTAGTCTTAATCGATATCTGTTGACATAGGCTACAGTGCTAGAAATTCAAATTCAAATTCTTGGTGGATCTGGTAGGTGAGAAATGGGAAAACATCTTTCTGGGCATTAATGAGAAGATTTGATTGCTCTAACCACCCTGATTTGATCTGATTCGCCCTCTTTCCTTCTCCAACAATTCAAACAAACTTGGGGAAGCGCATTTGACGGATTTACAGGCATTGAATGCTTCTTGTTGGTGGTTGCATTTCAAATTTAGATTTTCCCTCTTTCTTCTCTCCCCATGAATTCATCTATAAATTTAAGAGTTGGGCTAATTTTTTAGGTTGGAAATTTTGGATCCTTACGCACTTTTCTAAGGACTTCATATTTTCTGTATTTTGAGTTGCAAACCTCTAGATTTGGCTCGTGCATGTAGATATCAACCTCTTTCACCATTGTAACAACTCTATGTATCCCTGGGAGTAATGGAAGCATCGTATTGTGGCTATTATCTATCATAAACATGTTTTTATTATTTCTTCTTTCCTCTCTTTTACATTGTGTGCTCGTTGTGTCATTCTACATCCCTTGCAGCTCCTTTTTTAGTTGTGTTCCATGAAGCTGATCTGGTAAATATGCTTTAATTGTGCTACACATGTTTAGCCTTATTTCACGCAATTCCCTTCATGTTCATCCCTCTTTTTCTGGTGCTATCACCTTTTAGTGTAGTTTCCTTTCATGTTATCCTTCTATCCTTGGTCCCTTGGCATTATTAGCTTATTTTTCCCTTTTAGCACTAGGAGTAGCAAGTAGCAATAGAAATAGATAGAGGAACTGACCTTCTTCGGAGATCTGCCTCAATCATGCTAGGTCCCAAAACTTGGAGATGGTTCCATTGTTGTCTCAAACGACTCGATCCTTCCAAATACGAGACATGGGTGTAAGTTTGATGACCAACATGTTCAAAGCATGAAAACTCATAGGTGGCCTAGAATGGTTGTAGAAGAAGCTCAAGATAGGAGGAATAACACGTGGATAAAACAAAATATCAAATGGACGAGCAAATGGAATATTAACTTGCAAGAATCTCCAAACACTAATGAGAAAATAAAAATGTATGTAAAATAAAAATGTAGGATAGGCATGTGGACACAACAGCTTGGGAGGAAGAAAGAATACTACATCAAAGAATTTAATCCAACTTGCGACCACAAGGAAAAAAACCTACATAGGGACAAAAATCAAATGGAAAGAAAAATGTTTATGGCCTAAATAAGGATTAGTTCACACCATCTTAGGTGTAAAACTGACATATGGATGTCTCCTAAAAAAGAGTGAGAAGAGAGAACGTGTGTGTTTTGTTACAACGGGCTAGTGGAAACAAAATGACACTACATCATAAAATGCACAACATATAATGACATCGGTGTTAGATAAGAGGAGAGTTTGAGAAGAGGCAACCTTACATCCTTGTTTGAGGAGGAAATAATAGTCAAAACAATGAATCTTATTAGTGAATATCAACAAGAGATACAAAAACAAAAGGCAGTGGATTTTAGGAAAAAATGTTTGGGCTTCTCTTGAGGTGACTTTGTTCACTCTAGTTGTAACGTTGGGTCCCATAGACTACTTTGTCTCATGGATGTAATTAAAATCGTTCATTCATTCATTTTCTCAAGAGTTTTAGGGTTTACCCCCTTTCTAACCAATAACCCACATTAGTTATGTAGTGAGTGAATGTATCACACTGAAGAATGACACGATTTCAATCATATAATGGAGCTTTCAAAATGAAGAAACATAACTCTAGATTAATATTTCTTTGTTTTACTGAATGAAAATGGGTTGAATTATCTAAGGGATTTTTATGGCTGTAGAGGGTTGGGTTTGACCTAAGAAATTCGTTTAATAATCAGAAAACACAAAAAAATAGATAGAAATAAAAATGAAAGAAATATCCTCAAGGATTGGGTTGGTTCACTTGGTAGATCAATGGATTTGGTACATCCACTAAATATTTGACTAAATCAAGATGTTTATTAAAAACTTTCCTCCTAGGTACAATCGTGTAAGGGTGATGAGTGATATTAAAGACTATGCAATGAATTTATTAATCAATGCTTCTTTGGATAGAGGAATAACCACGCGAAGGAAATTGTTGCAAATGTAATAGTAAGGAGACACAAACAAGAAACAGGGAAGTCAAATAAAAGCCAAAAGTAAAGTGGTGCCTTGGAAAACCAACGTAATATAAGGGAAATAAATTGAATCTAAACCACACAACTCAAACTAAACAAGATAATTTTTACTTAATGGAAATAGAATAGATTAACTTTCAAAACAAATTACCAACACTGTCGGGTTCAAAATTGAGCCCCTCACAACCCTTCCCAAGACCTCAACACCATCGGAAAAGGGTGGGTAAAAATTTGCATGTCAAAAAAAAATCAAAATTTAAAAATCATTTCAAAATACAGAAGTGCAACTTACTTTTAAAACTGTCAAAAGAAGGGTTATGGTGAAAACAAGCATGTCAACAATTTGTGTGAAATTTTTAAATTTCAAAAAATATTGTTGATGGCTTCTACAAACAACAATCACCTTCACCTTTCCAATATCTACGCATGACTCGTACATACATTAGACAAGGCGCAGTACCTGCAATTACCAAAAGTTTTAATATAATTAATATACTACTATTATACTATTATCAAGCTCAAATTTCAAGTTTCTAGCAAGTTGTTGATGTCAGCTCAACAAATACTTGAGCATAAATACCTAAAAATAAAAGATTTGGTTTTGGCATTTTCTTGGGATTCATTTAGATGTTTTATCTAGGTTTTTGTTTCTTTGTTGTAGGATCCACCTCGAGAGACGTAGAACATAGCTAGGATCAACTTGCATATAAAATCTTCCCACTTGGGAACTTACAGAACATGATCTGGAACAAATATAGTGTGTAGAGTGGCCACTAGTTTGGATATGGGCTGAAATGGATATCTGAGGTTGAGGAAGATCTTGGACAAAAGTGTTGAATTGATCTTAAAGAGTGACTTCAATGTGTGACTCGCAATGTAGGGTGTTGAAAAGGCTCTATGAGATTTTTGTTGGTGCCAAAGGGTGGGATGAGCTCGCAATAGTCTTGATCTTGATCGCCTAGATCAATTTAATCATTGTATGTAAACAAGCCACATGCCAAAATGATGGATTAGTTCTATTTGTATGTAATGTAGAAGAATCTCGGGAAAAAGGTAGTTATGCTTTCTTTTAGGAAAAACAAAGGTTGTCACCTGAGGAGCTTACCCATTATGACCCTTGCAAAGAAAAACCAAGATAAGTGTTAAGTTGATTCTTAATGCAAAGGTTGATTGGACCTATTCGAGATGGAAAATTGCAGGGCAGAGGAGAGGAGATCGTATAAGAGGAAAACAAGTAGAGATAATCTTCTTCATCTATAGAAAGAACCCCTTCAAGTCAGCATTGGTATCTTCTCTCTAATTGTTGTTCAATAGAAGTGATATGGAGGCCAACAAGAATTTTATATTTTTAGTTGTGCTCAAGACAATGTTGCTCAACTATATGCCTAAAGAGTTGAGGAAGAGGGTTGTGAAAATATTTAGGTAGGATTACGAAGGGTGTGTGTGTTTAATGGAGTAGTCTAATTTGTTAATGCATCATTTGTGATCGAAATGCATATTGTGCACAAGGTGAAACTCTTAGCTCTAAAAGCTAACCAAAAATATCTTGATGTATCTATTGGGGACATATTTAGTGTGGGTGTTTCAATGTATGGATGCACATTATCTTTAATTTATTTGGAAAATATCTAATTCAATGCATTTTACTAGTTGAAATTTACATGGGTTTTAAATTTAGTCGTTAGAAGTTGAATGATTTTTTATTGAAGTGATAAGAATCCAAATGGGTTTTAATTTTAACACTAAAATCCAAGTAGAAGTTAAAGTTATTTATTTTATTATTTACAAGTTTTCTTAATGATTTTGATAAGAGGTCCTAGTGTCCCACATGGAGTTTGATGGTATTTATGTGTTTATTGATCTATGTTTATGTATTATTCTTAATTTTTATGAGGTGTATTCTTGATTTATTCTTGTCATATGAAGTGTAAAATATTCATACTAATTTTCATTATGGAAGGGTTGGTCCAATATTTTCCCTTCATAATAAAATTCAAATTATCCCTTCAAATTTGATCCCTAAAGTCTGCCATCTTTATCTTCAATGAAAATAAACCAAGATTTTTTTTAGGTTATTTTGATGTTTAAGGAAATTTGTAGGCTCTACAAACAACAATAAATAAGGAACCTTGATCAGCATCACATGAGGTCGAGGGGTGGGTGATGACAACACTCTAAATAAGGTTTTAGATGGGTTGTCGATGTGTAAGGAAATGATATTGTATAAGATGGAGACTAATTACTTAATACATAAGGTTCCATTAATATGTTAGTTATGTATGTAATATATTCTTAACAAAGATTTATGACTGCGTGCTTTACCCTATAAAATAAACTTACAAAGGTATAAGAAATTGTTATGGAATTTGAACCACTTAGTATTTTATATATTTTTCTTCATGTTAAGATCATTATATGGCTTGGATGTTATGTGTGTGGCATGTTATTAGATGCTCTAGTGTAATGAGAGCCTTGGGAGTGTGTTCTCATGTAAAAATCAAATTGTTTTGATTTAAGTCTCGTTCAAAGCATTAGAAAGCTCTTGCAATGAGGATCACTATTTTTAAGGTTTCAGAGTCCCAAATTTTCTTTTTGAGCTCAAAAATCCATCTTGGATATTTTGTGTCTACAAGGAACCTCCCGAGGCTCACGAAATTTCACTTCATCAAAATTCAAAATTTCTTACACTGATACGAAGACCAAGTCCAAGAGATGAATTTTGATTATAAACACAACTAAAGACACATTTGGGAGGATCAAGTGGAATTGTTCCTTAGTTCCACAAGTTTCGCGAAATGGCGCCAAGTGCATCTTGGTCTAAATCAATAATTTTATAATCTTGAATTGGCCATTACTTTCACATTTAGACTTCAATTTAGGTATGGTTCTAAGCGTGAAAATATCTTGTGAGGAGGATCACTATTTTCAAGATTTCATCGTCCTAAATGTGACATATTTTGCATGAAATTGTTTTGGACATTTGAGGTGTGGTTCACACCCCAAGTTCTTGACTAAGCATGATTATTCCATTTATCATTTTCATGACCTTCTAAGAAAGACGGGAAGAAGTACAATATATCTCTTTAATTTCTATCCTTTAGATGTTAACGCCAAATAAAGGAACAAACATATCAAAATGATTAAAACTTGTGCATCCAAGATGGGAGCCTAAATTAGTGGGTGGGAGTTTAAACCATGTTTCACTTGTGGGGACTACCCCTTTAGTACACTTCAAGAACTGTGTAGTTGGTAAAGGCTTGTGAAGTGTTTGATAAAATTCCTCAAAAAATGCGGTCAAGTGTAATTGGCTGATATTAAGGACATGGTGTCGAGATCATGGACAACAATGAGGTCTATGAAGACAATGAGTCAAATCAAGAACTCATAAGTGGAGCATTTTTAGGCAACAATCAAACAAAACAAAAAAAAATTATTAATTAATTTTATTCAATGTTATAATGTGTGAGTCATTCAAAAGTAGATTAATGGTTTACATCAAATTGTAAAAGTGTAATCAATTAATTCATTTATTGAACTAATTAAATGTTGTGATGAACAAAACAAAAGATGTAGCTCTAGTTGAGTCAACTTGAGGTCATAGTGTCAGGTTGATTTGAGGGTAGTTATATAACTACTTTTGTGAACAAGCTCCCATATACAACTTGAAAACAATTTTAAGAAAGGAGAATATATTTTTCCCTAAATTATAGAGCAACCATTTGTTGTAACTTTATGTGTAAATTACTCATTTCAATTTAATGAATAAAAGAATGTAAACAAGGGGAATGAGAGTAATTTTATTATGTTAATGTATTTTGATTATGAATGTGTGTTGTTTTTCATTATTAAAGACCCATTAATATTCCAATATTCTCTCGTTGCATATGATCCTTAATATGCAAACTTTTTATTGTATATCATTGTATGTGGACTTTATGCCACACCCATGTAATTTGAGAGTTGCGAAGACTTTATGCTTTTAGGTGGTTTTTATCCTTTGTGTAGTTGTTCTTTATATCTCATCTTTCATATGAGAAAGAGGATTTCATTTATGTTTACCTTGAGTTTTCCAAGTAGTTTTTTGCAATTTATTCTAATGTTGGTTTCTCTCTCTTCTTTTGTCTTTCTCCCATTTGTCATTTCGTTGTTATCTACCTTGGGATATGATATTATAGTGTATATGGGTTGATGTAGATGTCGACATGTGGCACACATCCCCCTTCGTTCTAATTTATATGTTTATAATATATGGGGTCACATAAGAATTACTTATAATAGGTAATGAGTCGTTCTACATCGGGATTAGGCGTTACTCATCCATTAAGAGTAATATATGCATATATAAAGGAGATGAGTATCATTATGAGATATGTCATGTATGTATTGACTTAACTACTTGGTAGGAGTATATTGGAGGTATCCCCCTCAAAGTGAACTTCCCATATTGGAAGATTGAGTTACTCCTTCCTTAAGGAGCATTATATGGTGTTGCCCTACCTTAAGGGTTTTCTTATTTTTCTGCATATAATGAAAATTTGGGAATCTTGGCATACCAATATATATTGCATTGTGTTGATGTTGATTATATGATTCATATTTCTAAATTATGGTATGCAATGATCTTATCAAGTGGTATCATAACAACGATCTTGGTAAATTTGGGATCAAACCCTTATTCCAGTGATTCACCCATATCTTGAGATCAAATATGATTTTTTCACAATAAAATGGTGTGAAGTGGATTAATTATTCAAGGAATCCACCCTTGAAATTTTAGATTTTTTGGAATTGTTTTGCAAAAGATAGTTCAGTTTTAGTGTTAAAACCCTAATTTTAATGATTCATATGTATCTATTGAATTAGGTAGAATTTTTCAATGAATTATTTTGTGGAATGGATAATTTAAGTCAAGGAGAAACACTCAAAATTTAAGAAAATTGTGATCTGGTTTGCAAGAGTTATTTCAATTTTATGGTTTTCCACAAATATTCTCCAAAGGCTGCAATATTCATTGTTTTTATAATTTTTTTACATTTTCATAAATATCTCAAAAATATAATTGGGGTATTTGTTCTATATTTTCTAATTTGAGGCCAACATTTAGCCGAAAAAGGTAGGATAAATATTGATTAGAATGGCATGTTCTTGAAACCCTAGTTTTTGTGGGTCATGGGGATGAAAATTTTCTATGGAAAGGGCGAGGTGGATGCTAGAGACTAGTGGAACAAATTTAAGGAGAGGTATTTTCCATCATTATAGAGGTGGTTGTTTCAAAAAAAAAAATTGGTCTTGCATGGATTTGGTTTTCTAAGTTAGAAAAGGGAAGCTCTAATTGGTATTGGGAGGAAATGGAACAAATTTTCTAGGATAGATGGGATACCAAAGAAGAGAAGGAGGAAGAATATAAGGATTATAGTGAGGAAGAGGAAAATTCAAGAGGAGAAGAAGAAGAAAATGTTGATGATGAAGAGGTTACACATGATTCAGAAGGAGAGACAACGGTTCAAGATAAGAGTTCAAATAGTGCATCTCTAAATAAGGAAGCCTCAATATTTCAGTTTGAAGGGTGCAATAAAAGGAAAACAGTAATGGTTTCCATAAACCTTAGTAGCAAGTTTAACTTTGTCAACATAGTGTTAGCATATGGATTTACACGCATGTAAATGACATGAAACAGTATGGGAATGAAATCCATCCTCAATGAATGTGAGGATGCCTTTATTGAAAACCAAAACTATATTTACATATGTACATTAAAAATTGTATGTGGGGGGTGTTTTGGAACATCAATGGAAAGAAAATTGAATAACGGAGATAGAATGGAATGAAGGAAAAGAATGGAAAGGAATGAATGCAAGGAACATACAAGAGTTAGGTAAAAGCAGAGCCTAATATTGCACGAATAAGAACAATGGATAACTAACACAAATAAAACGGAGTTTGATTTAGCTAAAGAAGAATGAGTAAAAGGGAACACACATGAGTAAGTAGATAATCAGATCTTGTTCATTGTGAACTAGAAGAATGCATTAATATAGTTAACAATAAGATCCAAAACAATATTTGCATTCAAGATTCAAATGCTAACATATAATGAACATAAGAACACCAACTATTACAAGATACAATGAATGGGACACAAAATTCATATTTCATTAACTCCAAAACGTCTTCTCAAAACAACACAAAGTTTCTTTCCTTGAAGTAAAGCTTACACACAAAAGTATTGTCTTCTCCTCTCTTAAAGTCACCTTTACAAATGAGCCCCTGAATTTCTTTTATAACCCAAAAGTTGGTTACAAATTAGTTAGGGTTTACATGAACATTAAATAGGGCATCTTAAATGACTTTGACTTTTCAACCAACTCATAAAAAGCAATTAAAATTAGAAATCACTTAAGTTATCCAAAGCTTACCAAAAGTGAGTCTAACAATAACCCACTTAAAATACCATTTTAACATATAATAAAAGCAAGTGCCTTATCCATTAAAGTGGGCTCTGCCTATTAAAGTGGGGCAACGCTCCATTGAAGTTGAAGAGAAATCAATGGTGGGAGTATATATGTCTTTGAACAATTGTGAAAATTGATCCTCAACATGTTCTAATGAGTGCCTCTGATTTTTCTTGTTTACAAGATCACAAGGGATCTCAGCTACGAACTCCTGAATCAAGGTGAGTAAAGTGAAGGATTCATTGCATACATTCTCATAATGGATTATAGAATCCTCGAGAAGTGTCTTTCATGATTTGATATGTAGACACCAAAGAAAGTGTGTCCCTCGACATTTGAATTCAATAATTTCTTCAATGGCTAAAGTTGAAGATTTCATACTTGTCATCTCCTATAGACTAGGCAATACCTCATCCAAATTTGATATGTTAGAAAAAATGCTTCCTTAAAAGAAAGGATTGGATCCAGATATACATTGATATACTTATGTAAATTAATGACTGCTTTGATCATCTCTCCACCAAAAATGAGAATCTATAAAAGCCAAGATTTAGTGACATGGCCCAATGCGTTTATTTCTTTTGACAAATTGAGAGTTTCTTCATAAGGGGGAGCCACTGCATCGGGTACTGGGAAAGTGGAATATATTGGATTTATCAAATGTTGAACATATTCCACCAATTTATTCTTTTCGTTCTTGAGATAAGAGTTCTAAGATTTATATTTCTCAAGCCTCCTTAGCACAATATCCATTGAATTTCATGCCATCACCATGTCACTTTCCAATGTGGACTTCCAAAGTCCAAGTCTGGAAACTTCATAATCAGAAGATGTCATGGCATCACGTTCCTTGTAAACTTGTGGGATGGCAAGATCCACAAATTTCTTTCCGTCATCATCCACCATTATCTGGAAGAGCACTTTAGGATTTTTGGGAATGACGACATTCGAAAACTTGAAAAGGTCATTGAAGTCACTGTCAATTGCCTTGACAATCCTCTTCCTTTTTCTGATCTCACAATCAACCCAAAAATCAGTCTCCTTCACCACTTCCGCATACAGAAGCCTGGATTCTGAAGCAACATTCCCATTGTTCTCGACATCATTAGATTCTACAAGAATCCTTTCCACGACCTCAATCTCTAAACAAATAACCTCGATATCTACCTCTATAACATCAGGGAGACTTTGAGAAATCTCTTCGTGAACTGTATGTTCATAAGCATTTGATATCTAGACTACTTCCACTTGAGTGGATTCTTGTGCAAGGCATGACTGAGGAATGTTTGTTATGAGCTTCTTCGAACTATCAACAATGTGAGTAGAAGAATCTCTTCTTGAAGTGGAAATTCCCGAGACACACTGTCTTCCTTCACTAGGGCTAGGACCCTTAGATATTTCACCTCGCGACACCTTCTTTGGTGAAGTGGATTTTGGAAACCACTCCTTTCTTACTTGATGCGTATGGGTAGATGGCACAGAGGTTGACTAAGAAGAAGCTTTGGTCAGTTAGAGACCTCCTCAAGTTGGAAATTTTTGTAATCCTGAGGTATGATCTTGGATTGATGGTAACTTTGCAAGTTCTTTTTCATACCAAGATATGCTTCTTTCGAGGATCGGTTGATTCTTGTTATCAAGAGAAAATTCATCTCTTTTAGTCCAATCAATTCGGGGCAACGGAGTAAAGGCAACAACATCATATGAGGGATTAATAACATCTTCATCATTATCCACCAATGAATATGGAGGGTTTCTGATACGAAAGGCCTTGATCTGAGAAAGGGTTAGGTGGGAAAACTCTCGCCTTCTCACTTCACGTTAATTTGAACAAGCAGCCCAAAAATATTCCATGGCAGGGTTGTGTTGATACTTTTCTCAAGGAATCTTCTACATATATCCGTCAATATCAAAATGTAATCTCTTCACATATGGATGAATAGTGATGAGGGAAAACTCTTTCTCCATGAGTTGTGCACTGAAGAGATTTGGACATTGGTATTCCCCAATTTGGATTGGGAAATGAATTCCTAAACGATGCTTGTCATTGATGAGATAGTGAACTTGGGATAGTTGTCGCGTAAGCTCCATCAATGTCCACTTTTCACTAACGTACTTAGGAAGCTTCCATGTGGTACCCGCAAAGCTTCTCACACAAATGTAGGAAAAGGATGGAAATTGAATAAACCATGTTCCCCACTTGGAAATGACATCCATGGCCTCTTTGGAGAATATTTCCTCAGTATTCCGATTCAAGTTTTGAGTCATGCAGAAGGTTAATGCATCGTTAACTCTTCTGAAATGATGAGAACTATTTTTGAAACTTAACTGTGGATAATAATGGAAAACATTATTTGATGGACCCATGACTCCTTTCGTTTCAAGCCCCGAAAATAGCTTCCTTCTAGCCACTACATAAGTCAAGTATGATGTCATGTAGAAACATCCAGTCATCTTCACTTTAATCAATTTTTTGTGAAGAGTATCACTGATGATGGTGGCCCAATCCACAAACTCTCTCTTGGCAAGGATGATACAAATAAATTGATACATCCATGGGTGGAAAATCCTGGCAGAGGGTAGACTAAAGAATCAACTCAGGAGAGTGATCATGTCACCGATTTCCTCAACAAACTCAATGCGGTACAATTCCCTAGGAAGTCAGTCAACACGAGGCCATTTGATCACTAACAAGTTGTTATTAACCATCTTGCTCCACCTGAGGGGTTCTTCATCCCAAAAATCTTGTGCTAAATTTCAAGTGATGTCAGAATTCTCAGGGAAGTCAGGTATGATGAGCAATTCCTTAATGTTCTCTGGTGTGATTAAGAGGAAAGGCTCGCGATTATCTTTATAAATTCCTCATCTCTTGGGATCATAATGCTCTGCGTAGGTGATGACCAGCTTCTTGCATTACACCGAGACAGGAAATGATGCTGCTTGGGGTAGACCGCTATGGTAGAGCCTATTCAAGAATATGTTTTTTCCTTCAGCTTTCACCCAATCACAAAATTGTTGCATGTTGATGTGGCCAAGATTTGTATCAGTGATCTTGTCATATGCAGACTTGATGGAAGTTGGAGGGATGATTACTTGGAATTTGTACTTGAGCGCGGACTTTTTTTATTTCTCCACTAGCTTACTCGATTTTCCTGTAGATTTATTGGATTTTTCAGCCATTATGAATTTTACAGAAAAATGACTCAGGCACGCAAAACAATGTAAATGGTGTCGGGTCTTAGTTTCTGAACCATCGTTAACACAAGAAAAATATGGCTCGTTTAATTATTATTATTATTATAAAAATAATAATAATGATTGATCCCAAATTACAAATTTTTAAAATGTCAATATAAACAAAAATATCGAGACTAAGCTCTCTAGATCAGACAACAATAATAATATTTATTTTTAATTAAATTATCCCGATTTTAATGGCTTTGCGCAAGATCACTATTTCTTCATCTCTCCTGATTCAAGTTGCTTCAACGTGAAAAATTGCTTTGATTTTCCCGCAGTACTTTGAACTTGTAATTTTTCTTTTCGCTGGCATTTGAATGCATGATATTATTAAATAGCCTAAATTTCCTGGAGAGCTCCTAGTTTATGCAAATGCATGAATAATTTTTTTTAATTAAACTCTCCTGTAAAATTTCTTCACCAAAAACCTCTGTGTGGGTAGGTCTTTTGCTAAAGCATGACATTTATCTTTAACTGATGCGTGGGAATGCTTCTTTCGCAACTACATGGATAGTTGTTGCATTGAATCCTCTCTTTCTTTGTGTGGAATTTGCTGTTT
Organism: Taxus chinensis; assembly: GCA_019776745.2. Classification (NCBI taxonomy): domain Eukaryota; kingdom Viridiplantae; phylum Streptophyta; class Pinopsida; order Cupressales; family Taxaceae; genus Taxus; species Taxus chinensis. The sequence goes on from CM034151.1 coordinate 30,657,389, forward strand.
TGACCAGGGGTTGAATTTCCTTCTTTGCAATGTAATTTCTTGTTAGGCGTTGGATTTGCTTCTTTTCTTTCCCTGCACGTGTAGACTTCTGCAAAAATGTGTGGGGGAATCTTCACCTTTGGAAAACATGGAAATGTTTCTTCTACCTTGGCATGGGATCTCTCTCTTTTCCCTGGCATGTGAGCAATTGTTTTGGTGAAGGCGTGGTAAATTTAGAAAATAATATTCTTTATTAACTGTGTGAACTGTTATTTGATTTCAGCCTGGACACTGCAGCTTGCGTGGGAGTACTACTTCTAGTTATTTTGGTGTGGGCACTTGTCTTATTCCTCCTGATTAATGCTTTGGACTGCGTGGTAAGACTTCAAAACTAGCATGGAATCTATTCTTATTACATGCACTTGTGGACTGATTTCTTCTTTTCTTCTACTTTCCCACTTGGGCAATTATTCTCTATTAGTTTCCTTATTTTCTTCCTTGGTGGGAGGTGTTTTATGGAGTTGGGTTGTATTCTTGCTATGCATGGAGAGATGAATTTAATTTTACTTTATTCCCTTCCCTCTCTTGCATGGGATGAGTCTCTCACTAGTGTGAATGGCCTTTGCTTCCTTTAACCTGCGTGATGGATTGTCTAGGTAAATGTGTGGTTTCCATCTACAACTTGGCTTGTTGGTCTTCTCCAATGCGTAGAAATGCCTTTAACTGGTGCTTTGAACAACTGCATGCATGGGAATTATTTCTCTTTGGCAGCTTCTGTGTGCTTGAAAAAAATCTTCTTGGAGTGATTGGAGAAACAATCATTTGTGAAGAAAGCACTATGAAATATTGCAAACAAAATAATTCTCGAAAATGCTTCTATAGGGGAAATAAAAAGAAATTGGAAATAAAATATCTTCGAAGCTTTTTGCATGACTCTTTCCAATAGTGTTTCACGGAGAAATGGTTATGGGAATTAAAGAAACTTCCCCGTAACCGTTTCTTTCTTCCCGTTGAAATAACCAACTTCCCTTTCTTCAAGTAGTTGGCATTAATTGTTAGGGAAAGATGAAAAAAAAAACATAATCGTTCGCCTGTGGCAAAGGTAAAGTAGGCTGGAAATTCCCATCTTATTTTCCCATGTGGGAGATTGGGATATTTTTTGCCAGTTTGCCAACCGGTTGGGTTGACAATCAATAGAAGAAATCCCACAAGTGGGGAAAAAATAAGAATTTGCCAGGAAAGGGGAAATCCTGGTGCGGAAAGCTAATTTGGCATCCCCGGCAATTGGAAACGGAATTTTATTTTCCCCCAACAATAAATAAAAACTTGTCGATTGATTTTTAATGAATATTATATTAATATTTATTTAATTAAAAAACCCAAAAATTAATAAAATTAATTTTATTAAATAAAAGGGTAATAAATTAATTAGATATTAATTAATAAATTATTTACACGATTTGCGACCTAGCGAGAGGAGTTCTCACCCAAAATGAGTGAAACGAAGACCAAAATGATTGGGAGAAAAAGACTATCACGACAAGAGTAATAAATCACATGAAATAATACTTCTGAAAAAAAATTAAAAATTTTCACGTTTATTAATTTTGCGAAGTCAAAATTAGTTGATAACAACGGGCTGTTATTGGGGATAAGGACTTCACGGACGCAGCAACGGATCAGACCAAACAATTTAATGAACATGATCCCAAAAATGACTGTGCACAAAAATGAGATGAAAAAAGAGAGGAAACTGAAAATAGGGAAAAGAAACAAACCAAAATCCTAATTACCTATGTACATACGGGGGACAACCCGTTTATAATTTTGATAATGTTTGAGATATTGTCTGTTGTAGGGAAAAGACAAATGAGTTCCATCAGGATATTCCAAGTAATATGTGTTATCTCCACAGAAATGCCTAATTTTGAAAGGGCCTAGCCACAACAAATCAAATTTCCTGTGCTTTCCTTTCGGTTCCTGTCTCTTGTCCCAGAGAAGAACTAAGTCATTGATTTGGAATTATCTCTCCTTAGTTTTTCTATCGAATAATTTCTTCACTTTTGATTGGTGTTCTTCGATCCTATTTGCCATTTGACTTCTTTGTTCTTCAAGCTTGCTTACGAACATGATCCTTTATCCAATGCATTGGCGAAGCATTTATCGTCAACTGCTTGATCCAATCGTAATGCTGGTAACTCCAAAGTGGTGGGAATTTGAACATCGGTTCCATACAAGAGTTGGAATGGAGACATCTCGATTTCCCTTTTGGGAGTTATGCGGTCAGCCCACAATGCATCATATAATTTTTTGTGCCAAGCTCTTTCATTTTCTTCGACTAACTTGCTTACGATAGTAATGATGTTTTTGTTACTGAATTTTTTTTATAGTTTCCCTGTGTAATAATCTGATCAATGAGATGAAGATATCCCGTATCCATAACAAAAACCTATCATCTCTGCAGAAGAAAAATTGGAGGCATTACCCGTCACGATCTTGTGTGGAATTCTGTAACGAACCAATATATTATCTTTGATGAAGTTACGGATTACTGCAGTAGATATTTGTTTCATCGGTATAGCTTCTACCCACTTTATAAAATATTCAGTTGCAGTGAACACATGAGTATGACCAGCACTCGAATTTTGGTTCAAGACCCCAATGAAATTTAACCTTCATTGTTGAAAGGGTTCTTCAAGGAAAACTGGTTTTAAAGGCAAAGCTGACAATTTAGGTCATCCAACAAATTGTTGACAAGCTTTGCATTTGGCTACCCATTTTTGAGCATCAAAAAACATAGTAGGCCACTAATACTGCGCTCGCAAAATTTTATGATTTGTCATTGGTCCAGAGAAATGACCACTGCAGGCATGATTGTGAAAGGCTTCAAGCAACATGGGTTGTTGTTATTTATCAACACATATGAGGAACATGCCATCAATACCTTTTTTGAATAAGGTGTTGTCCTAAATGACGTACCTGACAAATCTCAATTTGATAGCTATTTTTTCCCTATTTGTAAGATTCTCGAGACATTCGCCAAATGTGAGAATAAGCAATATCAAAATGCCATTCATCTGTGGTACTTACAAAAACTACCAGTTGTAAAATTTCTTCAACCGGTTCTTCTTCAAAGTCATCTCGTGGCTCATTCTTTGCGATGAGTTGGTGAAGTCCTCTTCCTTGAACCAACTTGGGAGGATTGATGTCCAAGTTATATGATTGGATCTTGGAGACCCAGTTACCTCTTTTAGATCATGGTTCCTGTTGTGTCAACATTGATTTAACTGTGGTGTCCAGAACTAAGACTTTGGTGTGAGAATTCAATACATAGTACCTGAAATATTTCAAGGCTCTAACCACCACGTACGCATGCCTCTCAAGGGGAGTGTAATTGAGTTCATGTTTCTTGAAGCCAAAACACATGAATGTAATAGTAGATTTGATTCCCTCTTGATTGTGTTAATTCAAGATGACAGAGATCATGTGTGGGGAAGCATAGCAATAGACTATGAAATCCTTTTTAAAACTAGGACACACCAATGTAGGGGCTTTCACAATAGCATCCTTGATTTTTTCAAATGTTTCTCTACCTTCCTTTGACCATTTGAAGGATTCTTTGCCTTTCATCATGTCAGTGATTTCTTTGGTTAGCTCGGCAAAATCTGGCACAAACCTTCTCAAAAAATTCACCTTCCCAAAGAATGAGTGGACTCCAGGCTTACTTGTAGGTAAGAAAAGATCCTTGATAGCTTGAATGGGTTCATGATCTATCTTAGTTCCTTCTTTAAAGAAAATATGACCTAGGATTTTACCTTCCGTAACTTCGAACATAGACTTCTTTGGATTCAGGGAGATCTTATGAAGTCTGCACCTTTGCAATATTTTATACAAATCTCTTAGGTGATCTTCTCGCTTATCTAAGAAAAATATCAATTCATCTAGGTATATCACGATGATCTCGTCTTTATAATCTACAAATACCATGTCCATAGCCCTTTGAAAGGTTGCACCAGCATTGATCAAACCAAAAGGCACTCTTCTATATGTGAATGTACCCCAGGGTGTGGTGAACTCGGTTTTATGTTGATCTTCTCTAGCCACTTCAATCTGATCATAACCAGAGAACTCGTCTAGCATAGATAGCATTTCTGATCCAGTTACTTCCTGCAGAATATGGTCCATGACCAGCAATGGGCAGTTATCCTTCAAGGAAGCTTAATTAAGATTACGGAAATCCATGCAAATCCTAATTTCTCCATTTTTTGTGAACTGATACAATATTAGCTATCCAAGTTGAATGTTGAATAGGAAAAACTATTCATGCGTCTAACATCTTTTGAATCTCATGGAATATTGTCCCTATTATCTTTAGGGTTATATTGTCTTTGCTTCAGCCTGAATGGATTTTCACCAGGTTTCAAGGGTATGGCATGCTCCATATCCCTAGGTTGGAAAGGCTTCAAGTCTTCATATGAGTAAGCCAAGATGTCTAAATATTTGGTAAGAAGGCTTACAAATTTCTTGTGATCCTCAAGTGAGAAACACTTACCGATGTTGACTAGGTGAGGTTTGTCTTTGGTACCAATGTCAACTTGCTCATATTCAACAGAATTTGCAAATCATGTCCGCTCTTTCTCTTTGATAAACTTGTCATGTTTATCAAAAAGTTCTTCAAGTGAAACCAATCCTTTTGGAATTTTATTTCCTCTAAGTTGAATGATGCAATCTCCAAGATCATCATTCTCAACTCCTTGAATGGGCGAGGTTTTTGCTTCATGAAATGCAAAATCACTTCCTTCAAAGTACAACTATTCAAAATTATCTCTTTTCCAAGAAGGCAATAATTTGTTGATCATCATTAAAGACTTGCCAATTTTCTGAATTGTCATGAACACTTGGCCTGAAAACATTTCAATGGTGTATTTGTCTTTATCAAACTTTGAATGAGGGATCATCAATGAAGCTGAGACTCCTAGAGAATCTGCTTGGTCATTATTTTCACAAGGGCCAGATTTTATAGGAAAAACATTGAAGACTTCTATCGCGTCCCACAATTTATTTTTGTAGTGTCTCAAATAATCATTCTTTACTTGAAATTGATTTTTAACTTGTTTCACAATCAACTTGGCATCTCCGAATTTTTTTCAAATTTTTTATCCCTTTCTCTTTTGTAACCTGGAGGCCAAGGACTAATACCTCATATTTTGTAGTGTTGTTAGTATTTGAAAATTGGAGTTTGTAAGAAAAATGAAACATTTTACCATTTGGAGATATAAGCACCACTCCTCCGCCGGAACCTGTCGAGCAACAACTTCCATCGAACTCCAGAGTCCAAATCTCATTGGAATGTTGATAAGTGATATCAGGAGTATGGACCTCTATAGTCATCATATAATTACCCATACTGGAGCTTTGAAATAGGATATGTGCGCAAAGATATTCAATTTTTTTCACTGTGAACTTTTCCTGAGTCTTTGGCATTAGCTTGTTCATTTCTCCCTTGATAGGGATCATAGCATGAGACCAATCCGTTTGAATCTCGCCAACCAGATCTCTACAAATTATTTTTCTCAACAACATACCATATGAAGCAAGAATGCTAGCAACTAGAATGGTTACCTTAACTCGCTTATGAGGAAATTGGGCTAAAACCATTTGAGCATCTTTAATCTTCCCAATCAGAGGAACTTGTCTTGTCTCAATAGAGTAACATGATCCGAATGTTCTCATACAAGTCAACCCAAGAGCATGTGCTACTTCCGCGGGCATCACATTATTCGAGGCTCTAGAATCTATAATGCAATTACTTAATTTGCATCTATTGATCAGAAAGGACACAAAGAAAAGTTCAATATTTTCATTTGAAGGTGTAGTGGCTGCCACAATATTTTGAGTCTTCCTGTATTTTGGATTTTTCATAATTCCTGTAGAGGAATGAATAGTATAGTCGTCTTTGATAAACTGGACCAATTTCTTGAGTTGATCCTTATTGGAATTCAAGTACTCTGCCTATGACATGGAAATTTTTGTTTTATTGATGTGATCAATGATATCAAATTTAAACAAAATGATAGTACTTGATGTCTCAAATACTAGTTCTTTCGAACTTGATGATGGCACACTTTTGACCTTTGCTTCGGGCTTGGTTGATACAGATGTGGAAGAAGAAACTTTCTTCATAGCTGATTTATCCACTAATTGACTTAACAAAGGTCCTCCTTTCTTTAGGATAGTTTTAACCTTGGAAACCTCAATTGCCTTGGAATCTTTAGGAATCTCAATTGTATTGGATTCTTTGGAAGTTTATTTAGTTTTATATTCTTAAGGAACTTCCTTGGAGCTATTTTTATCTTCCACCTTAGTGGTACCATGTTCCTTCTGAGAGCGTGTGAAGACAACGAAGAATTGATTATTCATATCTTCTACAATTTCTTTGTATTCGTCTTCTTCTTCTTCTTAACGGTACTTGAAGAAATGATGATTACTTTCTCCTTCAGGCTCTTCGACTTCAGGTTCAGATGTTCCAGATTCTGGCTCTTCTTCGTCAACCTCGATGACCTCGACTTCATCTTCGGTTTCCTTGACGATATCACATTTTGAATTAGTTACGGGAGTTGCTTCAATAGAAAGCCTTGTTGGAGCACCTGTAATTCTAGCTTTGTTGGGAACATAGCATTTCCTTGGGATGTCTTTGTAAGGAGTACGTTTACTATTTTGAGGAACTTGCTTTTTCAAAGCTAGCACATCATTAGCCAACTTAGTGAGTATAGCCTTTGAAGCATTGGGGGTTTCTTGAATCTTTCCCTTGAGGGAAGTTTTCTTGAATTTTCCCGCCATGATTAAGTCATCCTCAATTTCTATGGCCAAGGATTGAGCAAGTTCCAAAGTAGCCACTTTAGCCCTTCTCAGTTGATAGCACACTTTTGGTTGTTGTGCATTAATATAGAAACATTTTTGTCTACCAGTGTTCAGGTGAATTCTAGCAAGAACTTTGTTCACCATTTTGTTGAACTTAGCCACAAAATTCCTCATGGGTTATATTGGCTCTTTCTTCACCTAAGATAGTTGGGCAAGAAGGGCATGTTCATCTTCTGCCATTTTGAATCATTCTTTAAACTTAGTTTTCATATCAGTCTAGTTTGTAATGCATCCATTTGGCAGATGATGAAACCAATCAGTGGAAACGTCATGCAATGTTTCAATGAGGAGGCGAAAAACAACATCTCCATATTCCAGTGACAAAACTGCACATGTAGCAAAGAAGGTGAAAATGTGGTCATCATGTGAAGTCTTCCCATCTCCATTGAACATAGGAAGAATCTTCCTAGATCCTCGTGGGAGGTCATGTCGAGCTAGTAAGGCCAATGGGCCATTTCCCCATAGTATGTTAATTGTCATCTTAGGAAAGGTGGTATGCGAAGGCAAAACAACGTGAGCAAGAACAATTTCTTGACTTGTTGTGATTCCTTCCTTTCTTGCTCTTTCAGGACTTGATGCAAGGCTTATAGATATACGAGGTGTGTTCCTCCTTGGAGGAGATAACTTGAAACCAAAGTTTCCTTGAAAGTAAAAAATGGGATCTGATTGAACCTTAGCTTTTTCTCCACATGTAAACCTCTTTCCTACCAGTTTGAAATCTTTATTCTGAAAGGATCACTTGCATGTTATAATCAGCTCTAGCCTTTTCTCTTCACTCTCTTTCTCGATCTCTTTGTGCCTGAATAAATCTAACAACTCTCATAGCTTAATTTTCATCATTATCCAATACTGATGTGGCGAGATGAAAATGATATTCATTCATGCACTTTTCCCAAATTGTTTTCCTCAAATATGACGATATGCCTTCTTGATTATTTGCAAAAAAAAGATTTGGTTACAAGATAGGTGAGTTACATGTAATAGTCATACAGATTATTTCCTTGGTGGAAGAGGGTCGCGTTAGTGAACAACGATCAACACATGTCCAGGAGGTCTTCTTGCCACAAGTGTGGTTGCTCTTCTTCTAAGGTCTTTAATAGAGATTTATATGTCAATGGCTTTATCAACAGCCACAAATTGTTACAACCTTTCCCAGTTTTCCCAAGCTACTATCTAAAGGCTAGCAACAATGTCTCCTTGAAAATATTCGTTGAGCACAATATTAGGTTGAAGAACTGGAGCTTGAGCAGAGGGGATACTCATAAATATTTAACCAAGCACTGGTTAACGATTCTTGAATCCCCAATAGAGTCACCAAAAATTGTTAGCATATGGATTTTCACGCATGCAAATGACATGCAACAGTACGAGAATGAAATCCCTCCTCAATGAAGGTGAGGCTACCTTTATTGAAAACTAAAACTATATTTACATCTGTACATTCAAAATTGAATGTGGGGGGTGCTTTGGAACATCAATGGAAAGAAAAAGTGAATAAGGGAGATGGAATGGAATGAAGGAAAATAATGGAAAGGAATGAATGCAAGGAACATGCAAGAGTTAGGTAAAAGCATAGCCTAATATTGCATGAATAAGAACAATGAATAACTAACACAAATAAAACAGAGTTTGAGTTAGCTAAACAATAATGAGTAAAAGGGAACACACATGAGCAAGTAGATGATCAGAGTTTGTACATTCTGAACAAGAACAATGTATTAATATAGTTGACAATAAGATCCAAGACAATATTTGCATGCAAGATTCAAACGCTAACCTATAATGAACATAAGAACACCAACTATTACGAGATACAATGAATGGGACGTAAAGTTCATATTTCATTAACTCAAAAATGTCTTCTCAAAACAACACAAATTTTCTTTCCTTGAAGTAAAACTTACATACAAAAGTATTGTCTTCTCCTCTCTCAAAGTCACCGTTACAAATGAGCCCCTGACTTTCTTTTATAACCCAAAAGTTGGTTACAATTTAGTTAGGGTTTACACATGAACATTAAATAGGGCATCTTAAATGACTTTGAATTTTTCAACCAACTCATAAAAAGCAACTAAAAAAAGTAATCACTTAAATTATTCAAAGTTTACCAAAAGTGAGTTTAATAATATCCCACATAAAATATCATTTTAACATATAATAAAAGCAAGTGCCTTATCCATTAAAATGGGGTCTGCCTATCTCAAACGTATAAGAAATGGACTCTCCCACTTCTTTAGATACCGGGAAAGCTATCTCCTCATCCCATTAATGAAATTAGGATCCGCCGCCTTTGACAATTGAAAGTATTTGAACCTTCCCAATTCTTAGAACATCTTTTCTTCCTCAGGAGGCTCACTCGGTCGAAGAAAACCCTTACAAAACACTTGCAATTCCAAGATCCTACTTGGCATATCATTCAAATTCACCATCTTTGATTGAACATTCTCAAACAAGATCTTTAATTTTATACAACACTCCATTAAAGTTGAAGAGAAATTGATGGTGGGAGTATATATGTCTTTGAACAATTGTGAAAATTGATCCTCAACATGTTCTGACGAGTGCCTCTGATTTTGCTCATTTACAAGATCACAAGGGATCTCAACTACAAACTTCTGAATCAAGGTGAGTGAAGTGAAGGCTTCATTGCATATGCTCTCGCAATGGATCATGGAATCCTCAAGAAGTATCTTTCTTGATTTTAGATGTAGACACCAAAGAAAGTGTGTCCCTCAACATTCGACTTCAAAAATTTCTTCAATGGCTAAAGTTGAAGATTTCATACTTGTCATCTCCTATAGACTAGGCAATACCTCATCCAAATTTGATATGCTAGAAAAAATGCTTCCTTAAAAGAAAGGATTGGATCCAGATATACATTGATATATTTATGTAAATTAATGACTACTTTGATCATCTCTCCACCAAAAACGAGAATCTATAAAAGCCAATATTAGTGACATGGCCCAATGTATTTATTTCTTTTGACAAATTGAGAGTTTCTTCATCAGGGGGAGCCACTGCATCAGGTACTGAGAAAGTGGAATATATTGGATTTATCAGATGTTGAACATATTCCACCAATGAGCTAAGAGTTCTAAGATTTATATTTCTCAAGCCTCCTTAGCACAATATCCATTGAATTTCATGCCATCACCATGTCACTTTACAATGTGGGATTCCCAAGTCCAAGTCTGGAAACTTCATAATCAGAAGATGTCATGGCATCACGTTCCTTGTAAACTTGTGGGATGGCAAGATTCACAAATTTCTTTCCGTCATCATCCACCATTATCCGGAATAGCCCTTTAGGCTTCTTGGGAATGACAGCATTCGAAAGCTTGAAAAGGGCATTGAAGTCAATGTCAATTGCCTTGACAATCCTCTTCCTTTTCCTGATCTCACAATCAACCCAAAAAGTAGTCTCCTTCACCACTTCTGCATACAGAAGCTTGGATTCTGAAGCAACATTCCCATTGTTCTCGACATCATTAGATTCTACAAGAATCCTTTCCACGACCTCAATCTCTAAACAAATAACCTCGATATCTACCTCTAGAACATCAGGGAGACTTTGAGAAATCTCTTCGTGAACTATATGTTCATAAGCATTCGATATCTGGACTACTTCCACTTGAGTGGATTCTTGTGTAAGGCATGACTGAGGAATGTTTGTTATGAGATTCTTCGAACTATCAACAATGTGAGTACAAGAATCTCTACTTGAAGTGGAAATTCCTAATACATGCTCTCTCCCTTCACTAGGGCTAGGACTGTTAGATATTTTGCCTCGCGACACCTTCTTTGGTGAAATGGATTTTGGCAACCACTCCTTTCTTACTTGATGCGTATGGGTAGATGGCACAGAGGTTGACTGAGAAGAAGCTTTGGTCGACTGGAGACCTCCTCAAGTTGGTAATTTTTATAATCCTGACATATGATCTTGGATTGATGATAACTTTGCAAGTTCTCTTTCATACCAGGGTATGCTTCTTTCGAGGATCGGTTGATTTTTGTTATCAAGAGAAAATTCATCTCTTTTGGTACAATCTATTCAGGGCAATGGAGTAAAGGAAACAACATCATATGAGGGATTAATAACATCTTCATCATCCACCAATGAATCTGGAGGGTTTCATATGTGAAAGGTCTTGATTTGAGAAAGGGTTAGGCCAGAAAACTCTCTCCTTCTCACTTCATGTTCATCTGAACAAGCAACCCAGATATCTTCCATGGTAGGGTTGTGTTGATACTTTTCTTTAAGAACCTTCTCGATAGATATGTTGATATCAAAATGGAATCTCTTCACATATGGATGAATAGTGATGAGGGAAAACTCCTTCTCCATGAGTTGTGCACTGAAGAGATTTGGACATTGGTATTCCCCAATTTGGATTGGGAAATGAATTCCTTAACGATACTTGTTACTGAGGAGACAGTGAACTTGGAATAGTTGTCGCGCAAGCTCCGTCAATGCTCACTTGTCACTGACGTACGTAGGAAGCTTCCATGGAGTACCATAAAAGCCGCTCACACAAATGTAGGAAAAGGATGGAAATTGAATAAACCATGTTCCCCACTTGGAAATGACATCCATGGCCTCTTTGAAGAATCTTTCATCAGTATTTTGATTCAAGTTTTCAATCACGCGGAAGGTGAATGCATTGTTAACTCTCCTGAAATGATGAGAACTATTTATGAAACTTAATTGTGGATAATAATGGAAGACATTATTTGATGGACCCATGACTCCATTCATTTATAGCCCCAAAAATAGCTTCCTTCTAGCCACTGCATAAGTCAAGTATGATGTCATGTAGAAACATCCAGTCATCTTCACTTCGATCAATTGTTTGTGAAGAGTATCACTGATGATGGTGGCCCAATCCGCAAACTCTCTCTTGGCAAGGATGATAGAGATAAACGGATACATCCATGGGTGGAAAATCCTGGCAGAGGCTATACCGAAGACTCGGCTCAGGAGAGTGATCATGTCACTAATTTTCTCCACAAACTCAATGCGGTACAGTTCCCTAGGAAGCCATTCAACACGAGGTCGCTTGGTCACTAACTAGTTGTTATTAACCATCTTCCTCCACATGACGGGTTCTTCATCCCAAAAACAATTGTGTTGACTTTCAAGTGATGTTAGAATTCTCAGGGAAGTCAGGTATGATGAGCAATTCCTCAATGTGCTTTGGTGTGATTAAGAGGAAAGGATCACGATTATCTTTATAAATTCCTCGTCTCTTGGAATCATAATGCTCTGCGTAGGTAATGACCAACTTTGGGAATTTCACCGAGATAGGAAATGTCGTTGCTTCAGGTAGACCGCTATGGTAGAGCCTATCTGAGAATATAGTTTTGCCTTCAGCTTTCACCTGATCACAAAATGGTTACATGTTGATGTGGCCAAGATTTGTATCAGTAACATTGTCGTATGCAGACTTGATCGAAGTGGGAGAGATGATTCCTTGGAATTCATACTTGAGTGCGGACTTATTTGATTTCTCCACTAACTTCCTCGATTTTCCTATAAATTTATTAGATTTTTCGGCCATTATGAATTTTACAAAAAATGACTTAGGCATGCAAAATAATGTAAACAGTGTTGGGTCTTAGTCTCTAAATCACCGTTTACACAAGAAAAATATGGCTCGTTTAATTTATTATTATTATTGTTATTTTAAAAATAAGAATAATATTTGATCTCGAATTACAAATTTTTAAAATGTCAATATAAACAAAAATATCAAGACTAAGCTCGTCAGATCGGGCAAGAATAATAATATTTATTTTTAATTAAATTCTCTTGATTGTAATGGATTCGCACAAGATCACTATTTCTTCGCCTCGCCTCATTCAAGTTGCTTCAACGTGAAGAATTGCTTTGATTTACCAGTAATACTTTGAACTTGTAATTTTTCTTTTCGCTGGCATTTGAATGTGTGATACTATTAAATAGCCTGAATTGCCTAGAGAGCTCCTGGTTTATGCAAATGTGTGAATAATTTTTTTTAATTAAATTCTCCCATGGAATTTCTTCACGAAAAACCTCTATGTAGCCAGGGCTTTTGCTAAAGCATGACAACTATCTTTAACTGGTGTGTGGAAATGCTTCTTTCACAAGTGTGTGGACAATTGCTGCATGGAATCCTATCTTTCCTTGTGTGGAATTTGTTATTTTGACCAGGCGTTGAATTTGCTTCTTTGCACTGTAATTTTTTGTTAGGCGTTGGATTTTCTTCTTTTCTTTCTCTACACGTGTAGACTTATACAAAAATGTGTGGGGGAATAGCTTCACCTTTGGCAAATGTGGTAATTTTGCTTCTACCTTGGTGTTGGCTCTCTCTCCTTTCCCTGGCACGTGAGCAGTTGTTTTGGTTAAGGCGTGGTAAATTTAGAAAATAATATTCTTTATTAACTATGTGAACTGTTATTTGATTTCATCCTAGACAATGTTGCATGCGTGCGAGTACTGCTTCTGGTTATTTTGGTGTGGGAACTTGTCTTATTCCTCCTTATCAATGCTTTGGACTGCGTGGTAATACTTCAAAACCAGCATGAAAACTATTCTTATTGCATGCATGTGTGGATTGATTTCTTCTTTTCTTCTACTTTCCCACATGGGCAATTTTTCTCTACTATTTTCCTTGTTTTCTTCCTTGATGGGAGGCGTATGATGGAGTTGGGTTGTATTATTGATGTGCATGGAGAGATGAATTTAATTTTACTTTATTCCCTTCCCTCTATGGCATGGAATGACTCTCTCACTAGTGTGAATGGCTTTCGTTGCCTTAAACCTACGTGATGGATTGTCTAGGTAAATGTGTGGTTTCCATCTACAACTTGGCTTGCTGGTCTTCTCCAATGTGTAGAAATGCCTTTAACTGGTGTTTGAACAACTGCATGTATGGGAATTATTTCTCTTTGGCAACTTCTGTGTGCTTGGAAAAATTCTTCTTGGAGTGAGTGGAGAATCAATCGTTTGTGAAGAAATTATTATGAAATCTTGCAAACAAAATATTTCTCTGAAAATGCTTCTACAGGGGAAATAAAAAGAAATTGGAAATAAAATATCTTCGAAGCTTCTTGCATGACTTTTTCCAATAGTGTTTCACGGAGAAATGGTTATGGGAATTAAAGAAACTTCCCCGTAATTGTTTCGTTCTTCCCATTGAAATAACCAACTTCCCTTTCTTCGAGTAGTTGACATTAATTTCTAGGGAAAGATGGAAAAAATAAACATAATCGTTCGCCCGTGGCAAAGGTAAAGTAGGCTGGAAATTCCCATCTTATTTCCCCATGTGGGAGATTGAGATATTTTTTTCCATTTTTTCAACCGGTTGGGTTGACAATCAACAGAAGAAATCCCACAAGTGGGAAAAAAATAAGAATTTGCCAGGAAAGGGGAAATCCTGGTGCGGAAAGCTAATTTGGCATCCCCGAAAATTGGAAACGGAATTTTATTTTCCCCCGACAATAAATAAAAACTTGTCGATTGATTTTTAATAAATATTATATTAATATTTATTTAATTAAAAAACCCAAAAATTAATAAAAATAATTTTATTAAATAAAAGGGTAATAAATTAATTAATACATTATTTATGCAATTTGTGACTTAGCGGGAGGAGTTCTCACCTGAAATGAGCAAAACAAAGACCAAAACGATTGGGAGAAAAAGACAATCACGAAGAGAGTAATAAATCAGGTGAAATAACACTTCTAAATTTTATTTTTAAAATTTTCACGTTTATTTATTTTGTAAAGTCAAAATTAGTTGATAACATATAGGTGCAACTCAAAATCCACGTGTCTGGGAAAAGTTATATGGAGGTCATTTTGGGCATTAGAAATTCCCAAGATCTCCCTAAACTGTTATAGTACAGAAGAGCACCATGTTATCTTTACAATGCCTATTGGAACACATGAAACAAACAACATATGCCCTCAGTATCACTAGTCAAAGTTCAAGGTTTTAAAAAAATGGCCAAAATGGTATATTAGTGTGATTTTCAATTTTTTCAATGACGTTATATTTTATACCATATTGTTTTCATGTAATCTGGTGCTGACACGTGGCAAGATAAGAGCATGGATGATTTGGTATATTTGGGCACATATATTCACACCTTGGTACATTGCATTTCCACATTCCACCCTTAACGTATGCTATATTTCCCACATGGAAGCCACATTGTCCACACTTATGCCTTACATTCCCACATGTCACCCAAATTATACCTTATGCGCTAACCACTCTAGCCATGACACATAATCTTTGGCGAATAAAGCAGCCCCAAGGTCATTTAAATAATGCCACCATTGCTTATTTAAACCACCACGTCCACCCTCCCGTGGAGCATGTGGGATAAGATAGGTGGTCAAAGTTATATTTGGTAGTCAATGTGCCAAGGAGATTTTAATAGGCGGCCTTGTAGAAAAAGATAAGGTGCCTAACCATTCCGCCACATGCTTAGAGGCATTATAAAATCAACTTTGTGGTATTTGAAGGTTAATGGCTCACAGACTATGTAAGTCTCATAAAGGATAGTTTTTACATTTGACCATTTTTTGACCAACCAAACGACGTTTTCAGAACTTGGAGTAAACTGGAAAAGTGTGCAAAATTCGGATACACTCTTCTTGAGCATATTGTGCTCCAATGAAGATGTTCATTTGATGTTATTTGAAAAATTTAAAGTTATTTTTGTTGAGAATGAAGGAAGATTGACCTTGCAAGTGCTACATGAAGGTTGGTCAACATTGTTGAGTATAATCAAAGTCTTCCATAGGTCTATGGATAGATTTTTGCAGGTTTAAGAGATTCATTAACGCATTGTAAGTTTTTAAATGTACTTGCAATCAATTTTTAATGGATTGGTTTGAATGAACTCGGAGATGAGGCATTTTATGCCAAACTCCGTAAACAATTTTTGTGTCATTTTATTTCAATTTTACATTCATATTTCCACAAATTTTAATTAGATAATTAATCTTTGGATACAAGTTAAATCAAATAACAACATTTACAGAAAACCATATAAATGGTTATTTGATCATTTTTATGTGTAGTTAGTATGAATGAGTTTAAATCACTCATATTTCATTTTGAATCCATCTTAAACACATTTCTAATCAGTTTGATCAGATATTTGACTTGTCATTTCTAAGTAACCGTTTTTTTAACTATTTAATAATATGGGGTCTACTATAGTTTACATATCATATTTTGGTATTAGAGATGGTAGAATGGTTGATTAACTTCTATTTTACATTTTTGATATCATATTTCAGTTGGTTTAATTCGGTTTGTACAAACATTTGGGCTTGTTGACCTTCCATTTGCAGTGTACAGTTATTGGGAGTACATGTTGTTTGCATAAAAAAGGAAACCGTGTGACGAGAGGGACAAATGGGTCTCTTTAGATCTTGCTTGCAGGGTGATGGATATAGAAATGGAATTCATTCAGATTTAGTGTTTGATTAGTAAACCATATTGTGAAGCTTTCTTTTTCTGGTATGATAATTGTATCTGATTTTTTACCTATGTCCTTTGATTAGGAGCAAGTGAAAAGAACATTCCATTTTAAGATATGGAGATGGCATTAGGAAATTGTTCAGAGAATTAGACATTATTTTTGCACTCATTTACATTTGGGTATTAATTGGTTATTAGTTGATTTTAGATTCACAATTGTTGTCAAGCAATGCAAGATGCATTCTCAAAGTTGTTTAAAATTTAATGATTCATTAACCTTTGCTCACATGGTGTATAGTTCTCAGTTTCTGAAGGTAAGATTAATCCAATGTTTCCTGTCTATGAAATATTTTTACATAGTTTTGGTATTCATTTCCATGTCAGGATAACCTTTGTATGGCCTCTTGGAAAAAATATGCCTTGTTTTGGAACTATTTCAGAACTATTTGAAAACATGGGGTTTCATCACTAACTCGTTAAATAGAAGGTTTTCTATGGTGTAGCCTTCTATTCAAGTTGTTGAACCAGGAAGAGGGACCATCCCTCGTATTGGTAAAACTTGTTTCTTAAATATTTTTTTATTGCATAGCTGATATTGTTGATTAACATGCATATTTTTCAAAGCATACTTTTGTGTGATTCCAATTGTATGTTCAAAGGAGATTTTTCCCATATTATTTGGCTTTGAATCTGGTTAATGGTGTCACCTGTAGTGAACAACTGAGTGACATTTTTTGAGTCTAGTAGCCAACACTACACAAGGTCATGTGTGTTAGTACCTCACCTAAACAGATGCCTAGGTGCTCACCCAAAGCACGTCTGAGTTCCTCCTTTGTGCGCTTATCAAGATGTGGTTAGAGCATACATAATCATTATAACCAGTACAACATAACATGAATGAAGATAAAACAACATAACAAAAGTAATGGGCAACACATATAATAAGGAAATTAATTAACATGGACAATCATTGATAATATTTGGATTCCCATTATACCATGTTTAGATCTACTAACCCTTGCAATCCACACACAATTTCCATCAAACAAAATTGCTAATTACATCCATAACTCAATTACATTATGCATACATATTGAATCACTACGTACATGCGCACATATCATACTTACATACACACTAAGAACTCTCATACATTTAATCCCCCATTTACATGGAGTGCAACATCTATTTATACATGGTGGGGACTTTCCCTTCACCGCTTACATGCATTTTTCCTAATAATAGATGTCCTAATAATAGGTTGTGTGCCTTTTAATCTTTTCTTTAACTCTAGATTGAGCTATAAATAGCTCGGCCTCATACATGCTTTAATCCTATAAATAGCTCTTCTCCATGCGTCATCCTTATCTTGTCTTGCATGTTCTTTGCTTTTCTTCACCTATTTCTAAACCTTGTTTGCATCTCACGCCATCTATGCTTTTACATATTTTTAGCCTTTACTCCGAAATCAGCTAATTCTTGAATCTATGTCATATGTGCACGAGCCTCTTGCGTGTTAAATCTTTCTCTATGTTGCGCACACCCTCGTGCATTGACCTATCATTGCCCTCTGCTCTTTCATGCATGCTTCCACGCATCCTTCTCATCCTTAGTTGATTCCTTCAGTTCTTTGCATGCACTCTTGTGTGCGGTCTCCAATCTCCACACATGGCTAATACTTAGCCATCTCTTCTATCCAACATTACCCCACACTAAGAGTATTGTTCGTCCTTGAAAATAACATGAATCAAAGAAAATCTCTTTCGATCATTAACTGAAAGAATGAATAAATCCTGAAGAATAAAGAATGGAAGGTAATTAACCCAATGAATCAAATAATGAAGTATCTGTGAATTACGCGTGCATTATAAACTCGTGCCTTAGGTGGTGGGAGAAGTTATGGAAATTCCTTGTTTATTGTATGTTTTAACTCTTTCAAGCTTTTAAGCTCTTGGGTAGCCTTGTCAGGCGATGCCTCAGTAATATCTCCTATTTGCTCAGAAGTCATCTCGTAGACCTTCTACTTCAACTCTTTCACCGCCACATCTAGGCCTGACATCACACCCTCTAAAGTATCCATTTTTTGCATTACTTCATGGTAGATCTCCTCGAGCCTCTCCTTAAGTGTATCTTTCAGGGACTTTATCAACTCCCTCTTTCTCTGTGACCTCTGCCATGACCTTCTCACGTTCAACCTTATAAGTTTTCATCATGGCCTAAATCTTCTTTAACTTTTACCTATTCAATTGCAGTGTGCATGCTAATGATTGGAGAGAAATATTAGTAGTTGTCAAAAACATACTCGTCCTTCTGTGTGACCTCCTTTACTTCCACAACCAATGCCTCATATTCCTCAATCTTCTTTTCAACCCTCTCTTTATTTTCCTTCTTTTTCCTCGGCTAATTCTTCAATTGTTGGCCTTGGCCCACTCTTTATCTTTATCAACATCATTTAAACTAGATATTCTAACTCTGTTGTATATTCTAGATGAGCTTGATCAACTAGGTCCGAGCGCGCACGCGTAATATTGAAAACTATATTTGCCGCTTTGGTGTATGCACCAAACGTCATTTTCTTCTCATCCCTAAATTCCTCTGCGAGCTTATGAATTTTATATTCCATCCGCTCTTTATCCCCCTGCATTTTTTTTATTGCAACCCCTTTGTCTATATTTCTCCTTCTAACTTCGACGATCATATTATTAAGCGCATTGCATGTATGTTCATTAAAAATATCTATAGGGTCAATGAAAGGGAATACCTTACCTATCTTCTTCTTCAGCCTCATCTTAGAGTACGAGTCTTTACTCACCTCGAACTCGAGCTCTTCTATATGCATTTATGTACTCCAAGAGAGAATCTTCCTAGCGCGTGCAAGTGCTTCATCCTTTTTTAACATCTCCTAACCAAATAGGTCCTTCCCTGGAATTGAGCTTTGGAACCTAACCCTTGGAACTTTCGAAGGGTCGTCGATATATGACAATTGGGTAGCCTGTAAAGGTTCCTGATGCTTCCCTCCTCTGGCACAATTCTTCTTCAGTGTTTCTTACAAGATGTTGAATTGTGCACCGCTTGTCTCTCCTACAACACCTAAGTCTTCCCCAGTTAGTTTCTCTCCATCACCCTCTTCTTCCTCTCAATATCCTTTTGGCTCCTCACGCACATCGCACATCTCTTCTTCATGCTCTCCCTCTTCCATAGTCTCTTCATCATGAGGGTCTTGATCCTACTTGCCCTCTTCTTCCTCCAACATTGGCACTTCTTCACATCACTATCACCTCTTCCTCCACGTCATTCTTCTCCAATTCCTCCTTTTCCTCAAATCCTTGACACCTCATAAACTACTTGTGGTTTCTTCTTTGTTGGGCTAGGCTTCTTCTTTATGGACTTGACTTTGGTGTTTCTTCACGAGGGATTATTCATCCTGAGAGGCTCTTATCTCATGCATGACATTCCTCAATTATTTCTTTGCTTTGATCAAACACAGTTTCTTCTTCTTCTTTAACTTCTTATTCTTATTCTTCATGAGGAGTCTCTTCAAACCTTCACTAGGCGACCCCTACTATCTACTTCTTATGTGGAGGCTCTAGCAGGTGAAGGTCATGCGCATTGATATACTTTCCTGCCTTGAGCTTCATCCTGAGATAGATGTATATTCTATAAGCATGTTTACCCACTATTACCAGTCATGGGGATCATTTCCATATTATCTATCTCCATGGTCTCAAGACATATGCTTCCCTTGATGGATATACATAAGTTCGGCACAGTGTGGTAGTAAGCATCTACCTTGTCTGCATTGTATGTCAATTTCTGCATCTTCTATGTAGTTCATGATGGCATGGAAGTACTTTGTTTTGAATGCAAATGGTAGTTTACACCATGGCCCCATCCCCCTGTTACTTAGCATAAATATCCCAAGGAAGTAATGTTGCAATACCGAAAACTTTCCCTGTTTGTCCAAAAGTATCGACAACTCTCTTAACACACGCCATTCATTCTCGAATGCTTCACACATCAGCCTATACCATTTTTCCACACATGTCTTGTATGGGCCTATAATTGCTCCATCACAAGTAAACTCAGCAAATATCTACGCTGGAGATTTGTTCTTGATCGGTAGACCCACACATTGTCTGTTAGGCCATCAAGTACCTCGATTTCCAAAAACACAATCAAAA
Organism: Taxus chinensis; assembly: GCA_019776745.2. Lineage (NCBI taxonomy): Eukaryota > Viridiplantae > Streptophyta > Pinopsida > Cupressales > Taxaceae > Taxus > Taxus chinensis. The sequence continues at coordinate 30,677,954 of CM034151.1, forward strand.
GAAGAATGACGCCCCAATTGATCTTCTCACCTTTTCTTATCTGGTTTTTTGCCTCCTCAATGATACCCTCAATAATATGCAAGGCAATGTTGTATAATGTCTTTTCCACCATCTTATGTGTGACATGTAAAAACTTCTTGCTGACATTTATACAATGCTCAGAAGCTCCTAACTTGTAACTCATAAGGTGCATGACCACCCTAGTGCCTAGATCAGTGATACTTACGATGTTGAATGTTTGAGTACCTCGCTTATAATTAAATTTGGTTGTTGTGGCCTCAACTGCAGTGTCATCCTCCAAATCTAGCATGATTTCTACATCGATGTCACGTAACCCAATCACCTTCCCAATCAACTAGGAAGTTAGGCGCATTCTTCTTCCTTTGAAATAGAAGAAGTCTTCGTGCACTCTAGAAATAATCCATTGATATAAACGTGTAGGTTTTCCAAAACATGGAAAATCATAAAGTTGTAAAACCCCTGCACTCTCCAAGTCCTTTCTACCCTTATCATCTAGAAAAATTTTCCCCTTTGTCATTTTCTTATCCATTTACATCAGTACATTGTTCCTCATATCAGTTTCATGGGATTGTGTCCTATGGTTATAGTCGTTGATCTTGTACTTGGTCAACTGCGAAGCCTGTGGTTTCCCTATTATCACTTCTTGTGGGTATTGCATTTCTAAAAACTTATCTTCAAATGACTCCTCAACAATCTTCTTGTTCTTGATCTTTGGTGACCTTTTTGGTGTCATTGTTTCTCTTTCAACTACTCAAACTTCAAAATCCACATAATACGTTCCCTAGGTCCTAAAAAATCACTTGCTTGTTCAAATGTGTGTCATTGGCACTGAACTACCAATCTTCTCAATCAACCCTTATGCTTTTTTTCCTCGACTCTAAGCCCTAATCCAACCCTTTGAAATATGTACCCTAGCTATGTGTCTTGCCTTCCACACCTTCTCTTTAATCTTCCACTTCCATTGAAGGAGCTCTCCAAACTCAAGGTCTATGCCTGCTTACCTAGCTTTGGTTCACCTCAGCTCTCTGGTTCACTCTTTGCACTTATCTTTGCACTTATTGCAATTGATCTCTTCATCACACAAATTCTCAAAATCAAGGTAAGAATGACTTCGTTCATCCCCCTTTTATAGATTTTGCAAATTTTACTACATTAAATAATCCTCACCTACCACCAATTTTATTTTTAAAATCACTTTTTCATTTTTCTCTTGCTTCCTTCCACTTTATTCTACACGTGGCAGTTAGTAACCTTCAGGTACACGACTACTTCCCAAGCTTCAGGATCTTTCACGCACATCTCCCCGCGCCACACACATTCTTTCTCTACGTCACTTTCCAAGTAGTCTAACTTCTCATTGCCTCCCTCACGTTACCATGTGTGGGCCTTTACTCATGTGATTTCTAATCTAAGCTCTTACTATACCTTCAAACACCAACATACTTAAACACCTTTGCACTATATCCAGCCACTTATATGAGACTTCCTTTCGTGCGCCAATATATCATTCCATCGTGCACCATCATCTTACTCTTCGCGTGCTCATTCATTAACCTCCTATTAAGTATGTTTCACACACTTGCATCTGCTTCACCCCACACTAAAAACATGTGTGGTCCTTTGCACATCAATTTAACATAGAGTAATCAGCTCCTGCACACGAACACGCTTATTACAACAAAATAAAGCAAAACAAAACAGAAAGGGAAATCTAATCTAAGTGGAAATATTTCCTTATTACAAACACAAAAGAAACTTATTTATAGTAGGGCTTCAGCCTACTCCCATTGAAGTAACAAGGAAACATTTTGCCATCTAACGCCTGTAATTGACATGCTCTTGATTCCAGTATCTTGGAAACTGTAAATGGTCCTAACCAATGCACTTTAAGCTTCCCAGGATGGCGCACAAACTTGGAGTCATATAAAAACACCATTTTCCCCACAACAAACGATTTATTCATAATATGTCTGTCATGTTAGGCTTTTTATCTAGCTTTCTTTTTCTTCTGACTCCATTACGTAATGGTGCACCTTTCATTCAACTGCATCTATTTATCAATGTGTTCCTCCACTACTTTCTCATCATCCTAAATTCTTTCGCGTGCAATACACATAGAGGGTAACATAAACTCCACAGGAAAAACTGCCTTCGTGTCAAATACCAAGTAAAAGGGTGTGGCTTTATTCAACCTCATGTATGTAGTTCTATATGCCCATAACAGAACAGATACCTTGTCATCTCAGACTTTTCTACCTACATCACATATATTTGTCAATGTCTGTCCGAGAATCTTATTGAAGGCCTCTATACTTCCACTGGCTTGTGGGTGATAGGGAGTAGTCTTATGGTGTCCTACCATAAACTATGATAAAAGGATTCTAATAGTCTCATTTAGAAAATTAGTTCCCTTATCACTAGTAAGGCTTGATGGACAACCATACCTACTTATGATGTTTTCCCATAAAACTCTAGTTGTTCCTGTAATGCAATTCTTTGTAGGTGCAGCCTCTGCCCACCTTGTAAAATAATTTGTGCATGTATTGATATAACGCACACTTGTCCAATGTGCAACTAGTGTTATAGGTCCTACAAAGTCAATTGTCCACTTCTCAAATGACTCTACATTTTTTATAGGGCGCAGCGACATCTCATCTCAATTTATTGGCTTTCCTTATCTCTGACAATGGTCACAAGCCTTGACAAATGCCTTGGTATCCTTATAGAGTGTTTCCCACTACAGACCAAAAAGTAAGATCTTGTGTGTGTTGTTTGTCCTACATAATGACCTTCAATTATTCCTCCATGTGCTTCTTTCATTATAGCTTTGCATTCATGCTCCAACACACATGCGCAAGGCTTCATCTCTACCCATATTGTACAAGTCTTCTCCAATGAGCTTATATGACACTGCGTGAATGGCAAGTTACTTCTTCTCTGAGGTCTTCATTTCTTCATGTGCACAACTCCAGTGCACAAGAATACTACAATATCTTTTAAATCAGCTAGCACACGGTGTAATTTAAACAACTAAGCATCAAGCGTATTGTCTTCTATGCTCTGTGCATCCTCTCCAGAGTTAATCCTCAATAAATGATCTGGTCCTAATTTTTCTTACCATGCTTCAGTATAACTGATAAATCAAACTCCTGGAAGAGAAGGATCCAACAACAGATGCACCCCTGCAAAACCAGCCTATTGTCCAAGTACTTAAATGTCATATTATCAGTATAGAATATAAATGGTGTGGCCAACAAGTACTACCTGAACTTATGAAGCATGTATATCAAGGATAACGCTTCGCGCTCCATAGTGGTATAATTTTTTTTTGTCGGTGTCAGCTTCCTACTCACAAAACAAATGGGATTATCAACATTACCTTCACCTAGTTGTGCTAGCACTACAACGGTTGTACGAGAAGCATCTACAAGAACATGGAATGGCTTGTCCCAAGAAGGGAAGCGTAATATAGGCGTAGTGGTTAACTTCTCCTTCAAAATGTCAAAAAAAAATTGTTGCGCATCATCCCAATAGAATTTTTCCCTTGTCTTTAACTATTCCTCCAGTGGTATGGAAATATTTGCGTAACCCTTAATAAACTTGCAATAATAACCAATATGTCCCAAGAATCCACACACTTCACTCTGATTAGTTGGTTCTTCCAGCCCCAAAATAACTACAATCTTGGTTGGATCTACCAATAATCCCTCCTTAGTTATGATGTGTCCAAGAAGAGTGTCAAACAGTGTCGTGAAGATACATCTCTTCATATTAAAGGAGACGCTAAGTTGCCTACATCTCTCAAACAACAACCGTAGGCAGTCACAATGATCCTTTACCAAACCATACACCATCCAATCATCCAAGTAAACTTGAAGAAGATTTATGAATGAAGTATTTGAAATGCATGTTCAACAATGTGCAAGAACATTGTTGGTGCATTCTTCAATCTAAAGGGAAAACCCATATAAGCAAAACATTCCCATTCAGTTGCAAAAGTAGTCTTTTCCTGGTCTTCATGCGCAATCTTTACCTAGTGGTATCCTTAAAATATATATGTAAATGAGTAGATCTCATGCCCTGCAACACCTTCTAGGATTTCCTCAATGAATGGTGTGGGGAAAGGATTAATGACACATGAAGCATTTAGAACTCTATAATCAATAAAAATCCTTACCCTGCCATCGTTTTTCATTTATAACCATTGGGCTTATCCATTATGACTCCTCAATCGACTCGGTAATACTTGACTTGAGAATTTTATCAATTTATTCTTTCACCTTGACATGCAAATTAGAATTCATCCAGTAAGGCCTCTTCTCAGCCAGTCGCGCGCCATCTTTGAGTTTGATCCTCATTTCTCCTAATGATGGATGCACACCTTTCAACTCATGGCATCGCCTATGAAACAAATCCTGAAAGCCATGAAGTAGCTCAATGATTTTTACAACCTCCGGTTATACCAATAATCATCAATTATTGCCTCTTTCAGCGCATCCTCAGTTCCAATGTTGCCTTTATACGTCTTTAACGATACATGGTATGTGTGTGCTTCCTCATCTGTGGAGTCCAACACCTCACACACACCCTCTGTATGCTTGATATCTATTTCCTCTAGTTTTTCATCATCTATGAGATAGACAAGAGTTACTTTTACATTTTCTTTCCAAGCGTGCCCCAGAAACAATTCCTCAAATCACAGCAGTAGGAAACTATATAGCAGAATTATACATGCAGAAATATAACAACATAAATAAATAATGCACAAAAGAAGACAAGACAAGATTTAACGTGGTTCACCCAATGTGGGCTACGTCCACCAAGAACTTGCTCAGATTTTATTATCAACAAGAGTAAAACAACTCTCACAGTCTTCTCTCAGTTATGAACTCACAACAGAATTCCAAAGATGCTAAACCACATCTAAACCACAATTGACACCCAATTGCTTAACCTTGATCACTCTTGATCACCTCTTGATCACTAAGACTCAAGACCTCTTGAACACACAAGATATCTTCAAGATACCCTAACACCTCTATTTATAGGATTACAATCCTTTAAGAAGTCCAAAAGCTGACCCTAGAAGTTTGAAAGTCATGACCTTTCATCTTCCCATGGCTGGAAAAGAAACTGTCATGACCTTTCATCTTCCCATGGCTGGAAAAGAAATGGTCATGACCTTTCATCTTCCCAATTCAAACTCCACACTTCAATACTGATTTGAGAAGACCAAAAATAGGCTCCACACCCCAACAATCTCCCACTTGGAGACTGTTCCTACTGAGAAAAGTTCTCAACCCTTCATTATCAACCATGAAGGCCAATCAAAGTTGAACACAACTTCAACTTCTCCCTTGTGACCGCCTTGGTCATCATATCCACAGGATTCTGACTGGTATGAATCTTTTCCAGCTTCAACTTATCTTCTTCCAAAGCTTCCCTGATGAAATGATATCTCAGCTGAATGTGCTTCGTCCTAGAGTGAAAAGTGGAGTTCTTCGCTAAATGAATAGCGCTCTGACTATCACTGTGTAGTCTCCCAACTTCCTGCTTATGACCCAACTCATCAAGCAACTGTTGTAGCCAAATCATCTCCTTGCTTGCCTCTGTGGCAGCAACATACTCAGCCTCTGTGGTTGACAAAGCCACAACCTTTTGTAACCGTGAAATCCAACTCACCGTTGTATCACCAACCATAAATACATAACCTGTCGTGCTCCTCCTGCTGTCCAAATCTCCTGCCATGTCTGAATCTACATAACCACGCAATGTAGTGTCTGATCCACCGAAACACAATGTTTCTCCCATGGTCCCTCTCAAATACCGAAGGATCCACTTCACTGCCTACCAGTGCTCTCTACCTGGATCACTCATAAACCTGCTCACTACTCCCACTGCATGGGCAATGTCAGGCCTAGTGCATACCATAGCATACATCAAGCTACCAACCGCTGATGAGTACGGTACCCTGGACATCTGGATTTTATCCTCCTCAGTCTTGGGACTCTGCTCCTTTGATAATTTAAAGTGACCTGCCAAAGGGGTACTAACCGGTTTAGCATCCTACATACTAAACCTCTCCAAGACCTTCTTTATGTACTCTTCTTGAGATAACACCAGCTTCCTCTCTTTCCTATTCTGAGTTATTCTCATACCTTCAAAGGAGTCACCTCTTCTTGAGTACCTTTATTTCCTACATGTTCTTCCCTGCAACAAGCATATCATCCACATACAGGCACAAAATAATATAACTACCATCAAGAAACTTCTTGATGTACACCAATGGTTGAGTACCTGGAGTAACCCTACTCCTGCATACCAAATCCTGCCCCCAAATCCTTCATAGCAAAGGAGTCACCTAGCTGCTTCTTGAGTACCTTTATTTCCTTGCATGTTCTTCCCTACAACAAGCATATCATCCACATACAGGCACAGAATAATATAACTACCATCAAGAAACTTCTTGATGTACACGCAATGGTCTGAGTGACACCTGGAGTAACCCATGCTCCTGCATAAAACTGTCAAACTTCTTGTACCACTGTCATGGAGCTTGTTTCAGGCCATACAAGCTCTTCTTCAATTTGCACACTAACCTCTCCTTCCCTTTGACCTCATAACCCTGTGGCTGCTGCATATACAATTCCTCCTCCAACTCACCATGAAGGAATGCAGTCTTCACATCCAACTACTCTAAGTGCAGGTCTTCTACTGCTACTAAACCAAGAACAGTTCTAATAGAAGTCATTTTAACAACAGGAGAAAAAATTTCATCAAAGTCTATACCTTTCTTCTGTGCAAATCCCTTGACCACCAACCGGGCCTTGTATCTTTTCCTGCCTCCATCTTCCTCTTTGATTCTATACACCCACTTGTTCTGCAATGCTCTCTTGCCCTCGGGTAGCTCCACCAGATCCCAAGTCTGGTTTTCCATAAGAGATCTATGCTCTTCATCCATGGCCTGCTCCCACTTCTTCCTGGCATCCACCTGCACTGCTTCCTCAAAGCACTTTGGCTCTCCACTGTCAGTGAGCAATAAATAATTCAAAGATGGAGTAAATCATTCAGGTTCCCTTCTTACCCTAGAAGACCTTCTCACCTCAGGAGTTTGGGGTTCCTGATGAGTAGGTTCCTGAACTGGCTGTGCCGGAACATGTTGCACCTGAACCGGCCCCTTGGACACCTTGTTGTCTGCAATGTCCTCTAACACTGTGTATTCTTTCTTTGATTCCTCTTTCTGTTCCTGCAACTGATCTTTATACATGACTTTTTCATTAAAGACAATATCTCTAGACCGAAATATTTTCTTGTCCTTAAGACTCCAAACACGGAAACCAAAGTCATCCTCACCATATCCAACAAAGGTGCATTTCTCAGACTTAGCCTCTAACTTGGTCCTATCATCTTTATCAATGTGAACAAATACCTCACATCCAAATACTCTAAGAAATGAGTAATCAATTTTCTTACCAGACCAAGCCTCCTCAGGTATACCTCCATCCAAAGCCATAGAGGGTCCTCTGTTAATCAGATAAACAGTTGTGCTCACCGCTTCCACCCAAAACATGAGTGGCAGCCCCGCATGTAACCTCATGCACCTAGCACGCTCCATGATTGTCCTGTTCATTCTCTCTGACACTCCATTTTCCTGTGGAGTATTTGGAACCGTTCTTTTCCTGCGGATCCCATTTACCGAACAGTAATCAAGAAATTCATTGCTGCAATACTCCCCTCCATTATCCGACCTGAGACATTTCAACTTGAGACCTGTTTCATTCTCAACCAAGGCTTTCCATCTTTTGAAGGTTTCAAACACATCAGATTTCTTTCTAATGCAATATACCCAAACTTTTCTAGTTGCATCATCAATGAAAGTGACATAATAACATGAACCACCAATAGAGTTTACCTTAGCTGGCCCCCATACATCTGTATGCACTAAATCCAACTTACCCTCCTTCCTGGTAGGTCCAACCTTGAGGAATCTCACCCGCTTCTGTTTTCCATAAACACAGTCCTCACAGAAGTCTAAATCTAACTCCTTTAATCTGGGAAACCTGTCCTTTATAATCTGCATGCCCTTTTGACTCATATGACCGAGTCTCTGGTGCCACAAAGTTGCATCTCCATCTGCAACAACTAAATTACAATAATCAACACCACTGGTTAAATACAAAGTACCAGTTTTCTTACCTCTTGCAACCACAAGAGCTCCCTTGGTAACCTTCCAAGAATCCACTGTAAAACTGACCGTACAACCATCACTGCCCAGCTGACCCACTGATATCAAGTTCCACCTCAACTTAGGCACATGCCTGACATCCTTAAGTAGCCATGTGTTCCCATTCTACATTTTCACCCGAACACAACCTTTCCCTACTATTATGCATGGTTCATCATCACCAAGATATACATGTCCAAAATCTCCTTGAACAAAATCAGTAAAGTAATGTCTATGTGGGGTGGCATGGAAAGAAGCCCCTGAATCTAACACCCAAGACTCAACAATATTATCTAAAGAAAGAATTAAGGCATCCTGACAAACATCACCTGCTGCCACATTTACCTCTTTAGTTTCCTCCTTCTTGTTCTTCTTTATCCCGAAGAGCCCAACAATAGTTCTTAGCATGACCAACCTTCCCACAGTGCCAACATTCTAACTTACTCTTGGACTTTGACCTTCCGCGATCATTCGACTTCCCATGGTTACCTTTCCCTCTGTTCTTTTGTCTCCCTCTACTCTCCACCGTCAAAGCGTTTCCAGAAGTAGAAGAATCTTTGGTGCTCTTCCTTCGCATTTCCTCGCTTAGGATCACACCTATTACATCCTCAAACTTCAGCTTTGAATTATTAGAGACTGAATTACTTACAGCCATAACCAAGTTGTCCCAGCTATCTGGTAAGGAGCACAAAATCAACAAAGCCCTGACCTCATCATCAAAGTCAATTTTTACCGAGTTTAACATACTCACAACCGTATTAAATTCATTCAAATGAACAACAATAGAACCATTCTCAGACATCTTCATATTAAATAACTTTTTCATCAAAAATATTTTATTAGAGGCAGAGGGTTTTTCATATAACTTCCCCAACGCACTCATGAGACCTTCCGTGGTCTTCTCCTGCGATATGTTGAAAGCAACCGAAGATGCAAGGCATAACCGAATTTCCCCGAGTGCCTTTCTATCCAGCAACTCCCAATCCTCATCTGACATGGCTGTAGGTTTCTTTGCTTTTCCAGCCAAAGGAACATGGAGGTCCTTTTGATATAAGTAATCCTCCATTTGCATCTTCCACAAACCAAAGTTCTGCCCATTGAACTTCTCAACCCTTGATCTACCCTCATCCGCCATAGCTCCCACTCAAGCTAAACTTTCCCTGTGATTTACCACTTCAGCAAAAAACCACCAAAGCTCTGATACCAGTTGTTAGGAATTAGAGAACAAATATGCGGAAACAATTCCTCAAATCACAGTAGTAGGAAACTATATAGCAGAAGTATACATGCAGAAATATAACAACATAAATAAATAATGCACAAAAGAAGACAAGACAAGATTTAATGTGGTTCACCCAATGTGGGCTACGTCCACCAAGAACTTGCTCATATTTTATTATCAACAAGAGTAAAACAACTCTCACAGTCTTCTCTCAGTTATGAACTCACAACAGAATTCCAAAGATGTTAAACCACATCTAAACCACAATTGACACCCAATTGCTTAACCTTGATCACTCTTGATCACCTCTTGATCACTAAGACTCAAGACCTCTTGAACACACAAGATATCTTCAAGATACTCTAACACCTCTATTTATAGGATTACAATCCTTTAAGAAGTCCAAAAGCTGACCCTAGAAGTTTGAAAGTCATGACCTTTCATCTTCCCACGGCTGGAAAAGAAACTGTCATGACCTTTCATCTTCCCATGGCTGGAAAAGAAATGGTCATGACCTTTCATCTTCCCAATTTGAACTCCACACTTCAATACGGGTTTCTCGTCTCCAGTTTACTTCGGAAAAATGACATTACCCAATCATATAATTGTTTGTGGTCTTATAACACTTATCACTCTTCTTGTAACCTCACAACCAACCATTTCGTAAGTACAATGAGCCCAATTGTCACAAGCCACACTAGTAGTATCATTGATGGATTGTATGTCTTCCCACTGAAGCATGCCCTCCTTTGATGGATCCACATGATCTAGGTCGTGCCCCATATATGTGTAGATATGATTAAGATCTTCTTCATTGATGGGATTTATATAAGGCACAGTCTCTGTGTCATCCAACGAGTAACACAATCTTATTCATCCTTGTTCTTAAAACTTACATAACACTTGTTGAAGCGCATGTCTGCATTGTTGGCATCACACCAAGGACAACCTAGCAACACAGGGAAATTTATCTTCTTTAGCCATGAGCTCTAAGACTTTAAAATCACCCATGAACTTGGCTCTTTCAATGGTGATAAAAACATCCTTCAACATCCCAGTGGGCATAACCCGTGTCTTGTTAGCCATGTACAAAAAATTTGAAGATGGTTGCAATAATGGTGACCTTCCAATCTAGTTCAAAGCATCAAGTATGAGGACATTTACTTATGCGTGCATATATCAATTATGAATATTACTTACCAGTCATCCATTATAGACATAAAATCACACACTTAGGTCCATTTCTAGGTCCTAACAACATATTTGCATTTATATGACTCATAAGCAAGAAAACTAGTAATCGATTGTTTTCTTTGGCCTCTTTTCTGTCTTTCTTGAACTTTCGGTATCTTATCTTACATAACCTACATCTCAATCTGAACATTATGGTATAATGTTCTCATGGCTTCGGACACCAGCACCAATTTTGCATACCAGCTTTAAGGTAATCCACATCCCCTTTTTGTGGCCCTAGCCTCAGTATTCTATCACACGTTCGCTCTTCTTGCGCCTCTTTTCTCTTTTAGACATCTATATTTCCCCTTATCAGTTCCATGGTCACACCCATAGTCTCAATTGATAAACTCAACTTCTTTTGGGCTACATCAAGATACTTTGTATGCACAGCTATCTGACCCTTCTGATGAAGCAAGGTCTACCCTTTCCTATGTATCACATGTGCGCTGTCTGTACAAGCGTGGTGACCAGTAATGGCATTAAGGTTTATGCTATATATGAATTCTTAGGAATACCATTTCTACATGATTGGTGTGTTCATACACTTAATCATAGTTGGCCCATTATCATTCTTACATCCACACTTCTATGCACATGTGGGCATACAAGTAGCTAGAGCAATCTTCAACCTTATGCGTCTTGCCACAAGGGCTTCACTAGGACTTGATTCTTTGGACACATGCCCAATGATAGTGATCATGTGAATCCCACAAGTAGTAACATGTTCACTCAGTGCGTAACCTTCACTCGACCACCAGTGACCTCTGCTTCGGTAGTCCACCTCTAAATCCTCCATTATGCATTGTTGTGTCTTTTCTGGTATTTGATGTCCTTCTGAGCGTTTTGCAGGTGAACTATCTCTCTGCACTAGTTACAGGTGCAACCCTGATTCACAAACCTCGTGCAACATACAGGTGATCGATCATATGACAATTAGCGACACTGTTGTGACACAAAAAGTACTGTATATCACATATTTTGCACAGTCATGGGCGTCATGTAGACATTCTTCTAGTGTCTAGTCACCCTTGCAAAAGTCCAGGACGCATTAGTCGAACTTTATCATGATTCTTAGTGACAGAATCTCATTGTAGCACATTGTCAGACAGTCATACACATTCCTATGTGGACAATAATTTTTTGAATGTCCTTCTATCAGTCCAAAATCAATTATTAATCAGCTAAGTCCATTATGCTCTCTCATGTAGATGAATTGGAAGATAATTTCTCCAACTGAGTGGCCATTATCTGCAATTTGGGCTTCAAGGAATGGACTGTACCCTTGTGTACACACTTCCAACTGCTTCTGCATGTAGTGACTACTTCAATATGCCTCGCGCGGGTTAATTAAATGTCTATTAGTGTTAGAATCCATTAATTAGCACCCCCGAATGTGATTTCAGGTGTGATAGTGGGGATCTTGTGGTGATAAATTGCACAATCATGGGACTCATCTCTCTATATCTACGCGCGGGGACTTAGCACATAACTGTGTCCCACTTTTTTGACATGTTTTGTACCTCTTGAGAAATCATGGTTCTTGCTTCCTACATCTACCTGCCACAAGCTACTTCAGTGCATGCAGAATCAATTCTATCCTAATCTAACCATTCCATAGTTTTGGACAAATGTTGATAGAGAGAGAGGGTGAAAGAGCCTACATTTTGAATTTATAATGTATATCGATTTTTTTATGAAGAAGGAAGTGTGAGATACTCTGTTGAGGGACAATGAAATAGGGAATTCAAGTGTTGAATGAGGGAGGTCAGACGCAAAGCTACGATATAGACCAACAGATCTTAATCCGCCATAGAAACTCCACGAACACATATTTGTCCTGCTACCTGCAAACGTAGATATATATTCTAGACTTTATTATCTAGTGGATGAGTATTTTTTTGAATTTTTTTAGATATATTTTTAATTTTTAGTGAATATATTATTTGAAACAGATATGAACAGATGCTAAGGGCTAAAAGATCGCCTTATTTATTTCGAAACAAGATTTTATTTCTCTGTAAAGTGCACATGACTATTACATGCGGTAAAATTCAGCAAAAGGCACAAATACATTTTCTCCAAGCATAGGATTTAGGCCTACAACTCAAATGGAGTCGGGAAATGGACTTTGATCAGAGTTTCCCTAACATACCAGAGTTTAGAAATCCTCTTCTAAAAAATAGAAGAACCCATGTTACAATATATAGCAAAGGATTATATTTTTGAGAGAGATTGGAGGAAAAAACGAATCCTACTGTCAACCACCTTGAGATACACATTATATCCTACTATTGAAATCTAAACCACGTATCATATCAAGTGGCCTCTTCTGGCCTATAATCCGCCTCTAAATCTATTCAGGGAAAAATAGGTTCCCCGATAGGATCAAATCTAGGCTCCAGATTTGGTAGTTGGACCTGAAATGAGGCTCTGCTTTAACCCTGGCATGAAGGAGAATTTTATCCTGATTTGTTCACCCACCAAATCCTGGAAGCTAAGATATGCCCATAGGGGGTTCGCCTGAACTTCCATCGGGTGTAGAGGGGTGTTCGGGAGACAGGGTGGGTTTAGGTAAAGTCCTTTTTCTCTTGCCCAAATCTGAGTCTCTAGTCGGTAAGATATGGTTCATTTGAAATTTCGGGTCGTTGACCTGCACAATATTTGAAAGAGTCTGATCCGTGAAATTTCATGGGTTCCATTTTTGGCAGACCGAGTGGGAGACTCAATTGTGCAGTTTTGCCCTACGGCTACCTTCGCTCTTGAACCATTGTGCCCAATGAGACACGTGGTGATATTCTCATGCCTAAGAATCTTTGCAGTTCCCTTTCTATTTTGACATCCACGTCCCTTATGTGGTAGCGGAGTATTCATCACATGCCCAACTCTGAGACATGTGGCGGCTTCGCGCATGTCTGAACCAATGTATTTCCTCCTAGAGCTCTACCTTTGAGATAAAGCCCATAGTCTCCTGACACTTGGCTCCCTCATGCTGGCCTGCCTCTACTTTGACTATTTAGCATGCCCGACTTCTGTCTCCTTTTTGATGACCTGGGACTTTCCGTCCCGAAGGCCCGCGCTCATTTGAAAACCTCTGCTCAAGATAGTTACCCTTGACGGCTGAGCGTTTCGTTACAGACCAATTTCGTAAACGCACCTTGCTGCCTGTTTAACATTCTATACCTTAGTCATAGTTTTGGACCCACTCTCCTTCTTATGACCTCTGTCAACACATGTGAGCATACAATTCCAGGGCTGGCTTCAACCTTATGAGTCTTGCCACAATACACGCAAATGTGTGTTGTTTGGACACTTGGCACCTTCTACTGAGTCAGGCGACCCAGAATTTTCACATGTCCCTGGTGTAAACCTCCCTGGGGCCCTAGACGCATGGAATCTTGGCGGTTGTTTGGGTTTTCCTCCTCTAAAACCTCCATTACCATTGTTGCATGCTTCGCTACTTTGCCCCACTTGCGCCTAGTTTTTGTTACTCTCCTCCATTGGTATGGCGTTAGCCAATTTCACAAGGCTCCTGAATCTAAGTCATTTGCAGAGCCCGAAGACTTCGAGCCTTCGCTGTTTCTTTTCCTTTGATGCCTCACAGCTCTTTGCAATACACTGAAACATTCTTCTCCCCGTACCCTGCTATTCCATATTAGAGCCCACTGTTGTAGACTTGTCTGGTTATATTTGACAGCATGGGCTCATACGACGATTAACCATGCGCTTTAATTCACTTCTTGTACAGCGGTCGAATTTGACTCTTTTGAATGTCCTTCTAGTTTCTCATGTGTCGTTCAGCCTCATTTTGTCCACTGCACGTCTCATGAGCTCAATTGGCAGATAACCTGTCCAATTTATTTGTCATTGTTGGAATCCCGAGCCTCGTGAAATCTGAATCATTCCCTTCAGTATTTCCTTTATGCTGCGAGGCTTGCTTCTGCACGCAAATTTGTTGGGGGCTAAAGCCTTACGCAGGATCAGTACAATGTCTTATGTGATAGAGCCAGTCTCCGGAAGGGTGTTAACAAGCCTCCTACAAAACATTGCACATGATGGCTCTGATGGATGTTATTGGAAATCTTAGACAATAAGGTCTTGAAATGTGCATCATACTTCCAAGACACTCGTAGACAAAGCCCTATGTAATATCCTTCAGCCCGATAATGCTCTTCTACTCAAATTTAGATATGTGAAACATCAGCCAAGAAGGTGGCACGTACATCACATCATAGTCCATCGATGTTTGATGTGGATCATACTTCATGTACCAACTATGCATGCGGCCCTAAAGGGTGGTAGAAAATTGACTAGCCTTCCAATCTAGAGTTGTTCCCTTGGCCCTCCATAGGAGTTCACACTTGTGTACATACTCATTTGCATCTTCCACACCTCTATATTCTGGGAAGTGAAGAGACATCTCAAAGAAGATCTGAGGGGTCTATTGTTGTGGTTGGTGAGGTTGTTGCAATGGCTATTGCGGTCCTTGTCTTGAGTGGGGTCAAATCTTGAACCTGAACCTCCACTAGGATTTCCTTTGTGCGGTGACGTACCTGAGCCTCCTAATCCTCCTACCATGACCTAGGGACCTGTAGACGTACTACCTTGCATCCTTGTAGTAGTGTTGAATTGCACACCAACTGTTTGTCCTACTACTCCACCTATAATATTACCTCCAACGGGTAGTGCCCCACTTCTTTGTCCTGACAACGCGCCTACCAAATTGCTTCCAAACAAGGTTTGTCCAAACATGGGACCCTGTTGTGCTACCATGTGTGTCGCCTTAATCTAATGTGCCTTGTGCATTGATACCAATACATGCCTACATGTATCTCCAACCCAACCTGGTGATCTTTGATTACCTTCATGCTCACCTTCACTATGATGATCTTTTACAGCAACTTCCGAATTCCAAGCACCATGTGCAAGGGCTAAATGTACAAGTTGGGTCATATGCATGCCAACAGTTCTCATTCTCTCCTCAGACTCACTCTCATCAGATGTCGAAGGGGTCTTTATGTTGCGCTTCCCCAAGACTGGAAAGACATGATCCTGTGGTCCCTCGCCCTATGTGAGGTTCTCATCACTTCCACCTGACATCATTCTTCTCAGTCTCAATGCCTCTTCAACTACCCTCTCTTGTGCATCACTATATATGGGCAATCTTTCTTCTCTATCTCTTTCTTCCACTTAGAACAATGCCTTTCTTCCCAAACCTGCTTCCTACCCTTACGCACGATGAAGTTTTAGCCTTCCATAGGTAAGTTCTCCATCCCTAGCTCAATCATCAAAATTTGTATAGCCAACGATAGTGCGCATAAATAGGATACTCTAGGTTCACGTAGAAACCAGAATTTTGCTTCTTCTAGGCACGAGTATGTCGAAATCGCATATTCCAAAGTATAATTGCGTAGCACACCTTCCCACCAATAATCTACAGCTCTTTTCCAAAGCACATCCAAATCAGAGAGCGTTTGGTACTTATCCTAGCTACACTTGCTTTTTGCCTAGTCAAACACCCCTTTGTTGTGCGTAAGCTAATAGCCACTCGTACAACTCCATTGGGAAGAAATTGAAAAACGTCTCAAACAAGGAATCATATAGATTTTCTTCCACCCATTTGTGTGCATTAAAGTCTCGTCTGGTGTTGTCTATTTGAGCAAATTTGTCATGGTCGTCATCTACCCACCTCTCAATATTCTCTAGTGATACTCGGAATGCAATACGTACGTCATATCATAATGAGCATAATAGAAAGAGGTCCCGGCAACATAACCAAAATGTTGGAGTCTAGTAGCCAACACTACACAAGGTCATGCGCGTTGGCACCTCACCTAGACATATGCCTAGGCGCTCACCCGAAACACGCGTAACCGTCTGAGTTCCTCCTTTGTGTGTTTATCAAGATGTGGTTAGTCTTCTTAGTCATCATAACATGAATGAAGATAACAATACAATCTAACATAAGTAATGACAACACATATAATAAGGAAATTACTCAACATAGACAATCATCAATAATATTTGGATTCCATTATACGATGTTTAGATCTACTAACCCTTGCAATCCATACACAATTGTCCATCAAAAGCACAATTCATTACATAAACATATTGATTACATCATAGGCCGATTGTGTCCATGCACACATATCATACTGACATACACACTAAGAACTCTCATACATCTGATCCCCCATTTACATGGAATGAAATATCTATATATACATGGTGGGGACTTTCCCTTCACTGCTTACATTCGTTTTTCCTAATAATACATGTCCTAAATATAAACTGCTAGCTCTGCTTTAACTCTATATTGAGCTATAAATAGTTCGACCTTATCCATACTTTAATCCTATAAATAGCTCTTCTACATGCGTCGTCCTTATCTTGTCTTGCATGTGCTTTGCTTTTCTTCACCTATTTGTGGACCTTGATTGCATCTCACGTCATTTGTGCTTTTTCTTATTTTTAGCCTTTACACCAAAATCGGCTAAGTCTTGAATCTGTGTGCATGTGCGCGAGCCTATTGCATGATGACTCTTTCTCTATGTTGTGTGCACCCTCACACACTGACCTATCCTCACCCTCTACTCTTTCATGCATGCTTCCGCGTGTCCTTTTGATCCTTAGTTGTTTCCTTCAATTCCTTGCATGCACTCATGTGCACTGTCTCAACCCTCAGCGCATGGCTAATACTTAGTCATTTCTTATGTCCAACGTACATGTTTAACATGCTTAGATTTATCTTCTCACAATTATGGTTAAGAATTTCCATTATGATTCAGCTAGCAATTTATATAGATTTAGTGGGCATTTCTTGTATGTCTAATTTTGGATTTGCATATGTTATCACTTTTAATGTGCAAAATTTGGATGCTTATAAGACCCATTTGGAAACAATTTGCACCATTTGTATTTTGTAATTAATTTACAAACTTGTGGTATCCACACGTAATAATTGCACATGATTTTAAGTCCCTTATTTCGGGCATTTATTTGTAATTATCACATGTGGTTACAATTAGGGTGCAAATTTATTCCACTAACAAACCGGTTTGCAGTTACACTTGGCGATCTTTTGCAATGATGTCAATTTCACTGATTTGGATGTGATATTGATAGGCAGTTTTGATTTCATCCCCAATTTTACATTGGATAGATATTTTGATCTTCACATGCAATTTTAGGGATTCAGTCTAAATCTCGCCCTGATTATAGGCATTTTTGCAATTTGATTTCTAAATCATTTCCATGATATTTTGTATTGATGTTTACAATGATATTTTGTCGTGATTGACAGTTTCACATGGCTTGTGGACACCGCGTATTATTGGCATTTGGTGGTCTATTTCATACTAATCATTTACAACACTTTACAAATTACGGGATCAATGGACACTCGCCTATTGTTTGGTATTTTGTCTTCTATTTTATATTGAGCAATTTCAGTGATATTTTGCAGAGTTTACACTTTTGCAAGGGTCAGTGGACACTCGCCTATTTTTGGCATTTGGTAGTCTATTTCATATTGATCTACTTCACAGTACTTTTGTACTTTCATCGGATCAATAAACACTCACCTATTTTGGCATTTAGTCATATATTTCATATTGATTGATTTCAGTGACACTTTGCAAAGTTGACAATTTTTCCAGGGTTAGTAGCCACCTGCCTATTGTCTACATTTGGTCGTCTATTTCATATTGATCTAATTTTCGCAATTGCAATATTGGAAACTTCACACGGGTTCAATTAGACATTACCTCTTTGGAATGAGCTTTGTAGCTATATACACTAATCCATTTTCTGTGATATTCTTGGCATTTCAATATATTTGGAAACCTTAACCACTATGTTATATTCTAGTTTTTGCATATTGGTGTGATGCGAATATTCGTTTAGCAAATTCAGTGGGTGACCGGTCTTTTGGGGACCAAAAGGTTTCTATTGGGAAGGTGTGATCCGAAGGTCATTTTGGGAATCATAAGTTCCCATGATCTCCCTAAACCATTACAATATGGAAGAGCGCTTAGTTAGCTTTCTAATGCCTCTTGGAACGTGTGAAACAGACATCGTATGTTCCCAATATCATTGGTCAAAGTTCAGGCTTTAAAAAAATGGGCCAATATGGTATATTAGTGTGATTTTTAATTTTTTCAATCACACTATATTTCATACCATATTTTTTTCGTGTATTTTGGTGCTAACATGTGGCAAGATAGGAGCATGGATGATTTGGTAGATTTGGGTGCATATATTCCCACCTTACCACATTACATTTCCATGTTCCAACCTTAGCGCATGTTATATTTGTCACATAGTCCACGTGTATGCCTTGCATTCCCACATGGCACCCAAATATACCTTATGTACTAACCACTTTAACCATGGCACATAGTCTTTGGCAACAAAAGCATCCCCAAGGCCATTTAAATAATTACACCGTTACTTATTTAAACCACCATGTCCACCCTCCTACGAAGCATGTGGGATAAGATAGGTGGTTAAAGCTATATTTGGTAGTCAATGTGCCAAGGGGATTTGAACCAGAGACCTTGTAGCAACAGATAATGCACCCAACCATTCTGCCACATGCTTGGAAACATTATAAAATCAAATTTGTGGTATTTGAAGGTTAATAGCTCACAGACTATGTAAGTCCCATAAGGGACAGTTTTTGCATTTGACCATTTTTTAACAACCAAACGATGTTTTCAAGACTCGGAGTAAATTGGAAAAGTGTGCAGAATTTTGATACACTCCTGCTAAGCCTGTTGTCCTCCCATCACGCTGTTAATTTGATGTTATTTGAAGAATTTAAAGTCACTTTTTGTTGAGAATGAAGGGAGATTGAGCTTGTAAGTGCTATAGGAAGGTTGGTCGACATTGCTAAGAATAACTAGGTTTTTTAAATGTTAATATCTTCACAACTTTTATGCCCTCGTGAATATAATTTTTTCTAGTTACTTATGCCCTCACGAATGTTGCGAAGACTTCAAACAATAGACTGCAAAAAACCCTTTCGCGACTTCAGGAAATGGAGAAAACAACTATGACTTCTAGAGCAAGCTTTAAATGCCCAAATGCGACTATATTTTCTTCAAACGCGACTATTTTTTCCCTTCAAATCTTCAAGTTTGTGCCCTAGATACCTCCAAATACAACTAGAAGTGCCCACATTTATTTATTTATTTATTTACCATGAACTGGATGCTCAAATTTTGCACGACCTCCACAAACTTATTTATTTACCACAAACTGGATGCTCCAGATTTGCACGAGCTCCACATGCTTCTCCTTGTTTGTACTCTTCTGCCAAGAGCTTCTCAAACTGTGAATGACTTCTTTTTTCCTCAAACTGCAAACCTTTGTTCTGATACCAATATTAGCATATACAAAGAGAAGAAAGAATTTAGAGAAGGTTGAATGCACACTCAAAAAAGTGTGGCATCGTTTATTACATAAGAGTAGGTGGTTACAAATTGGTTTTCACTTTACATTTAGTTAGGGCAGTTCCCAACTACATAACTGATGCTTGAAATATAAATAATCAACATTGGCCATCAAAATTATTGTAATTAAAGAAAGAAATATTGGTTATAAATATGTAAAGTTAAGTTTCAGAAAATATGTACAAAATTTTGTTTTAAAGCATGTAATCAGGTTATGTTGTGTTCTATGAAAGAGTGTAATGCCTTCGTTTTTCTTAAAAATAAAAATAAATAATAAATAAAGTAAAAGTTTTTTTTTTAAATTCAAAAAAAGCCCGTGATTTCTTGTTGGGGGCGAGTTAGGGTTTGTTTTTGGTTGATGAAAGGGCGGCTTGTTTGGGGGCGCAGGACCTGCACAAAAAAAAATGAGTTTGTTGAAACGGCCTTGGAAACTTCATGCAAATGCAGTGTTTTCTTGTGCAAAGCTAGACTCCACAACCACTCAGCATTTCCCCAGGCCACGCCACGCACCCCTACGTGGGAAAACCAAGCTCATTGGAGAAGGAGAGTTTTCCAGATGTGTTGCAGGCGCCAAAAAACATAGGGGACAGAGTATGGACGTGCATCAGGATAAAATGGAGGATTTTTGGGGTCTGTGTAGTCACCACGTCGCCAGCAAACTCCCAGCCGCGCCCAGACCTGCGTGGGTTTCCAGTAAATTAAAAAAAAACAAAGGGGCTTTGTCAGATATTGCAGTTGCAAGCGCCCTAGTAGATTTACAGGTAAAAATGTGGAAACGTGCGAACTGTTCTTCTAAAAACGCGTGGGGAAAAAATGCAGTTCCTTGGACTGCAATGATTTCGAGATTTGCACAAAATGGTTTTGTTGAAACTGCATTGGAGCTTTTCCAAGCAAATACGGTTGGCAGGTTGGAAGCCACACCCCACAACTTTTGCTAATAACCTCCCAGCTGCTGTCAAAATGGGAGCTTTAGAACAACACGTGGACATACATCAAAGCATCATGGGAAGGCATACACAATGCACATGAACTGTCTGATAGAATGCCTCAAAGAAATGTTGTCTCATGGAATGCCATGATGACAGCATATGCACAAATGGATGAATAGAAAAGACACATTAGTTGTTCGATAGAATGCCTCAAAGAAATGCAGTCTCATGGAGCGCCATGATTTGTAGGATCTGCACAAAATGGGTATGTTAGACATGGATGCAAGTTGTTGATTTACAAACAAGCTGGTGCTCATAAAGATCGGTTGAGCTTGGAATTCATTCCTGGAGATATGCGTGTTCATAACCTTTGCAAGCATCCTAACTCCTTGTGCCGAAATGTAAATCTTGGAGCATGATTGTTGTGTGGTGGACTTGTTGCTTGTATGTATTCTAACTAGCTTGGGGCACCTCGTACACTGCATCATCTATTAACAGGATTTGTACGAAGGGGGTATGTTAAAAAATCTCAGAAACTTTCAAGCAACTACTTATTCTTTTTGAAAAAAATTCAAGTGATCGGGAAGTGGGTGTGACGTGGTGGAGGTTAGATCCAGGCTCGTGAACCGGTTGGCGAAGTGCCCGAGCAAGAGACTGAACCCAAGCCTGCGGCTTTGACCGACTTCGTTACCCAGGCATGGTCCTTCTTCCCTTACCTCTCATAATTCTCATGTTTTAGTTCTCTTTTGCAATTAAATAGAATTTTAAATCATTAGGACTTTTAATATAGCTAAATGTCCCTTCAACTCATTGCAAAACAATATAGTGTCGTGTCGCAACTCTCGAAGCCATTATAACTCACCTACTTTAAACCACGAACTATCACCCTCGCTTTGAGATGATCTAGAAAACTCTTACTCCTTTGATCGCTTCAATATCGTTTCAACGACCAGACAAATTTGACTCTCCATTGATTAAGTTGACCTTCTTCCTGCTTAAAATAGTTAAAATTTGCAATTTTCGGAGACTCACTAAGTACCCTTCGCAACTCTGGAAACGAGATGTGAAGTTTCATTCGGGTACCTTGGTATACGAGGAGTCACCTTGATTTTTGGT
The DNA here is from genome assembly GCA_019776745.2 of Taxus chinensis. Taxonomy (NCBI): domain Eukaryota; kingdom Viridiplantae; phylum Streptophyta; class Pinopsida; order Cupressales; family Taxaceae; genus Taxus; species Taxus chinensis. Next base: position 30,700,157 of record CM034151.1, read on the forward strand.
TTGACCCGAAACGATCTTGTGACATCCTTCTGATGCCCTTTTAGGAGCCCTGTAACACTGGTTTACAACAGTAGAAAGTTGTTAAAACTAGAAAGTTGGCTTTCATTTTGGATCGCCATTTGAAACCTGGAAAGAGAAATCACTTCATGTCTTCACAAACCTCTAGCGATTACACTAGAAAAATGCATGGAACTTTCAGTATAGGAAAGAGAACTTTTCGAGATAGTTTGGCGAAGCCATTTTGTAGGCCTCCGATCGCAGTTTTGACGAGGTCAAACCGGTCCATTTTTGCCTTGTCACTCCAGAAAGCTTGTCGCCGTTTGAACATGGTTTTCTAGTCCTCCTTTCCGTCGACTCTGACGAATTCTCCTTATATAGGGGAACTAGTAGGAAGAGTCTCGTCGTGTGTGCATCCGTCAAACGTCATTTGGGACACAATTTCTGGGCCATTCGAGCTAACTTTTGTCTCTTTACAACTGGGTGAACTACAACCAGTGGCCCCGGAAAACTAGCCGTCAAACGCAAACCGTGCGCTCTTTTTCAATTCCGTCAGTTGCTATGAACTCTTGGTATATCCGAGAACACGTAACAAGTTGATCGGGGAGAGTGTTCTCATTGGAAGGTAACTTTTGGAAGCAATTTCTTAGCCTCCGAGCCGTTTTGAACGTTTTTGTAATTAGTGAGAAAATGTAAAAGTAGAAAGTTGCGGACCATCGTAGGGTTGCCAAATCCCCTTTGGAAACTTTCAACACACGTAAATAACTGTTTAAAACACTAGAATGAAACTTGTGTGTATTGAAACTTTAGACAAAATGATTCTCTCTCTCTCTCTCTCTCTCTCTCTCTCTCTCTCTCTCTCTCTCTCTCTCTCTCTCCTGAGTTTATAAAATGAAGAAAAAAATGAAATGCAATGATTACATGTTTCTAGGTTTTATTTTTATTTCGATTGCATATTGTAGTTATTGTCAGATGTAAATGGGAACGGAAAAATGATAATTATGATTGTTTTAGGGTGGATGCCATGCCAGCGATTTATCGCTGATATCATGCTCACGTGGGTTTTGTAGGATGGATGAATGACGATGCAAAGGGAGATGTGTAATTTAATTATTATTATTGTAATTTTTATAGGTCATTATAAAATGAATTACTGTATATTGTAGTCTCTTGTTACTGAAAATTTATAAATGAAATTTGTTAATATGTATGATATGCCAGTTTTAGGGATACTTAGGAAATGTGCCTCTAATCACCAGTTCAATTTGATTTTAGATGTGTATAAAAAAAAATGAGTTTGATTTATATAAAGCAATTTTGAAATTGAAGTTAAGATATTGTGGTACCTTCTCAGTATTCAATAAACGATTAAATTAATTATTGGGTTACCTTCTTACATTGCAGACACATTAAAGAGTTTTAACGGGAACACTCAACCCTAATAAAATATTCATGCATAACTTGCATGTATGTGTGATCCCGTTCTACCAAATAAGAAAATTAAAACCGAAGAACAACCTTAAACTTTGCACTTGATGAGACCTCATAGGTTAGGTAAATAAAACCCCTCGTTGGAGTATACCGTCATAGTCATTAGGTTTAGTGACATTGTCATGAACCCATATTTTAGGAATAACATGGTCCAACCTTATCCAGGGTATGCGGTTTCCTTCTAGATTTGGCATTAGCGAGAAGAATGTACTCTCTTCAGGTCCGATACCAGGCTGAGTGTTGAAGACCGCCTTAGGAGTCACCTTATGATTCCTTGTTCGAAGGAACGACTAAGCAGTGCAACCCTGGATTCTATCAAAATAACCCGTTGGTATGTCCTTGAATGTGGTTTAGTATATTTTTGTCCACCTGCCTTAAACTCTTATATAGTTGAGGCGTAGATCATTGAGTGCATAATGGAAAAAACCAACCCTCAGCTGATTAGGAGGTGTCACCTGTGGTTTATGTATGGTTTACAATTCTTCCGACCATATACCCCTTCAAGATGGTAGTCAAAAACTTTTGTAACTCCTGATTTCACAACAATGCTATGAACGAGACCATAGTGCGATGTATAAGCATATCCTAAGATGAGAACGAGATTGGAGATTAGGATTGAGGTCACTCATGAAGTCCTTAAAACTTAATTAAACATAATCAAGTGTTTCAAAGAATATAAGTCACCTTGGTGCGACCAAATTATGAGAAAACAAAATATATGTATACCTAGCTATATATAACTCTTATAGGAATTCAATAAGTTTTCAAATTATAATAGCAATGGTAGAGAAATAAATATAGTGTGAATCGAGAAATATTTTGGTGAAAAGTTGCCCTGTGTCTAAATCTCCATCAAATCCTTGATTTCGTTCTGGACATCAAGTCACTTTCGCTTGAGTGTAAGGGTAAGACTGTAGCCATTAAATAAACGTTTGAGAAGCAAAATCTTAACATAAGAATGAGAGAATTAGAATCTTGTAGGCATTTTGAAATATGGAAAAATACTTATGTAAGTTCTGAAGATTGTCACAAGGGTAAAGAGTAAATTAAATCGTTGAACAATAAGTGAACTGGGAAACGAATTTTCAGGACATGTAGGTGGAAAAAGGGAGAAAATCATGCTTACCTAATAAGGATCTTGGGAAGTTAGCCGTAACTGAAATACATTTAAAGTAATGATTTGTTGTGGGATTGCCATTCCTAAAGTCACGTTTCTTGTGGTTGGGTCTTTGCTAGTATTCGTTCGTTGGGAAGAGTGTGGTATCGACATGTCGAAGTCGTCTGCATGTGTTTATGTGAGTCGATGACTTATGTGTTTGTCGCATGTGTGTCGAGTTCTGTACTTGGAGCCCTTACTGTGTTGTGTGTCGTGAGCAATGTAAGTCAAAAATAATAATTATCCTGGGATTTTACTGTTGTATTTAGGTGTGTAAAATGTGGGCACTACAAAGAGATATATATGTACGTAGTATTCATTTAGGAAATCCTAAAATTTTCTTCTACATTATTTTATAATTATTGTCTTTGTTATGTATGTTCTTCAAATTTGGATTATAAATCTATTTTTTATGGTTTTGAGTCTTATTACTTGTTCTTGTGATTCATCACATAAATATAATGATGAATGAGATTGTTGTTCATGGTTTTATCATCTGTTTTTTAAATTATGATTGGGGTAAAAGACTGCAACAACGCCCTTAGTCCAACTAGAAGTCTGACATTGGACTAAAATTTGGAGTTTACGTACTCTTCCACATCATGTCATTTTGGAATATGTGCATGAATTAGGATAGGTGGGGTTCAACCTAATTTTGATCCTCTAGAATCAAAATCAACTAGGTAAAACTCCCTCTAGGGTTTCAAGATAGTCATTGATCCTCCTATGTACGAATTGTGTTTAGTTGATCCATAGAAACATGTAGCTTCTCTCGGTCATAAATATGGTATACCTTGAAGGCTAATTAGACCTTTTCTCAAACATATAGACCTCTACTTGTTTTCCAAAATGAGCTTCTAATGGATTTCTTACACCTCATCTAAAAGAGAATAAAGGACTCCCAAAGGGTTGACATCCTGTTCCTAGAGAATAAGCTTATATACTTCGAGAAATTTGGATTTAAATTTTTTGGTCTTTTCTTTTTATATCAAATTTAATTTTTTTATGAATTTGTGAACAAAAATCAAATTTTTTATCTCTATGTATTAAGAGATTGATTTTTTTTAATATTTATGTGAACTAAGAGATCGACTTTTTAATATTTTTTGAGAATTCTATGAGCTATCTCAAAAACTCCTCTCTTCATACAAACTTCAATTGGTTTATTAGATAAACTCCCCTTAGCATATTTTTTTGACGGAAGTGAAAATTGACTAAAACTTTGATAACACTTGTATTCCTAATTTCTATCCAAAAATAAAACTAAATGCACACAAAAGTTGGCCCACCTTACCTAAAAAAAATTGTACTTGCAAATCCTCTAAACACGCACAATAGCTATATTGTATTGCATTGAAATATAAAATTAATAAAGATATATTATTTAAGGTTTTCTCTCATTATATACTCAATCAAAAAGAAACCCCAATCCATAACTTAATTCTTCACTAATTCTAGGCCGTCGAAACATAAATAATGATACTAAGACTATGGACTTTGAGACAAAATATCCATGAACATAGAGATAAATTCCTAATACACATTATTCTAGCACTTTCCTTTTTCAAAGTTCCCAACGACATATCTTTCAAATTTCAATTCTCAAGATATTTTAACCTTGTTAAAATTGTGGGACCACTTATCATATAGAGGTCCAAGCTAAATGCATAATCATCACTATAACTCCTGACACCTAATTACATATAAAGGGTATCATATGGTGTAGTTCATAGCTAGATGATTGCTTCTACGTTAACAAAGGCTCGCTAACCAGACTATGTTATATTTGGAGGGCTCCCACATCGATGTCATGTTTTAATTATGCAGAAATTTAGTTTTTGGCATGTAACATTTCAAGGAAGTTTAAGTTAATTTCAAGCTTGTATGGGAACACAATAAATTAAATATTGGATTTTAAAGCAACTACGAAAGTTATTCTTCCACAACTTTCTAGATTGCAACTTTCTAGATTGCAAGACTCTAAATACTTCACGAGGATCCTTTAACAAAGTTTTTTTTCAAGTATCCTACGGCACTAAATGATCATCCCCAAAGAAATAATATATCTTGATGCAATGTGCATCCCATGCCTCGATGTGGCAACACTCAACAATCATTATGTTAGGATGTCTCTCCTACCATTTTACATGACTGTCAAGACCAACTGAATTTCAATCCAGTCGCAAAGGAATGAATTAACCAATTTTATGGAGTATAAAATATATCTTACTGTGCTAGAACACTGAGCGCACAGATTTGAATAATGACAATATTTATGTAAATCATCAACTATCAACAGACAACCTATCATCTATATCTGAAAAGGTGTGATAGAATGCCTTAAAATGCTTGTATGCAATGTCAATATCTTCTTTTCCACACATTTCCCGCACGCTGCAAATAAATAGATTATAATATCAGTGTCATCCCCTCTCAAGTCACATAAAAGTGTCCCAATAATTTTGATATCTAAATTAACAGAAGATGGAAATCTTTTGAATCTAAACTTACAACCAGGTTTTGTAATCTAATCAAGATGTATAGGATTGTGTTAATTTTCACCTCAGAACTTCCACTATCTGGGATAGAATGTGAGAACAACTTAAATCTATGGTGCAATAAAATTGTACGACCTAGATAAATAAATAAATTTGCTAATCAATCTGGATACTAAAGGAAAATGTAAGGTTAGATATCCATTAGATAAGAACGGGCTAGTTTGTTGCATACTCTGAGATAGGCTACAAGGTTGGGCTCTTCTTTAATCGAGTCCCTAACCTTGAATGCATCTAATATTTAGAATCCAGAAAGATTTTCAAAGCTACGTTGTGAGCAATTGTACATAGAACACATTCATATGGTCGAGGAATGAGTGGGTCCCTAAGCAGAAGCATTTGGATATGCCCTTTTTGCAAGCTTCCAGAATCAGAATGTAATGTGGCATTTGCTTGGTGTTAGAAAAACGAGCAGAGCACAATTTGTGACAAGGTAAAAAAAATCAGAGAAAGCCTCGTTAATTTGACAACATAATGAAGTTGAAAAATAAAAATTGTCAATGAACCCCCTCCTGCTACAAATTGGGGCCTCAACCTGAACCAACAGCTACACGTCATGGACTTCCATGAACATTTTTTGGATGCAAGAAGCCAAGCAAATAGTGATGCATCCATCGGTGAATTCTTTTTCCAACAATATTGTAATATCCCTTTTGAGGACAAAACTGAAAATTAAGGAAATTAGCTCAAACCCCAATACAAGCAAATCTGATTTTTATGACAGTAATTAATAAAGGACCAAAAAACCATAGTTAACATGTTCGAAAAGTTTGGATAGTTCGAAAGGGGAAAAAAGTTTGGAATTTTTCAAAAGGTTCGGTTCGGTTCGGTTTAGAAAATTTATAAATATATAATATATAAAAATAATAAATACTATACATATATCATGATATTTGAAAAGGAAAACCAATTACACATAATAATAAATAAATATATTATCTACAAAGTTTTTCCTTTGCGTGCTTAGGCGTTAGTGTTTCTTGTTTTGGCTTGAAGTTGTTTTAATTTAAACACTTCAATTTTTGAATTAAAAAAAAAATAGAAAAAATAATGTTTGCCCGAACTTGTTCGGTAAGTTCGGTCAGACCAGAAAGTATGGTTCGAACAAAATTTTCACTAAGTTCGTAAGAATATGGTAACTATGCTTTCAAGATTATCAAATTTGGTATTCTTGGTAAAAATAACATCTTTTTAAAAGTAAAAACATCAGTAAACTTCTGAAAGATTTAAAAAAAATTGGGGACGTCCCCTCCAAGTCCCTGAAACGTTCAGGACGTTGCCAAAATAAAGGGGACGCGTCCCCGTGTAACACTGCTTAAGACATTGTCTATTGAGTCAACCTTTGATCTCTTTGAGGGCTGCATTGACTGGAATTAACCTTCGATTGATAAAAAAAATAAAATATAGCTGCTTGATCAAGTGCTTCTGCTTTGACTGTACCTGTATTGTTTGAACAAGTTGACTATCTTTCTGTGTTCAGTGGGAGGTGTCCTGGGGTCAGTTCCCTAGGGAATCTGTTCCGTAAGTGATGGGTTGACATGTTGGGGTGTCCCCAAGACGTTCCCTATAAAGGGAACGTCTTGGAGGTGTCCCCATCGTGTTGCCCCTCTTGTCACCCCTCTCCACTTTTCCCGCTTTCAAAACCCCCAAGGAGAATAGAGACAGCTGGCTGGGAAGAGGCGATATCTGAATTTACAAAGGAGAATTATAATTCACTTATTAATTTCTTGTATAGCTATTGGCTACATGTTTTACCCTTATTGCTAGCAAATCTGAACCGCTGTCAAAGAAATTGTTTTATTTGTGACTATTAATGGTTATAAGTACACTATACTTAAAAATAGGCGAATATCATATATGTAAAGCTGTTGGTTATATCGTGTCCAAAATGATTCTGCGCTGAGCTGATTATAAACTAGAAAATCCAAACAGTATCTTCACTATAATTTTTCAATTTCTGGGCTTAAGTATACTTTATTTACTAATAATGGTCTCAGAAATGCTAATCAGTAATCAAATACTGATCCTAATATGAGATGAGACTCAGCATCATAGAACCAAATATTACATTCCAATTTACAGACCAAAGACTTGTATTCCTTTTTTGTATCATTGTGTGATGTAGTGTTTGTATTTTCCTTTGTATATTTTTTCTGTTATTATTAGTGACAACATAATGATTATATCATGTTTGTCTCCTCTCAATTTTATTGATCTGTTATTTTTAATTTTACATATTCAAAATTTTAATTTATTTATACAGCCATCCACTATTGCCCAGGGTATCAAATAAGGGAAGCTTTTAGGCATCCAAATTGGTTTGCTAATTCACAAATAGGGGATGGACCTACTCACAGTCTTGTTTAAATCTTCCTTTTCATGATTTTGGACTATCAAGTGGAAGGATGTCATTCTCATTGAGTTCCTGGGACAATAAGGGAATGCTGCACTAGTATTAGGCATATTAAAAGAAGCATTAGAGGTTAGTCTGTACTTAATGATTTAGTGTACTTTGGAAATTATGCTAACCTCATGTTACATCCCCACTGCATTTTTTGTTAAAAGGGTTTATTATTTTTTTTTTCGGAAATTGGGGAGCGAGGTGCTGAGCCTCGAAAAGATTAGGCTTTTCTTTTCTGTTATTTTAGGGGTCCATGTTCAATTAGGGAGGGGGAAAAACATTCTTGCCAAGGATTCTTGCCTTGATGGAAACTTTACATACCTTGACAACAATTTTAGGGCATAGTAAGGAGTGGGCCTTGTAGATTCCCTTCAACAGCCTTTGCATATGCTAATGAATGCAGCAATATCTCCTGGCACGCAAGTGGGATACTGACAGAATAGGTGCATACGGAAGGAGATAAATTTATTTGGTTTGTACAAAAACAAGTAACCCAGGATAAGCATTTAAGATTCCAGAAGTCTGAACCATCAAAGAATAACGAATGTCAAGAGGGTTACTAGAAATAAAAAAATACCTGAAATAAGACTGATACAAACATTCACTTGAAATTGTCTCATGAGCCCTTACAAATCACTCTAAGAACATACAAACTTTGATCCCTTGAAATTTGTCAAAAGAAATTACTGCCATAGGAAGTCACCTCTGGAATTGCTGGACAAAACTGAGAAAACAACTTCAAAATTCGTGACTGATCGCTTTGTGGAAATTTTCTGAAGTTCTTGCCACCAGGGTTTTTCAATGTTTATTGGGAAATGGGAAAGGTCTAAAAATCTTTGCAGATTAATGAGAGAAATTGCGATTAACTGGTAATATCCAGGGTATCACTTATCTTATGAGGGCAGTTGTTATTGTTGCTTACCACTTGAGTATACTAACATGGATTCTAATTTGCTTTTGCTGCCTTTCAATAATTCAATTGAGCATTAGTATGCAAGGAATAATAAGTAAATAACTATCAGGAAAGCCTCAACAAGTTGATTTAGCAGCAGAAAGCCAGCTTTTGTGTCAGGAACTTTTCTAGTCGTAGCAGCAGGTAGATAAGACAGACACCAATTAGCAAGAAAATCATGAAATTTGCAAAGTGATAGAAGTGGTTTGTTCCTGCTATGTAATGCATTAGATGTAGTGAGACACCTCTACTTGTTCCTTTGTTGATCATCTAAGTGATTTTTTCACAAAACATCAAATAATAGCTCCAGTTTTGACTTCCAGCGGGTCCCTAGATATGGCGAGAATGTTAGGATATGGTCCTTATGTAGTTTTGGATTCCTTGGATGCAATGCCCAGAAGTGTGCAACAATGCTATACTTTTAGTGTTTTTTTTGTCTTTCTAGATGACTTTCAACCCTTGGTATCTCTTGGGGTGAAGGTAGTATATGAACTGCTTCAATTTCTGTCATTCCAGTGCCTCATTTCGACCCATGATGTCTCTTGGGTTGAAGGGAGTATATGAACTACTTCAGTTTGCTTTATTCTATTGCCTCACTTTGACACTTCGAAATCCCCATAGGGAGATGCCTGCTATTATCTTTACAGGCTATATTTTTTTAACTTTATTAGGCCGAGCCACACACTCTCTTATTTTGGGCTTCGTATTTTATTCTCCTACAGAGATCCCCTTTTTATGGTCTTCACTACCTCTGTAAACAAGTAATTAGTTAGTATGTGATGCTTTCCCTTCACCATATACTTGTGTGAACAAGAATTCAATTCTTAGTGCCTAGAGCCTCTTACTATGGCAAGAGAGAGGAAATAATGGATTCATATGTACTTGCATGGTCCTTCCTTGGCCAGGCGGAACTTCCCATTATCTAGATATGTGGAAAACACAGGTGGCGTTTGATTAAATTAGTTTTGTCCTATGTTCTATGGGGATGAGTTCCCATTCCTATGCTTTTTTCCTATTCAAATATCTCTCCTAGGATTTTGGAGGCACTTCAAGCATTCCCTTTTTGTGTTTCCTGATTTGCGCCAAATGGGGACTTGGTTGTATATAAGCATATATCATAAGCATACATTAAATGTGACATTCACTGAAAAGTGACGAGATTGGCCAATGCCACACCTGTCTAAATGTGAGGGCAGAAATGACGTGGATTGGGCCTATGCCGAACCTGCCACCAATTGAAAATGAGCAGCAATTAGCTGGCAGTTATTGAAATCCTATCATATCAGGTAGATGCCTGTGAAACCTACTAACCTGTCCAATTGCACTTCTAGAAAGTGTCAAACTTGGCCCGGTGCCTCTTGAGCTTCCAGCTATGTGGCAAAAAAGGGCGATACCTCATCCAGATGGTTTGTTTTGTCTTCCATGGCATGTTCATTGGGGAATTGTAACTGAAACAACCCATTGACATCTGTAAATTGATGTAATGGATCCTTAGTTGATCATCTAGGAATCTAGATGTGGTTCTCTAGTTAGAGGAGATGAATGAGCAGGGACGCAGGAGGGCAATGCGGTACATTATAGAGTTGAGGTATTTGGAAGCTTCTGTTCTCCAAGAAAGCTTCTACTTTGTATTCATTTTCCAAGCCATGCAGATGAATGAAGCACAGCTTTTCATTGCTGATGTTTTTACCACATTAATTGTCTCTAGGATAGATATTAATGTCTGTTTATGTGAATGCCTTTGGTGTGTTTTTCTTTACATTCTTTCACTATTTTCATTTTTGCACACTTAGGTATATGAGTGATTGGCCATTCTAATATTGCAAGAAGATGAATAACTTCTGTAGATAGTGGTATGGGACACAGTTCAGCATGGTTACAAATATTTCATCCATGTATATAGCCGATTTCAGTTGTAATTGCATGAATTTCTAATATAGGAGCATGTGCATTAGCATAAGACTCTATATAAATACAGTAGTGTGGTCATGAAAGTTGACCATGAGCACATTTAAATAAGTTATGTGCTGTAAGCTAAGTAGCCGATACGTTTTGGATATGGGAGCGGGTACGGAGTATCCGATACGCGGAAACGTGGCAAAATGTTTTTTGACCCTAGATACGGCGTAGGATACGGCAGTACAAAAACTATATAAAAATTAAAAAATATATAAATTTTAGCCTTCTAAATAGGAATTTAATTATTAACCACATATTATGCATATGAAAGACAAGATTAAAGACAAGTTATAAGCTAAATAAGTGAATAACCACAACAAATAAGCTAGGATACCGTTAAAATTAAGAAATTTAAAAGCTTAAAAGTTAAATTAAAATTAAAATACTTAAATCGAACACAATGTGAATGTCATGAATCTCATGATATATTAAATTCAATCATAGATCAATATTCAAAGTTCAAACTATCTTTCATTGTCAATATTCATCATATTCCTCTTCATCAAGAGGATCAAGATCAGCTACATCATCATCATTATGTGGTTCATTAGAACCACATGGGCTCGAACCACTCGCACTAGGGCCACTACCAGTTGCACCCCCTTGTGCATGTAGGTCTCGTGGTGCCACAAAACTCCCCTCATCATCATATGCTCCATGGTGGGAAATGGAAGCATCCAAGTCAACTATCTCTGGATCAATAATGTCTCAATGTCTTGTTGACCCTTCCTTGTACTCCGGCTGTTTGGGATAAAATGCGCAAGTTGGAATGTATGTATACCAAATCTTCATCTCTTTTAGCCCTCAACTTGTTGCATTTCTATGAGTGGATGAAACTATATGTACTCCAAAGTTATGCTCATAGGAATATGAACTTGTAACCATATTAAGGCAACCCAAACTTCAAATTCAATGTAAAGTTCAACTTCAAACTTAAACACTCAAACTTAAAGTTTAAAAAACTAAAGAAAAGAGAATAAAAAAAATTAAAAGTTACCTGTGCCAAGACCTTGATTGCAAGAGGTTGCAAGTAAACCTGATGAAGTACCATAGATGTACCACCACATATGAGCATCCATCTTGTATTTTGCTCTCTCGAAGAGCGAGAAGGCTATGACCTATTTTTTGCTATGAAATTTGCCAAACTCTACCATAAACTTGGTCTTGGGCCTCAGTTGATCAAGGAAGAGCCTAGCCAATGATGCTATATATCCCTCACTGACTTTCACATACATGTATGGTGCTACCCTCCCTGCAAGGAAAGGATATTTGTGCTATAAAATCTAGGAGTCAATGCAAAAGCCAATAGATGCAATGGAGTTTGTGGTCATTTTGTTCCACCGCTTAATAAGGATTGACTTCACTTGTTTGAGAAATATTTCCTCAGGATCTTGCTCTTTTGGTATTTATGATGGCTTTTATCTTCTCAATCATTGAGTACGATGCCGTCATATATCTCTCCTAGACATTTGGCTGATCCGTGTTAGTAAATGAGCAGCAGATCATGCTGCATAATGGGCTCCATAAAACTCAATAGATAATTCACTCTATCCCACCAAGGGTCCTCTAAGATCAGGGTCTTCACTTTTTGAGCCCGTTGAGTGTTTGATTGCCTCCATATAGACCAAATATTGGATGTTACCATCCTCATGAGTGCCTCTCGCACCTTCACTAGTTGTCTCAAGACGATTGTGTGTGCATGCAAACCGTATTTGTCTTAGCATATCCTAAGAATGAACAAAAATTAAAAATAAAATTGGCTGGTCTCCACTATGCATGGCGAACTGTATTTCGCATGTTATTTTAGGTGTTCTGAAGGTCTTTGTAACAGCAAATTTTAAATTAAAAAGAAAGTAATCTAAGTTTTATGCATGCGTTAACCCACATTTGGCAGTGAGCTCCATTTATTTGCGAGACTCAGCTGAGTGGCTAATTTATTAATGGTGCCTAGAATGACATGTGGCAGCGATCTGGTAGATTAACATTTGGATCAGATCTTACAGCATTCATTCATACACTTGTTGGATCCACTCTATTTTGTAGAGCATGGTTTGTGTTAGCATTGAAGTATTCAGATGAATGCATGGCACATGGTGTCCAAAAAATCATTCGTCATACCATGCCTCAACTTAGCATCCCCAGCAGCTTATGGCAATTTTTGGCGTTGTCCATTATGACTTGGACAATTTAGTCTCGTGTTATTGCATTATCAGTTTGCCACTAAACTCCCCTCACAGCATCATAGGGACTAGTCTTGATTGAGTGGGAAAGTAAAGCATTGCCTAACAAGTCAACTGGACTTGGATCCAATGTCTGCAATGAGCTCTGTTGACCCTTCCTTGTAGATCTGAGCACTACTGGCTGGGTTTCATCACTTGTAGGGATGTTCTAATCATTTTTGGTGTTGTTTTTCTACTTGAGTGTTGCTCTTTCCCTTGATCCTGTGAGAGGGATATTACACTGGATCAATGTCCCAATGTCTTGTTGACCCTTCCTTGTACTTCGGCTGCTTGTGGGATAAAAGGCGCAAGTTGGAATGTATATATACAAATCTTTAGCCCTTTTAGCCCCCAACCTGTTGTGTTTCTATGAGTGGATGAAACTATATGTACTCCAGTTACACTCAGAGGAATATGAACTTGCAACCTATTAAGGCAACCCAAACTTCAAAGTTAATGTAAAGTTCAACTTCAAACTTAAACACTCAAACTTAAATTTTAAAAAACTAAAAGAAAAGAGAGTAAAAAAATTTAAAAGTTACGTGTGCCCAAACCTTGATTGCAAGAGGTTGCAAGTAAACCGATGAAGTACCATGGATGTACCACCACATATGAGCATCTATCTTGTATTTTCTCCGAAGAGCGAGAAGGCTATGACCCGTTTTTACTATGAAACTGCCAAACTCTACCATAACCTGGTCTTGGGCCTTAGTATCAGGGAAGAGCCTAGCCAATGATGCCATATATCCCTCACTGACTTCCGCATACCTTGTATGGTGCTACCCTCCCTAGAAAGGAAATGATCTCTATGCTATAAAATCTAGGAGTCAATGCAAAAGCTAGTAGATGTAATGGGGTGGTCATTTTGTTTCACCGCTCAATGAGAATTGACTTCGCTTGTTTGAAAAATATTTCCTCGGGATCTTGTTCTTTTGCATTTATGACTGTTTTTATCTTCTCAATCATTGAGTCGATGCCGTCATATCTCTCCTAGACATGGTTGATCCGTGTCAGTAAACTGGATCATGCTCATAATGGGCTCTGTAAAACTCAACAGATAATTCACTCTATCCCACCAAAGGGTCCTCTAAGATCAGGGTCTTTACTTTTTGAGCCTGTTAAGTATTTGATTTCCTCCATATAGACCAAATATTGGATGTTACCATCCTCATAAGTGCCTCTCACACCTTCACTATTCGTCTCAAGACAATTGTGTGTGATGCAAACCAAGTCTCAGCAACCTAATAAGAATGAGGAACAAAAATTAAAAATAAAATTGAAAGCTAAAAGAATAAAAAAACTTTTATTTAAATTTTAAATTAAAAAGAAATAAAGAAGGCTTTTCTTTACCTTTAGTAGCTCCAACTGCGAGAATGATCTAAAAATACCCTGTGACATGTGGTGGTTGGTGACAAGCATTTGGATCTCTTCAGCTTCTGCATACACTTGTTGGATCCACTCTATTTTGTTTGCCATTTTCTTTAGCATTAAATTCAATGAATGCACGGCCCAGAGTGTCCAAAAAATATGCCCATACCGTGCCTCAACTAGCATCCCCGCAGCTTTGCAATTTTTGGCGTTGTCCATTATGACTTAAAAAACATTTTCAGGCCCCATTGCCTCAATGGACTCAAAGAGAATGTTGGCTATGAATTGGGCATCCTTCACTTGCCCCTCACAATCAACCGCTTTCAAAAACATTGCTCCCTTAGGGCATACTGCAATCACATTGAGTAAAGGGTGGCTTCTTGCATCTTTCCATCCATCAGAAACAATGGACACACTTGTTTTGGTCCATGAGTCCCTAATTGGTTGCAAGGAGGTTTCCACATTTTTTTTTTGTTTATCCAAAAGGATGGTGTGGATCTTCTCATATCCTGGTGATTTATACCCTTTTGGTGCCTCATTGATGGTTTTCATCATCTCATGCCAATAAGGTGATCTCACAACATTAAAAGAAAGCCCATCAGCATATACACACCTTGCAATGTGTTCATCTACAATTTCCCTGGTCTCATTCTGAAAGGCCTTTTCCAATGGTCCTTTTGTCTTTCTTTTCTTTCGTGCAAGGGAAACATCCTCATCCGTGGAGATAGGATCCAAAAATAGATGTGGCATGGCCACGATTGGGGATCCACTAGGTGTGGAGCAAATGGAGGCCTCGTTGAACGAGATGAACCTCCTCTTTTGGCCAATGGATGACCCGCTCTCATAGCCACATTTGTCTCTGCATCTTCCTGCTCTTTGATATATGCCAAAAAATTTGCTTTTGGCACCCCAACATTATTCCTCCCCTTGCATACTCTTATACCATTACCCATTATGGCACAAAAGTGGCTTTTCACCCTACTGTAAGAGCCTTTGAATAGTCCATCACAATCATTGCATTTCAATTCAAAACAACCACCACCTACAATTTGTTGAAGTATTGTTACATGCCTCCATAACGGTGAATTTGGGTCAAAGTCCTTGGCCAAAGATTGCCCAAAAGAAGCAGAACTTGTTGTTGCCATTGTAGAAATACCTACAAGGTTCAAAAAAAAAAAGCAAAGAAAACAATGGCATGCAATTGCATTGTGATTGAACAATAAAAATTTAAAAAATTAAATAGAAAGAGCAAAACAATGATGAACATAAGCAAAAAATCATGATGTAATGTGTGCAAGATTAAATAACAAAAAAAAAAGAAACAAGGTTAGAAATTTAAAAAAAAACTTACCTTCACTTACTAAACCACAAATCCTTCACAAATCTTCCTCCTTTACAGCTCCTCACACTCCTACAAGCTTAGCATAGCTCCTCAAACCCTAGACAAGCACAATACAATTTTGGAGAGCTAAAGGTAAGTTTCTTTGCTTTATGTTTTGTTTTTGAGTTGTTCTTTTGTTTTATTGCTTAGAGTTCTGTTTTAGGGTGTAAATTAGATTAATATTTAAATTTTTTAAGTAGTAATGCTTTTAAAACATGAAAACAATTTTTAAAAAAACGTTTTTTTGAGGTGGGAGAGGGCAGGGAGCGGCAGCAGGCCTACAGAAACAGCCGGGTACGGCACAGGTTGTACCCGGCCGTTTCCACAAGCCTACCGCCGCTCCCGCTCCCGCTCCCGCTGCCCCAAACAGCCGTTTCGGCTACTTATATATATATATATATACACACACACGTGGTAGGAAATAGGGCTGGATACAGATATGGTACATATCTAATGCGGATACAACATAGATACGGCCCTCAATATGCCCAAGATACGACCTAGATGGTCTGTGCAGATGCATCCGGACCATCCAGGCCATATCCTGGGCATATCCAGGGCAAGAAACAAGTTTTTTTTTAAATAATTTTTTTCAACATTAATACATAAAATGACCCAAAACAATTTTAAAAACACTATGAAACCCTAAAAAATCGGCAGGGTTTGAATCTTCATGTGATTATCCTATGCATCTTGGGAACAATTCTAACCAAGCAGGAACATGCATAATCAACCAAAACACTCTTTATCAGATCACTTACAGGAAGATATTCAATTTTGGACAAGGATTGTGACAGAAAATTTAAATCCCGCAACTCGGATGTTCACTTTTGTGCTACTATAAAACCAGAAAGTAAGATCAGTAGCTCCTGATGTACATGCATGTTCTACTTTAATGAGTACGTGAAACTTCAGACCCTGCTGCGTTCTCCCATAAACAAATTAAATCCTAATTTTGATTTAATAATGAAATTTAATATTTATCATCACATTTGTGACGTTTAATTTGGCATTCGATTGGCAATATATAAATTAACATTAGTATTTTGTGGTATTTTGTTTTTCGTATGCATACTATGTGGTTAGTTCCTATTTATCAAGCTAGAATTTAAATATTTTTTTGTTATCCAGGGGGGGCAATCCACCATATCCACATATCGAATCCTTCGTATCAGTACCTGTATCTGAAACTGCTACTTATATATCCAAAAATGTCTCTGGGGCATCCAATATTTTGTACCCGTACCTGTAACGAATAGGCTACTCAGATGTCTATCCATTTTTATAATATATATAATGTACAAAAAAACCTTAACCATTTCTATCTCTAAACTGTTGGACCATTGTTTCCAATTTCATTCCTTGTTTTCCGTTTCTGGTCACATAGCTTGATAAAACTAAAAAGCAGTATTTTATTATTATATGTTGGCGGTGGAACAATTACTGCTGCCAGCCCGGATTACAGGGGCTTCTTGATAATGATTGTCATTGCTTCTCTAACTTCAGGTTTTCCGAATAAAATGTTTTACCATCTTAATAGGTCTGCAAGCATTGAGCTGTGATATAACAAAACATGTAGTTAAACTCCTAATAAACATTTATAACACTCACTCTATGCATTAGAAAAAATATATAAGGATAACCGCTAACAAATATCTTATAGAAACAATCCTGCATAACGGAAATCACCCTAGAAGTTACCATTCAAATACCTTCCGCTATCTATGGATGTCCTGACCGTACTATTTTTTTCTAGTTAAGTAATATTTCTCTAATCCTTGTATCCTATGGTAAATAAAAGGCCCTGGGCATATACCAATAGCTGGGCAAATAAAAAATGCTGATTATAACTTATTTCAGAAAAAACAATTGGGTGTCAACCAATTAAAAAAAAATTATCATGATAGAACTTGCTTATAATAATTCTCAGATTTTAAATAAATGCATTTGGAAAATAATAAAAGGTATTAATTAAAATGTAATGGGAAGTACTAGACCCAAATTTGTCCCTTCTAGATAATTTTCCATTGGTTCATGTGAAAGATGTGTAATATAAAAATACATGTTGACCCATGTGCCTGACATAGTACACCTATTAACCCAATGAAAACATTGAAAACTCCTCAGGAATGAGTTATTAACTTTCTAGAATAAGAAAAAAGGGGGATTACCTATGCATGGAGAGTTGGGGAATGCCACAATCCACAGTGCGAATGCCCATTCCAGATGCCAATATTGGGCCAATTGTAGAGCCACAACCCATGTCATTCCTCACAACAAAGTCCTGGAAAAATATAGACATTGAATTTAGACTCGGTTCTAGCTGGTTAAATGCTAGCTTAAGATTACTTCTTTACATGTAATGAATTTTCTTCTATGTGGAAAACATCTTACATATCTGGTTCGCAAGCTTCTTGAGTGGACATATTGCAATGCTACTAAAGGAACAAGACATCATTTCGATCAATAAGAATTTGAATCATTTACGAAAAACATCCACCGAGGGCATGCTGATTTAATATGTGATTAATTTAATTCTAGCATTAATGTCTACTAGAGACCAAAAACGACCGAAGGAAGTGCAATAAACTCAAGTTTACAAAAGCAAAGAGGCTACCTAGAGCACTTCCTAAAGAGGAGCAGCCAAGGAGTACAACAGGAAGGTCAAACAAGACAATTAGAGGAAAAAAGCATATACGAATATAAAGAGACATAGGTCAGAAGATTCATTAATGTCGATGCCCTCAAACACCAACATCTAAGAACACATGCTAAAGCAGAGTTGATCAGCACCCTCCACACCTTCGAGAATAAAAATGTGTTAATCGTGTTAGTATTAGTTGAAGCCTCGGAATCCTGCAATGTCTAACCAATCTTGTACATGCATTTCTTGTGTGATGTCTCTTACAAGTTACAACACCCGTTGATATCTTGTGGATCTGAGGTTTGGAAGACATGATCACCCTAAACCTTCCAATTTGGGAGGGCGAGGCACTGTGAGTTTTCTATGTTGAAACATCTCGCAGATAAATAAGGCTAGATGCCTTTGTATTCATATGAAATGAAAACCCTCAAAGAGCCTTGTCAGTGATTAAACATGCACTGTAATCACAAATGGATTTCATAGAAAATTGTTGGATAAAATGATCCTCAGATTTAGGTTCTGGAAGCAAAGCCTTTAGGTCACATGAGGTGGTGCTCTATTGTGAAGCTGGTAAAGAGTTAACACAGAGCTATTCTAATGGAAGCCTGAAGTAGAAAATATCTAATATCTCATTAGGAGTAAGTTCGACATCTTGGAAATGGAAATGGAACTGAAATTAGTGGAGTTAAGGTGTCAAAGGACTCCTTTGGTCTGTAGATCTTCACTTGAATGGCTATATTAATTTCCTGGTTGAGAATTCTATGAGGGAAGAACTTTCTCTATTGTGCCCTTCAGCTGGAGAAGAGCAGTAATCTTGGCATATAAACTAAATATTTTCCCATCTTTAGCTGAAAGCATAGTTGCTCTAGGTCTCAGTATCTATAGCAACCAAAGAGAGATCCTCCCATCTTTAGCTAAAAGCATAGTTGCTCTAGGTCTCAGTATCTGTAGCAACCAAAGAGAGATCCCATCATGCACAAAGTATTGTATAGCATGGTTACCACATGGAAAATAATGAATGGACGGGTGATACCCCAAACTCAATCAAAACGGTAGGCTGCAATACAGTTTTCTTTCTTTGAAGATGCTTCAACAGCAGTGAAATGGAAACTCTCGCAATGCTTTTATGGCCTCTCTCTTCCATATATGGGCCATAAACCTCAGATCCACAAAGAAGTGTACGGGATCTGGATGCATTGTACCTCTACGGTGGTTACTAAGCCTTGCTTCTGCTGTAGCGATCAACCTAAATGATAGTCCATAGAATACCATGCCATAGCAAGTGCACAAAGATTGCATCTCAACTGATTGTCCCTTGTAAAATTAATTTTGGATATTTCCTTCTTTGACAAATTCAATTTCAATATTTAGTTCACATATCACCCATCCTTTAATTAGTTTAATTTAACGTAATTACATTTAAATTAATTAGTTTGCATATCAAATATTTAGTTCGAAAAAAATGAGCTAATTAGGTTTAATTTTATTAGTAATGCCCAATAGCGGCCAAAGACGATCAAAGAAACAACATTAAATATAATGGTCAAATATATAGCGGGAGGGCCAATATACCATACAAAATGGATGAACATAAGCTAAATACAAGGAAAACCCAATCCATAGAATAAATGGACTAAATCCGAAGAAGTGTATAGGGAATAGAAGACAAAAAACGAATGCAGAAAAATGCTGAAAGGTATCAACATGCAAGAACGTATGTTAAGGTTGTGTTGTTCGAAACACTCCTAACATATGATCTGAGAAATAGTAGTCGATGAGGTTGCTTAATTGGTCTTGTATTTAATATTTGTAGTCAAGACACGGTTTTTTGGGCCGCTGACCATCCACCATATTGAAGTAAGAGGTTAGTTTCTTGGAGCTCTAGAATTGGGAAGGTTTGGTACTCGAGGTCTTCCATTTGAATAAAAACATCTCTTTAATAGGTAATATCCTGGCTTGTGTGTAGGGCCCAAAATAGTCATCTTGCTATATCCTAATCTATATTGTTCGGAAGAGAAAGAGGATAATCTATACACCTTCCTCACCCAAATACATTCCAATGAACCTAATGTGAATCTTAATCCATCGTAAATCGAGTCGTATTCACGTTATTTTCCTATTTTATCTCCTTTCAAATCAACTCAATATCTTTCCTATCTAGCCCATCTCTTCTCCTTTATAAAAACCTTCTACCATGAATCACCTATATAGCTCCCAAGATACCGATTGGGGATCTCTATGTAATGTCCCCTTTCCTACGCCTAAGGCCTAAGAGTCAATTCGAGTCCAAACCTTGGTCATACCCAAGGGGCTATGGACACTGGGAGCTATTGGGTACGAATATCTAGTCCATTTTGTTATAATTCTTCGTTGACATGAGCGTAAAGTGTTTTGGAGGGACTAGATATTATGTTTTGTCATTAGGAAGGGGCCACATGACACTTAATGTTTAAATTTTGCGTTGGGGGTTACTTATGGACCATGGCAACTTAAAAGGGGAAAAAGTAACTTGAGTTACTTTTATTTTATTGGTCCTTCCTAAGGAAAAATGCGACTTGGGCTATTTGGGGCTCTTTTGCCTTGGGAAAAATTATATAAGGAGTTGGGAGGAGAAAGTGAAGGTCATTCTTGCATAAATAATTATTTTCTTTCATGTGCAACTGTTGCTTGCAAATTTACAGCTTGTGGAGTGAAATCCCGTAGGGACCTTAGCTTCGGTGGTGAGAGATTCATCCCTAGCTAGCAGTGCATTCTTCAGTAGTGAGAGATCTACCCTAGCTTGTCATATTCGAGCTGAAATCAGGGCTGTTTTTCAGAAGCATTTTCAGAGGGTTTCAGAGGAAGGGTTTTGAGGTTTTTGGTGACATTTTGTGGAGAAAATCAAAGGGTTTTCAGATCATATTTATGGCAGTGATAAAAGCAGGTTTTGGCATCAATTTTAGAGACTTTTCAAAGGGTTTTGATCATTTTCCAAGGGGGGCGACTTGTTTTGAAGATTGCAACCTTTATTCAGAGGGTTTTCAGTGGTACAAATTCAAATCTGAAGGTTGGAATATCATTCCCTATATTTATAAATATTATTTCCAAAGTTTCATAATTTTTGCACTTGTATTCAGAGAGAAATAAATTTTTGAAGTTTTTCAACTGCCTAGGGCACGCAATAATTTTCTGGCAATGATTTATTATCTGAAAAATTCCGAAAATGATTTTTTAATATTTGTTAGTGCATTAGCAAGCTCTCTATAAATTTTCAAGTGATTCGGAAAAGTATTTTGTGAGTTATAGATTTATTTCTGTTCGTTGCCCTAGTTTTAATTTTTGCAAAAATCAATTTTCTGTTTGGCTGCAAATTGTACGTATTTTGCATATTTTTAAGGGGTATCCCACTAGGGATATTTCACTCTACCTAAAGTAACGCCCATCTGTATGGATTGCAATATGGCTGGTACTCATACCAATAGAAGGTCCACTAGATCTCACTTAGACCAACCCATCTAAGAGGAAGAATTCAAGCAAGAGGGTGAGTAAATAGATAACATATATGCCGATTATACACCTGTCAGGCAAGAATTCACCCAAATCTTCCCTTTTGCCATAGAAACTTTGATCTTGTCCAACATGACATGGATGAATACATTAACCAAACCACTCATCCTACTTGGAATCCCTTGACAAAAATGGCTTCCTTTCATCTGTCTTAGCCTTGGTCATGCCCAAGGGGCTAGTGACATTGATGGTTATTGGGTATGGTTTGCACCTTCATTTCAGTTATACATTATGTTTTAACATTGGACACGTACTTTAGGTGACTTAAGTGAAATAAGGTTGTGTGATGCTCCCCTAAGGTACTTTATGTTATATTTTGTCGATGACTTAAGTGATGGGTGAATATATGGTACTTTATGTTCTAATTTCTTCGTTGGGGTGCAACCTAAGCGCACTTTTTGGCATATGTGGTGATAAAGTCACTTAAGTTATTTCTTATTAATATATGGATTTTCCCCAAGGAGGTCGATTAGGGTTCTTTGGGCCCTTTGTTACATTAGAAGGTTATAAAAGGTTGCACTTGGGAAGAAGAGGGCATTCATTCATACACTCACTCTTTTATGATATTGGAGTCATTGTTGGTTGCATATTTCTTGCTTGTGGAGTAAGATCCCAAAGGAACCCTAGCTTCGGTGGTGAGAGATCCACTCCCAGCTAGCAGAGCACTCTTCGGTGGTGAAAAATCCTCCCTAATTTGTTAATTTGAAGCCCAGTCAGAGTAGATCTTCAGGCAGAGTCTACAAGGATTTTACACAAGAGTTTTCAGAGGCTGATACAGTGTCAGAGGGAGATCATTTGCCCATATTTCAGCCATTTGCATTTCAAACTATTCCCAACGCTTAGGGCAAGCTTGGCGCAACTACTAGAGGATTTTTGAGGGATTTTCAGCCCCTTTCCTAGAGTGACGTCACCCTTGGGAGATTACAGCAGTGGATTTGAGGGTTTTTGGGCGATTTTTTCCATATTTAAAGGTTGGATTTGATTCCATATAATTTATAAAATTTGTTGTTTGAAAATCAGGTTTTTATCCGTTTATTTCAGATAGTTATGAATTTTTGAAATATTTTTGCAGTTTAGGGCTTTCTTAAAATTACTGGCAGCTATTTATTGCTCAAAAAAATCCTAAGAGATAAAAATAATCTTCGAGTCTTTATTACCATGTTAGCAAGCCCCCATAAATTTGTGTGATTTGGACAAAGTTTGGTGCAAGATAAATAATTTTCAGTTCGCTGCCCTATTTGGGTTTTATTCCAGAAAAATCAGAATTTTATTTGTTGTTATTTTTTTAATAATTTGGTCAAATTCCAAGTGATATTCCACAAGGGATATTTCAGAATGTTAAACTCTAATTTATTAAGTCATAACTTGCAATCTATTGTAAAATATTGGAAATTGAATTTAATATTATCACTTATATTTAGCAGACATGTAACAGAATCTAGTTCAAAGAAACTAAAAATCTTATCATCTTTCATGGCTAAAACTATTAAGTAATCTTTCTGCTAATGGGGAATGCTTCTCAAATTCTATCATAGTTACAATGATCTTACAAGCCAAAGGGGGCCTGATTGCGGGGAAACCCTATGGTTAAGCCAAGTGGATCATTCATGCTCATGAGACATATGTCACAGAGATTGACTCTATATTATTGCAGTTGATTCAAATGATAAATGATATTATATACTGATACACTTGTGGAAATGACCAAATGGTACAAGTATGCTAAAGATTGTCATTGTGTGGCTCTAGTTTTAGCTTTTTGGATATTCTGTTGGGCACAACTATCATCACGCATGAAGAGCACATTCCTGAGCTTAAACAAGTTATTTATGCTCTGCCAATTTTTGGAGTTGTGATCCAGAAGTCTTCTGCTTTGCTTAAATAGGAGAACCTGTGTTAATGTAGCACTGATAGATGGGTTGGGCCAAAAACAGCTGCATTTCTAATAATGGACATAAGATCAATGAGCAAAATTCAAACTGGACTTCCCGAGAAATATGGTATGTAAGCACACATTTGGTGCTCTTGCAGATTGGTCAGAGATTGGATGTAAATCATTTCTTACTCCAGAACATAATTTAAGAGAAGAAAACAAAATTTTAATAGACAGAATAGCCTATTATTTATCCGCATTAGTATTTATCTGAAACACCACCTCACTTGAAGTCAGAATAGTCATCTTCATGGCATCTTCGATTCCATCTATATTATCAACCTCATTTCGATTCGAGGGCCTTCGATGTTCAGAGCTTCTCTCTCTCTTTTTCCTTTCATGATGTTGAGCGGCATGCCTATCTTTGTGACTTCTGTGTTTGTGATGATGCTTGCTCCTATGTTTGGAATCATCCTCACCATTCTCTGTGTGGGCGTTACCTTCCCTGTCACCTGCCTCTTCTATCCACACATTGTCGGAATATCTTGTTGGGTCCTTTACGCCTGAGATACCATATTCTTCTCGTTCATCATTTACCCGCACAGAAGAACCTGACTGCTTCATAGGTTTATCTGGGATTAATTTTACATCTGTTAAAATTGTACCTAATGCATCCCCTTGCTGGGGAGAAAGTGCAGTAGATCTGTATGCAGATTGTCTATGACGATAATCTGGGCTTTGGCGCCTAGGGGATTGTGGAGTCTGAGTTTATGAATCAATAACATTGGTTATGGAAATATCTTCCACCAAAACACTTGAAGTCATGTTACCCATGGTTACAGACCTTTATTGGATAAAGTAGAAGAAAGCACCTGAAAGCTGCGTGACATATATTGACCTTCTGGAGGTATGGGAATGCCCGAACTTCTTCAGTGCATCATGTGGAACAGGTTGCCTGAAAACACAGATATCAATCATGAAAGATAACACTTAATAGATCAAAATACTTAGTTAAGGCAAGAGTGTTTAGGGCTCAGAACAATAGATATTCTGTGATGGGGAACAACTTATCTCCCAAACAGACTTGAGACCAATAAAGAACTCAGATTCAGATTACTGCTATACTAAAAAGCATACAAAGGAGCCTGAAATGGTCTCTGTTGGCCTCCGAAGTGTAGTTGCCCCGATTCTTTTCAACCCCCCCATCCGCTTCCTGCCCATATTGTTGCATATAATGTTTGTCCTCCACCTTCTCGAAGCACTTGTAGAACTCAATCCCTCCAGTTTATGTCTTCTAGTGAATTCTGCATCCGAAAACAATGTCATGAAAACTCCAAAACAAGAAACTAAGGTATGCAACAAACGTGGTCTCAGAATTCTGAACAACTTTCCAGTTTACACCGAGGTTCCAAAAAGCTCCTAAGTTGCTCAAAATATTTGTTCATCAAATCTGCCTTGCTATCACAATAACATAGACTTCTCCAATACCTTCAATAAAATTCAATTGGCATATGTATGGTCTTGCGGGTCCCTTATGGCCTAGCGATTGGGCATGTTTTTTTTGGGGGTAATGTGGTTGGGGGTTTGAAACACCCCAACCACCCACTTCTCACGCATTGTTTTATTTGGGATCAATATCCCACATAACACAATAAAGGTTTATTTTAAGCTTTTATTGAGGCTTCCACCGCCCAATATTTATGTGGCTTGGGCCACGTAACATCTTTTTAAACCTAATTTAATATGTCCCCGTGGGACATGGCAGATGTATTAGGCTTGGGTGCATAAGTGGTTATGCTATGATTAGAATATGAAATGCTAACCTCCAAACTTAGATTATATGTTGGAGGAGGTTTGATATGCGTTGACATGGTAAATGCGTCAAACTTAGCATAAGGTCTGTACATTGTAAAATAATTAAAAAATACTGGGAATATTAGTCCTACATGCACCATACTAATACAATTTGTGGACCATTGCAAATAGCTCAAAATTGTGATAATGGTAATATGACGTTACGGAGGCAAAGGCACCCCTCTGCAAAAGAGTGTGTCGACCCTGGATGAAGGCCCCCAATCAGCAAATAGTGGGGCCCGCCTGATCGGAACTCGAGTGTACCAAATACTAGAGGTGAATCACTAGAAACACCGTTTTACCATTTTTGTCATTTTTGCACTGCCACGTCATCGCAGTCTGATTGGTCGACTGCCCCTATTTTTGCTTCTCCAATGTTGGGAACTTCTGGGGATAGTATCTCCATGCTCAAACAGAGACCATTTTTCTAGTTGCGTTCAAATAGGCAAAGGAAATTTTTTGAAGTTCTCTACTATACTGTCATAATTTGGGGAGATGGTTGGGGAAACTCTGATCTACTAAATTACATCTTCTGGATCATGATGGTAATTCACATGCTTTTTCTTTCAAATACCTAAATTTATTCAAGCTTGAACATGAGGCAATGATGGTGGATAGAGGTGTTTTAGCACATTTTTTATGATGAAGAGGGAACCCAAAAGATCACAATGCAGGATACTCCAAGTTAGCCCCAATACCGAACCATTCAGTCACCTTGGAAAATTACCATGAGCAAGAAAAAATCATGCATGATTTTCTAGTTTCACTTGTAGTTACAAAAGCAAGAACGTTATCATGGAGGATTCACCTAAAATGTTTGGAGGAGCAAGTTAGAGAGGTGGATTCTTAAACAAGCTCTTTCTGAGGGGCTAAGTTGCAGCCAACCTCTCGCGAGTACGATTCATGTCTTGTTGAGATTAACTTCATCAATGGAGATTAAGAAATAGCTATCTTGGAGTGGGATGTCTTTTTAGATGACGAAGAAGGTATGTGTTAACCCATCCTAGAGGCCTTTGCCACCAAATATGATCCAACGAAGATTGAAGAAGAAGAGATGCATGAGCGTAAGGCAAAGGAAGGAGCTATTGCCCCTAAAGTTGAAGAGAATTGTCATGAGAAAAAGGAAGTCATCCTTGATTTTCTCATTATGACTTAAGTGGGAGAAAGAGAAGGACTGCACACACCTTGCAGAGTGAAGGAGATCACGTTTCCAAGTCACAAAAGGGAGTGAATTCAGAAATTGAAATCCTCGTGCATTCCTTGGGGATGATAATGATGAGGAGGCCATGTCTTCACTTTCAAAACCTACGTGGGGAGTCTATCATTTGTCTTATCAAAGCCCAAAGTCAAGGAAGAGAAGGTGAATGAGCTCAAGGCCTCGGAGGAAGAGGAAAAAAATGTTCCCACAATCTTGATTTCTATGATTTTGACAGCACATGGAGGATGAGATGATCTTCTATCAGGGTAGATTGTACCTTTTGTCTTGGGCTTATTCATGGTTGAGGATGGAAATTGTGACATGTGCATTGTTCTTCCGTGATTGGACACTTGAGCTTCGATGATAACTACAGGTTCATGTGTTTGAGAGGTTCAATGGAATGGGTTGAGGGAGGATATCCTCAACTTTATACAAGGATGTACGGTTTGTCGTTATGACAAATTGGAGCTTACAGGTTCATCATTTTTTGAGCCGACATGGGATAACACTCCTATGTATTTTACTACTTCTCTGCCCGATGAGCACTTCACTCATGTGCTGGATGATGATGAGATGTTTCATGCAAAAAATGTCCACTACAAGTTCCCTCTCCTTTAAAATTGACAAGCAAGGAAACTGACCGCTTTTCATGTGAGGAGGTGAAATATCCCTTGTGGGATACCACTTAAAAATGCACCAAAAAAATAAGAAATTGCAGCCAAACCAGAATTCTGATTTTTGCAGATTTTTAACAGATAGGGCAGCGAACTGAATAATATTTGATATCTCTCAAAAATACTCACTCAAATCTCTTGAAATTTTAGCTGAGAGCTTGCTAATATTATAACAGATACATATAGAAAATTATTTTTGGAATTTTTGGGATGATATAATACTGCCAGAAAATTATAGAAAGCCCTAAACAGCTGAAAACTTAAAAAATTCATATCTTCTCGTAGTATAGCATGCAGAAAATTATGAAATTTCGGAAACATCTACTAATAGTGAGAATGAATACCCAACCTCCAGATCTGAAAATGGACACCGGGAAGCCCTAAAAAACACTGTTGCAAATCTAGAACTGAGTAGATGGAAACCCTAGAAAATAGATTAATATCTAAAATTCTGGAAATAATATCTACCATTGATATAGAAGAGATTCCATCCTCCAGATCTAGAAAACGGCACACTGGAAACCTTTCCAAAAATTGCCTTGCAAAATCCCAAAGTGGGTCGCTCCCCTTGGGAAGAGGCCAAAAACCCTCAAAGTGTCTCCAAATATGGCGCCAAAATATGCTCGTAGATCGCTGCCACAAATCAGATCTGAAAACTCTTGAAATCTATCCTCCACAAAATGTCACTGAAACCCTCCAAAACCCTTCTTCTGAAACCCTCTGAAAATACCTTTGTAAAGAACAGCCCTGAAAATCAACTTCAAAAATGACAAGTTAGGGTAGATCTTTCGCTACTGAAGAATGCCCTGCTAGCTAGAGATAGATCTCTCACCACCGAAGCTAGGGTTCCCTGTGGGATCTTTCACTCCACAAGTTGTAAATTTGCAAGCAACAGTTGCACATGAAAGGAAATATAATTATGTATGCATCAATGCTTCATCTTTTCACTCCCTCCAAACCTTCTTATATAACTTTTCCCATGCCAAGGAAACCTAAAAAGTCCAAATTGGGCGTTCTCATAGTGGAAGACCAAATCAATAAAATGACTTAAAGTTATTTTTTTCCCTTTCAAGTCGCCAAAGTCCAAAAGGTGACCCCCAACGCAATAATTAAAACAGTAGGAAATGGGGTCCCCCCCCCCCAACGACAAAACATAACATCTAATCCCTTCCAAATCACTTTATGCTCATGTCAACGAAAAATTATAACAAATGAACTAGATATTCACACCCAATAGCTCCCAGAGTCCCTAGCCCCTTGGGTATGATCAAGGCCTAGGACTCAAATTGGCCCTTAGGCCTTTGGCGTAGGAAAAGGGACATTACAGTCCTCCCTTCCCGAGAATTTTGCTTGTCCCTAAGCATTATGCACATTTGGATGCTGCAAAAGTTGAATACCACGCCGTAAGTTTCTCCACCTCACCCTGCAGTCAACCAAGAATCGGTGTAATCCGAAGTAACCAGGAAACCCCGTGTAGTCATCATGACTTCCTTATTGTATCGAGAGCACTGTTGTCCGTGAAGTAAAATGATACCCAAACTAACTCTCCACTGGTACCCACATCAGGATTGCCAATCTGTCCAATCCCTGCCAACTCTGATGCCCATCATCCTGGGACTCTGTCACTATCTCTCCGATCAATTCCTGGGTACGACAAGTCCACTTTGAATCCTGTAGAATTCCCTGGATCAACCTGTGAAATAACCCGTATACGCACAAAGTGTGCCTAACTCTCCCACATGACCCGCATTGGTGTGAGAGTACAACTCCTCATAATGTATCTCAATGTGTCCCGTGGGGGAAAAATCCCAAGATTCCAGCAACATGGTCAACCGACAATGTCAACTCTACATAGTTCACCTTCTGTGATGAGTGTGAACCTACTGAATAACCAGGTAACTGAGTCAACTCCATCCCTCCACTGACTAGCACATGGGTGAAATGCCCACCATACCTAGAAGCAATAAAATACATAGGAGTGTTATCCCATGTTGACTCAGAACATGATGAACCTGTAAGCTCCGATTTGTTATAACGACAAACCATACATCCCTGTATGAAGTCGGGGACATCCTCCCTCAACCCATGCCATCTGAACCTCTCCGATTTGAGCCTGTAAGTCTCATCGCAGCTCAGGTGTCTGGTCACGAAAGAATAATGCACATGTTGCAATATCTCCATCCTCAACCCTGAAGTTTGACACAAGGTATAATCTGTCCATGATAGAATATCATCTCATCCTCCAATCTGTAGGTGTCATCCCGTATGTGATCATCTAGAATCTTACAAGTGTGTCGGTTCTTGGAGTACTCAACAAGCAGATGAGATCTCCAACTCGACCGACCCCTCTGATAACCAACATAATGATAAACATCAGAGGATCTAAACCTGTAACCCCAATCTTTGTGATTGTCTCCGTGTGCAACATTGTTGGTCCCCCCCACATCTATCACACTCCACATCGATCCGCAAAAATACAACTCCTCACCATGCCGGAACGTCCTCTCTATCCCCTTGGTTGCAACCACCCTAGGTGCTCCTGTAGATAATCCCCTCAAAATCACATTCCTGCCCTCGGATTTAAACTTCAGCTCCATCGTCTGAAAGTTAGTCTGAAACTCACCAAGAGAGTGAAGCCACTGCACTCCCAGCACTATGTTGGTCACTCCCATACCAACGATGTGGAAATCATCAGTGACTGTATAGTTACCCGTCGTGATGCTCACTTGGGGAACCCGCCGTGTGCACCTCATAGACTCTCCATTGGTTACAACCACGTTGAGGCCCTCAAAATCCTTTGTCTGCAATCCTCGCCTCTCAACCAATGAGGCATCAATACAGTTGTGGGGTTGCCCCACTATTAATGAGTACCCCAAATCGTTGACCCCTGCATAACTCCTCAAATCCTACATGCCTTGTACATCAGTATACTAGACAATGTGGCTATAATCTCCCGAGGAAAAGTCTCCTCTTGCACCGCATCAACACTATCGAACGCAACTCCATCTCCATCATCCATCTCGCGAGTCTCTATCTCCTCACCTCCATCACTCTCACTCTCCTCGAAGACCTCAATGACTTGGGCCTTCCCTCTACCTCTGCAATCATGTCCTGGAACCCAAGGTGTGCGGCAATCGAAACATAGTTTCTTTCGCCTCAACTCATCTCTGTCCTCTCGGGAAATGACTGGCTTCTTAGCCACCTCCTGCCTCGGTGGAGGCTCCCTCTGCTGAAGTTCGTCTGATCCAGATGGAGGTTCCCTTTGCTGAATGCGAGGTGGAACCCTCGACTTTGGAGTGGATAACTCCAAGTCTCGAGATCTCCTAATAGCCTCATGCAAAGAAGAAGGCTCAAATGCCTTCACAAATCCTGCTAAAACATCAGTCAACCCTGCCATGAAGAGTGAAGTCAACCTCATCTCTGAAACATCAGATACCATAACTGATAACCTCTGAAAATCCGCAATGTACTGGTCTAGAGAACCTGTCTGTCTCAAGTGAGTCAACTCTCTAAAGTGCCTATCTGGGTCCCTCATGTCGAATCTGCTCATCAACCTCTGTGTAAAATCTGCATAAGTAGTGATATGCATGTGTCCCTGTGTAAGCAATCCATGATGCCACCAATCATGAGCATCTCCCTCGAGGTGTAGGATAGCAAACTTAATTGCATCCTCTTCACGCATGGGATTCAAGTCGAAGTAAGTCTTCAACTTCTGAATCCAAGACTGTGTGGTACACTTCTTAGAACCATTGAAGTGTGGAATAGAGATTTGTCCCTATGTCTGGTGATCTCTCTTGGGCCTGCTACCAATCTTCATTTTTCAATACTCTTGAAATGGCATGTTATCCCGAAAACCCTCACTCAATGTCTGGTACCTCTCCCAACAAGATTCCTCATCCACAATGTCTACGGGTTGTTGTACCTGTGAAACTTCCGGATCCTTCAAAAAAGAAGGCTCGTGGAGTCCCAAGGGTCTGGTAGAAGCATGAGGGGACCCCTGTCCTGAATGTCCACTCTCACCTCTATTACCATGTTGTCCCATATTGCTAGCTTCTCCTCTCTCTGTATGAGCATCAATCCTGCCCTGTGCTAACCTCTTAGTGAGCTAGCTCAAATAGAGATTGGTAGTCTCTTGCTACTTCACCATATTGGTGAACAATTGTTTCATCAGATCCACTCCCTTCTCTTCACTGTCTCTGACTTCTCTGCACTCCCATCTTTCAACCCCAACAGGCTGGAGAAACAACAGCTCTGTAATACCACTGAAATATCCCTTGTAGGATATCACTTTAAAATATGCAAAATACAGACAAATTGCAGTCAAACAGAAATATGATTTTTGCAGAAAATTAAATCTAGGGCAGCGAACAGAAAATAATGGATAACTCCAAAAATACTTGCTCAAATCTCTTGAAATTTTAAATGGAGCTTGCTAATACAATAACATATATTATAGAACTGTTTTTGGAATTTTTCGAATAACATAATGCTGCCAGCAAAATTACAGCGTGCCCTAAACAACTGAAAACTTCTAAAATTAATATCTTCCAGTAATATAGATGCAAAAATTATGAAACCTTGGAAATATTATCTATAAATATAGGAGATGATATCCCAACCTTCAAATCATCAATGTCCTCCGTGTGTTGATAGAAGTGGAAACCCTCCAAAACAGTTGTCTGCAATGCCCGTTCCAAACAAGTCGCCCCACCTAGAAGATGGTTTGGAAACCCTTGCAGCAATGCCTTCAAACTGATGCTAGACCTTGCCAAAGAGGTTCCTCGTAAATCTGCCCTGATAAAACCCATGGGTGTAAATCTCTCCTCCAAAAATGCCCAAATCTCCTCCAAAACCCTTCACTGAAATCTTGCTTGAAAATAATCAATCTAAAGAACAACCCTGATTTCAGTTCCAAAAATTACAACTAGGGTGGATCTTTCACCACCGAAGAGTGCCCTACTAGCTAGGGATGGATCTCTCACTACCAAAGCAAGGGTTCCCGTGGGATCTTACTCCACAAGCATGGATATTTGCAAACAGTTTAGTTGCACATGAAAGGAAATATAAGTGTATGCATCAATGATGATCTTCTTTTCACCCCTTCACTCATTTATATAACTTTTTCCATGCCAAGGAAACCCTAAAAAGCCCAAGTCGCATTTTCCCCTAGGGAAGACCAAATCAATAAAGTAACTTAAAGTTACTTTTTCCCTTTCAAGTCGCCATGGTCCAAAAGGTGACCCCCAACGCAAAATTAGAACATTAAATGTCATGTGGCCTCTTCCTAATGACAAAACATAATATCTAGTCCCTTCCAAAACACTTTACGCTTATGTCAACGAAAATTTATAACAAAATGAACGAGATATTCATACCCAATAGCTCCCGGCGTCCGTAGACCCCTTGGGTATGACCAAGGCTTGGACTTGAATTGGCCCTTAGGCCTTTGGCGTAGGAAAGGGGACATTACAACGGGAATTTCTTGTTGAGTTTTGTTGACCTTGCACTGCTTCGGATTTTGATCAATTTTATTTTCAGATTATTCATTATTCATATGGTTCAACGTCAAATGCAGTGAGAGAGTTTGAAGCTGTTTCATTTCATTCACCTCAGGATCGGCGTGCTCTTAATGGCTCCATTCAATTACTGTGGAAGCAGTTCTCCAATATGGGGCAGGGCTAACAGTCAAGGCAGACTTTGCTTTTCCCCAAACAGGTGAATTCCAAGTGCACTACACAAAGGCCAGTATCCAAGTCTTATTCAGAAGTGCGAGACAGGAGGAAATGGGACATTCTGCATCATGTTAAGTCATTACTGAAAATTGTCTGGTGACGGCTCTCTCTCACTAGAGACACATGGGGCTTGTTGTGCCACAGTGGTCAGCCTTTTTATTCAAAGCTGACAGACCATTAACTATAAAACTTTATCATAGTACCTGTCAAAGCAAAGTCCGCCTTTATTCTAAAAAAACAATAGTCTCCATTAACGATAGAAGGCCTAGCAGACCTTTCATTATCTGTGATGATTAATCAAGCCCAACGGCCATAAATGACATTTATGCTTCTTGAGTATGGTATTGCACCTTCATTTCACTTATAATTATGTTTGAATCTTGGACATGTTTATACAAAGTTTGGCTTCAGCCACATAAGGTCTGTTGTGATGATCCCTAAAGCCTACTGCATCTTAGAGACTTGTTGATGCACCTCCTAAGTGATGTTTAGCAATCTATCGAACTCATATTCTTCCCAGGATCCTCGTTGGTCGTCTTGAACTGAAAACTCAAACTTTGTGGCATAGAGGTGATAAAGTAACCTTAAGTGTGCGACATTGATTATTATGAGAAACAAAGCATCTGTATCTCCATAGGAATTCGATTAGGGTTCATCCTTGGGCGTTTTGTCTCACCATGAAAAGACATAATTTAACATTTAGGGGAGAATAGGGCATTCATATACATCAACTTACAACCTTCAAAAGACAATCATAGCCATTTGTAGAGTTGCTAGTTCCACTATTTTGCTTCATGGATATTCAGATCCCTACATTTGAGCATACAGAGCTGCTTCGGTTTTGATAACTGGATCTCCTAGCTAGAGCATCTTTTCAGCAATGAAAGATTATCCAGGACATTGGGGATCAGTCAAAGGACAAGCACCTCTACTCAGATTTGATTTGATCAGTTGCCTGTAATAAGTAACAATACATTTGAATGTATCAAAACAGATATGACCAGTCTATCTTCATCAAGGATGATGGTTCATATTTGGCCTTATCTTTGCATAGGGTTTTAGGCTACTCCCAAACCTTGATTTCAATTTTGGAGGGATTTCTCAGTGCTCAACTTCTGGAGATTTCATGACCTTGCTGATTTAGTTCTTCTTAAATGAGGTTCATGAAGATGCAACATCGAATGAATTTCCATCATTTTCCATTGTTATTCCAGAAGTTCATGGTCATTGTATCTTAAATTGTTGATTGTTGGGTGGGCCACTAAACAATGTTGTTCTAGATGGGGCTTCTTGCTAAAAAGTATTTCTCTACTAGATTCACTTGCTCTATTGTCTTGCTGGGAAGCTCCATTTTTTTGGGTTAGTAAAAGAAAACAAATTAGTTTGCAAAATTCTCACGCAAGTCAGTAACCTCGACAGCATTGCCGGTGTCCTGTGGCAATATTGCTTTTCGTAAAAATCTGCTTGGTGCATGTGTATTCAGTTCTCATGTTATTTCGTACATATTTGTGGAAAACCTTTTGTGCAAGATCACCTTCGTCTCATTCAAATTTTGTGTAATGTTGTGAGTTGTTTCTTTAATTGCAATCCAAGACTACTATTTCATTCTTTGGCATGACCTTTCAGTGACCGTTTAACCTTTTTTTTCTTTTAGTTTCATCCCTTAACATGTAGAAATTTCTAAAAAATTCATTGAGTAGCAAATTGTATGGATGCAGAT
Organism: Taxus chinensis; assembly: GCA_019776745.2. Taxonomy (NCBI): domain Eukaryota; kingdom Viridiplantae; phylum Streptophyta; class Pinopsida; order Cupressales; family Taxaceae; genus Taxus; species Taxus chinensis. The sequence continues at coordinate 30,734,877 of CM034151.1, forward strand.
AGATGGCAATGGTATTTTTCTAGTGTTATGTCGTTCGTCATTACTTGGAATGATATCTACAGAAAACAATTCAGCTTGTACATTCATTTAAACATTCAATTTTGCAGGTATCTTGGCAATGCATTAAATATCACAATCCTGTATTTTTCATGAGCTGAAAATGTAGTCGAATATACCTTCCATGTTTCAAGCAAGGTTGCTTCCTCAATTTTAATGTTCCTGTGAGACATCAGGATTGTAAGGAAATAAAAGCCTCGGTGGATTTTATTTTTCGGTGTAAATATGGCTACTTATGGCGCAATGAGTACATTTATAGATTTACTCATCTGTGACCTTGTCCTCTTAAGTGAAGTTATAAAAGACTTTCTGCCATCAACGAGCATATAGTATGGGTATGCATTGGAGGGAGGGAAATGTATAGTTGCCAAATTTTTGCCGGGTCAGGCCCAAGTCCTGTTGGATCTGGATTTTTCAGACATACTGAATCAGTCCGATCTGATGTAAACATTTTTTTACTACCTTTCTTTTTCATGATTATAATATGATTTCTCTGCAAACACACATACCAGCCATCTCTCTGCAAACCCACGTCCCAGCTACCTTTCTCTGCTTAGCCCAACAATTAAAATTTTGCAGGTGTTTATGTTATATTACTTTTACATATATAACTATTCTTTTTTTCTGAACTGAAATTTTGAATTTTTTCTGTAGTTGAGAATTTTTGGAAATTTTTCCATCCCATACAAAATCTGGTTTTCCGAACTTAGTATGTGTAAATGGTTATAATAAATCAGAATTGTGATACACAGAATTTGAAATAATTTTAATGAGAGCATATGGGCAGATGTCATCAAATGCTTCTAATATGAAATGCTGACAAATACTGCCCACAAGGAGAGGAAAGAGAGATACAGTCCCAGTTCTTTTGTCAATCCTCGCCACGATGAATACCATGATTTTCGTGAAAGTAATGATCACAGGTAAGATACCTCTTAAACTGCAGAGTATCATCTTGCTTGTGATGATAACAGGCAGAGCCTAAGTAAGTTACAACAACTTTATAATGGAATGGCAAGCCCTGACTGTAAACTCAGACACGTGATTTACTTGAAGCCACCAATTAGAAATGGAAGCTGATGAGGGGTTGATAAGTGGGTTGATTATGCCCAGCCCTACCCAGGTTCAATTCTTGCTGGGTGCTTGAGGCCGGTTATGGCCGTATGAACTGGATTTGAGGCTGGTTGTGGCCATATGATGTGGAGTTGACGCCAGTTGTGGCTGTAATACCGGTTCATAGCTCCGGTCAAAAGCATTTACTAATTTAAAAAAAACAATTCGAAGTAAAAATTTAAATATTATGTTGACGGCATTGGGAACCCCGTATTTAGCTAAGACATCTAAGGTTACAAATTAGAATCATATATTAATAGGCACTCAATGAAGTTACACAGTAGCTATAACACAGTAGACAGCCACAATTGCATTTTAAAGATTTAGTATTTACATTGCATGGCCATCACGTCAGCTATGGGAAAATAATTTATGTATGATCCAAGGATTATATATAAAGAAGTCAATCATCTATTCCATGACCAATGTTGTGCCATCTTGATGAGGTTAAGAAGCACAACACGCTAATAAGTGTGGACACATGAGCACACACCAATGGATATCTCTTATGCAATACGGTATGTTTCCCATAATCATATAAGCAGTGGAAAACCTAACTTTACAATAGATATCGCATTGATTGCACCTTTGTTATGCATTTTTATTTCACTGTCTTCAGTGTGCACATATATTGATAGGTGGTGGGATGCACTCGTGCATACATAAACACACAAAAATACGTGTGAATAGATAACAATAGATTAATGGTAAAGTACTCGTTAATGTGCAAATATAGGTGGTGGTTCCATGGTTGGCGCATTAAGAGGATCAACACAAAGGGAGCCTACAATTGTCGGGAAGCCCTCAACATTTATGATGGATTATCTTTCAAAAAAGTGTGTATGCTTACCTCTCTTTGTTAGCCATTTTCTTATTATTTATCATACAATATTTGTTATTTTCCTTATAAAAACCTTGGGGAAGGTTTCTTTCTTAAACAGAATATAATTCATTTAAAAAAAATAGAGTTTCAATTTTCTTTATTGTTTTTCCTCCTAAACTAGTTTGATAGTCTTTGGTCATGATACAAAATATGATGATTTATTATGCAAGTGCATAGGATAGGTTGTTATATTTATCACAATACTTTCCTTGGAAAAGTTTGGACTTTGTTGCCACCGTCTGGCTTTTGTCGTTTGAGCACATTAAGCGAAATACCTTGTAAGGAATAAACCTGTGGAAGACAACATTATTTCATTCCCTATGGGCGGTAAATAACTGAAAGGGGGGAAGTATCTGTATTGGCATATGCATTTTTCTTGGCTTAACATTGGCATTTCACCTATTTTTAGCCAACACTAAGCTGCAATATTTTCATTTATTTGCAGCCTAAGAAAACAAACAAGCATGCAAATATATTCTCACTTTATTTGCAGCCTAGCAAACAATTTCAGAGACAGATTGCAAAATGAAAATATCAAAGATCTATGTTAGACTGAGTCCCCTTTTGGTGGGGATAGGAAAAAAGAGGCGACCTAGAAATAATCCCCAAAAATTCATAGGAATGATATTAGAATAGGGAACCTGCATGGGGCAGGGACAGCAGCATGGGGATGCATTCCAATGGAATATAGTTGAAGATTTTAATGGATTATTTGTTTGAGAAAACTTCCTCAGGAAGAAAGAATAAAATTCAAAATTGCATTGACATCCGTGATTCACTGAAGTTGTGACCAGGAAATACAGTAAAACATTGCATCAGATCAAAAAAACAATAATAGGACGTGCTGTTTATCCTTGGAACTTCTTGATGTCCTAGGCCCTAGGGATTACCTTGGCCATGTAGGAGACAAAAATCATATGTCCAAGGATGTGTCGAAAATTGAACTGATGAACAGTTGCATAACTGCAGCAAAATCCCCTACACTAACAGCAAAGATGATAAGAATAATATAACCAATGTCAAACAATATTATTTTTTAATTAAGTGTTAAAATATCTTATGCACATACTGCCAGATCAGATCAAATGCATTATTAAAATGGTGTTTTTAGTATTCATTGATCCTTAGGAAATAGGCACCGCACACTAGAAGTCAGCTACCAATTGCCAAATATCTCATAACATGCTAGTTCACGCAATGTATACTGCATAGAATGTTCAACTTTTCAATCAGACATATTTGACCGTAAAAACAGAGTTACAGAAGTCAAATAACTTCTTTTTTTTTTAAATTCTTATACTACCCCTTTTTGCTGGAGAAATCGATTGTGGGGACTGAAGTTCTGAACACAACACATGGATATAATTCTTGCCAGGATCATTTCAAAACTTGTAATGGGGCCCATAACAAGATTATCGCTCCCCTTAGAGCAAGCAAGCCTCTAAGCATTAGCGAGGCCCTTCCACTTCAAAGAAATTTGATCCAATTGACTGCTTCAGAAACACTAGGTGTGCCTCAATATCTGGTCATGTTGGCGACTCAGAAACACTAGAATCCAAGGTGATTGGGCCAGTACATTGGGTGGCCCAGGTTCTCGGATTAAAGCAGCAGATGGTTCAGGCATTCAAGCAGTGTCTTAAATTGAGGACGTGCTTGACATTGCAAAAATTTAGCTACCACAAATGCTATCTCCGAGCCTCTGCCATTTTACGTCCACTTGCACGATGTTTTCCTTGTTATGTACCCTTTTTTTGTAAATTTTTCTGGAACTAAATGTCTTCATCTCCCTGTGGGCATCACCTAGATATGATGCGCAGTTGGCTCTTTAAAGCAAGCATTTGAACTATACTAAGTTGTAGCTTGTAACTGGTTTTACTTTCAAGTCCCATTGACCTACTTCTGTCATTTGTGGGCATCAATTTAAGGTTTTTCTTTCTTTATTTCTCCATTTTAAATGGGGAGAGCCACAAATAGAACCCTCAATTAGCCTATCATAAAAAGCAGAATCTTGACAACCTGTATCTAAATGCAAGATGTTCCATAATTAATTTGATTTGTATTTCTAATGTCCAACTTTGATATCCACGAATTTAGCTTCCCATGTCTCTACTTCTGAAGCAGATAAAGATTTTCAACTAGCTCAGGTTGCACTCTTCAGGCCTGCTTCCACACACCTAAAACACATGAAAACCAGAATTGATTGTAATATGTTTAGCATGAGATGTACAACTTCTCAACAGACAAGGAGAATATAATAGTTAACCTAGACAAATGCCTTGATCCAATGTGAACCTTTAAGGAAAGGTATGTTCCCATTTGAAGTCTTTGTAAAAGAGACTCTCCTTTCGTGAGTGGCAACAATTATGATTTTCACTACAATGTACCTCTCCAGTGAGTCTGACCCTAAACCATATCACGTCAAGCACAAGATGACTATCCTTAGCATTCCAAAGCATCTTACCTTAAGGATAAGAATTTTTGCCATGGCAGAGCTCTTCCCTCGTCCCTTGACTGGTGATTTCCATCACCTGTACATAGCAGAATATCTTTCTATTGCAATAGCTAATCACATAATATATATGCCCTTCTAATAGTATACATTCACACTCATTAACTTGCAAACATTGAGATATTCATTAATCTAAAAATTAAAAGACCCATGGGTATCGAGTAGATTGTTATAAGGGATGCTCTCACTTATTGATATGCATTGTGCATCGACGAACATATGGAGCTCAACTTGTGACCATCTTGAGTTGATTCTTATCTCCCTATGATGGATATGTTCAATAATGCCAGATTTCACAATTTCTTGCATATACCTGATAATCCATTCATTTAGCACCATGACAACAACGTGACGATTAAAGAAATGCATGCTGCAACAATGATTGTTGCACATAAAAAATATCACGCATCAATAATAATACAAACACGTACAGCTGTACATTTCTATCCATAATGATCCACAAACCATAAACTCTATCACAAGGATATTAACTAGAAAAGGCAATGCGGTAACCATTTCACAAGTGTTTTTTGATTAAGAGATCTATAGAAAAATCTCAACTAAGGAAAATCAATAATCAAAGGTTATTCTTAACTTGATTCAAATTTTAACCTTAGTTCCTATAGATTTCAATCATGGGGGATCCACTCAAGGGTCGGCATATGTCCATAAACACACAACAGCAGACACCCAAATATAGAGTGAGGCCAATTCCCAAAAGTAGACTATGATACAGGTCACAGCAATGACTAGAATAAAAAATGCAAGCTTGAGATGAAATTGTTCACAAGGCCGATAATTTATTGATAAGCTGAGTACCTGTCCTAGAATCTCTCCTAAAAACTCAAGGCCGATGAACTATCTCAGAATAATAGGGCAGTACTAAAAAACCCGTGCCTCTATTCCAAAATGTCAAGCTCTTCCTTTCAATTTGTTTTTTTCATGTCTTTGGATAACACACTCAGAAGGTCCAACACTGTCCTCATCAACAACGGAATTCCAAATAACATCTTCCTCAAAGCTTGTATATGTTACTTTAGTTCTCTATATTTGGTCTACTGCACACACTTCAATACCAGTTTTAATCCCAACCATAACTGATCTAGTATTTACTCAACTTTGCTTTCATCCTAGAACTACCACAGAAGGATGAAAAATCGACGTGGATATTGCTTACAAAACGCCCTTGGAAAATGATACATATTACTTTAGAAGACCAACAGCATGATCTACCCATCAGTATCATCTTTACACTTATACAAATGACTCAAAAAAAATGAAAGCAGTGAACAAGAAGCTAAAGTGATACCTTTGTCATTATTATCAGTAACAATATAATTGTCCAATCTAAAGCAGATGTTTAAAGTGTGGAAGGTTATTGATTATCCCATAGAAACACATGTTAAAATCAGAGTTAAAGTAATATTTTGACATATACCTTGCTAGCACAAATTTACATGTGCCTAACTTATTTATCATCATTTCTTAACACTCAAAGTCTTCACTTTCTTATGTGGGTATCAAAATAAAATAAAATAGTAGATACTATACCATACCAAGAAATGACTTTTGGATTGCACGTTCAACCACGCCCTCTTCCGGAAACCCATGCGTCAAACATTTAGTGATCCTTTGCATAGCCTGAAACATAGTTGGTGCACCTGCTCCATACGCTGAATTTGACCCTACCTGCATAGAAACTGAAATCAGACTACAGTCTAAGATAATTGTAGGACAAATTTATATAAAAAACATAACATTATTATAAACAAAGAAGAAGAGCTAAATTCAATAAAAGCTAATGAATGGTGGGATTAATCCTCTTTAAGCCCACAGTGGACCACAAAGTATGAATAATACCTTCTTTTTTTAATAACTGCGTGCCCGGCACTCACTAACATTCATCTCCTTTTTGCTCTAAACTCAAAATGCTTGGAACCACAACACAAAGGGTAGAACAAAGTCAGTATTGTGTTGGACAAGGTCACAAGGAATCAATACCCTAAAAGTAAATCTACACCTTGGAGGATTCTTTCTTCATGAAGAGGTTGACCATCCAATTGATTTAGACTCCAGGGTATAAACTCTATGGAAGAGAAGTGTAATCATTTGAAATTGTTTTCAGGGGTATCACATTTTTAAGTCTCTTAAATCTTTGTCTTATGGCTTTCATTTCCTTTAGAAGGGTACAATAATTTGGCCCATTTTCCTAAATATATTTTTCAACACAAGAGAATAGCTACAGAGATGCATCACGAATCTTAGAGATCTTCTACAGATTTTAACTGGTGATTAAGTAAACCAGAAGCTGCAACCTTGAAGCTGTTTTTGATGTATTTCACCACAAATTTATCAAGCCAAAATTCAACTTCCTTTCTGGTTTGAGCTATTGGATGGGTAAAAAGCAAAATGCTACTTAAACCCAAAATATGGTACATGTTAATAATCCATTTTCAATATTGAATTTTCCAAAACCAAGAACAGGTAGGGAGATATGTCTGCAACAAATGTTATATCATCTTTGGTGTAATGTCCCTTTTTGGGGGGACTCGGGAAATGGCAAAAAGATCACAAATCAAATTTGTAGCACTGCTGTTATAACCCTGCAAAAACTGAATTTCAAACCCTTCCTAGGACAGTGACTTCCCTAGATGAAAACAGTCCTTCAAAGAGGGGTTAAACCTTGCAAAAATCCTTCCAAACTTATGCCAAAATTAATAGAAAACCCTTAGCAATCAATTACAGCTGTTAGAAAATCAGAATTGGGGATTTGGCTTCAATTTTTGAACAAACCCCTCAATGAAGCTGATTACATGGAATATTAGAGGGCTAAAGGGAAGCCCTTCAAAAATCAATGAGATTAAGCGTCTTGTGCAACAATATCACCCTCATATGTTATTCCTACAGGAAACTAAAGCATCCATAGAGTTCATGAGAGCAGTTATCCCAAATATTCACAAAAAACTCCAGGTTGTCTCTTTAAGTTCACACCGAGCATCTGGAGGATTAAAATGTATCTGGGACCTGGTGCAAGTTCATTGTTTGGACAGCGGTGGAAACCACAGTGTTCTCTACATGGCAATTCGATATGTTCCTCAAAATCAGATGATTTTGATAATGAACATATATGCCCCTCTATAGGTGGAGGCTAAAAAGGCCCAGTGGAAGATTATTCAAAATATTGTAGTAGCACATTCTGGTATACCAGTCGTTATAGGGGGAGATTTTAATACTATCGTTTTTTCCCATGAGAAACAAGGGGGAAACACTACTGTGGATACTTCTGCTGATACTATGTTGGACTCAATACAAAGGTTGCACTTGGTTGATATTCAAACTCAAAATAGATTAATGACCTGGTCCAATAAAAGAATTGGAGAAAGTTGTATAATGGAAAGACTGCGTAGATTTATGATATCTAAAGATTGGTTTGACTGTAACATCATACCTACAACTAATGTTCTTGATAGTTCAGGATCTGATCACTGGTTGGTGTTATTAGAACTAGGCAAATCACCACCATTTAGAGCCCCTTTTAAATTCCAATTGATGTGGCTACGTGATGAACACCTTCCTCCTTTAATAGAAAAATGGTGGCAGGAAGGCCAACCACACCATGGCACTATAATGTTTTGTTTCATCAAAAAACTGCAGCACCTTACGAATCAACTCAAGAAATGGAATATCTCAAATTTTGGAAATGTTCATGCGAGAAAACTAGAGGTCCAGGAAGCCTTATAGAAGGTATCACAACAGATAAGATTTCAAGGATACTCAAAGGAACTGCAAAATAAGGAAATCCTTCTTAAGCAGACATTAACGGAATGGGAATTACGGGAGAAAATATTCTAGAAACAAAAAACCAGAATTAAATGGCTGAAAAAGGGAGATAAAAATACCTCTTTTTTCCATAAATCTCTTCTAGCTCACCGTTCCAACAATTATATTACTTACCTAGACAAGGAGGATGGAAGCCGGGAAAATACACATGAAGAAATCCAACATGTTGTCATACATTACTTTTCAAAATTGTTTAAGGCATCCAATCTGGACAGGTATGCTCAACAACAATTGCTTAACTTTATCCCTCCTACAGTCAGTGAGGCAGACAATATGTCGCTCTTGCAACCTATTTCGGAAACAGAACTTCAAATAGTTGTGGGCCATGAAAAAAGGGAAGACTCCGGAACTAGATGGATTTCCAATCGAGTTTTATCAGGAATTATGGGATATTATTAAAAAGGATTTGCTTGAAGTTGTGGAAGAATGTAGACAAGAAAAGACAGTTCTTAGATCCATCAATTATACATACATTGCTTTAATTCCTAAAAACAAGCAGCTTCCACGATTACTAAGTATCGTCCCATTGCTCTATGTAATGTGTTGTACAAAATTATCACTAAAGTAATAGCAGAGTGATTGAATGCCATAACTGACAAAGTAATATCTCCACACCAAGGTGATTTTGTTCCCCACAGACAAATCTATGATGATATTGTGTTGGCTCAGGAAGCCCTTCACTCTATGGACATTCAAAAGAAGCCCACCATGTTTGTTAGGCTGGATTTATCCAAAGCATATGACAGGGTAAGTTGGACCTTTCTTTCTGACATCCTTCTCCACTTTGGGTTCTTCCTTTTATGGGTACGGTGGATACAAGCTTGTATTTCATCAGTCTCTTATTCTATTATTGTCAATGGCAATCCTATAAAGAGATTTTCTGTATCTAGAGGTATAAGGTAGGGAGACCCTTTATCTCCCTTTTTGTTCATCATAGTTGCAGAGTCATTTGGGAGACTTTTTACCAGGACAAGAACCCAATGAAGGCTGCAAGGTATAAAATTGGCTACACAGGTGGACCCACTATCTCACTTACAGTTTGTGGATGATTCATCCATTATGGGGGCTGCATCTATGAAGGGAGCTACTCAGATCCATAAAAATTTGGAACTTTTTTCAAATGCTACGAGTCAGGATATTAATAGACTTCTCAAAAATAATTTTCTTCCATTGCTCGTCAAGGCTGGAACAGGATATTTTGACAAAACTTGGTTTCCAGAAGGCTACATTACCTTTAAAATACTTGGGTATTCCTTTGGACTCTAAAAGACTCGCTAACTAGAGCTGGCTTCCCGCTAAGATCCAACAAAAATTTAGTAAGTGGACTAATAGATGGCTATCATCAAGGGGAAGAATAACATTAATTAAAGTTGTCTTGCAAGCTATTCCTGTATATTTTGCTGTTCACTTGAATATTCCAGCATATGTCCTACATCAGTTAGATTCTATTAGTCAAAAATTCTTGTGGTCAGGTACCCAACAAGTTCGGAAATGGCACCTTGTGAAGTGGGCAGCTTTATGTTTGCCAAAGAAAGAGGGAGGACTGGGATTCAGAGCTAGCGTTCCAAATAATAAAGCCCTGACAGCAAAACTATACTGGAGACTTTTGCAAAATCCGGACCAGTTATGGAGTATTAATATAAGAGGAAAATATACACAAGGAATGAGACCCTATGACATAGTCCGACACTCATTACCAGCCCGTGGATCTCCCATTCTTTCAGTTCTTAGAATTGGAGAAGGAATAATCAAGCAACAGATGTTTTGGAAAATTGGAAATGGTGAGCACGCAAACTTCTGGACGGATTCATGGGATGGCCATCCTCCTTTGATCAAACAATATCCACACCTTAGGAACATTATGGACAGCCTCCAAGGACAAGGAAAAATTAAGGTAAGGATTACATCTGGCTGGTTCACTCACGGATTGAGTGGATCCCTCCTTCTTTGTGGCAGATTAACCTGACTCAGGCGCAAATGCAATTCTTCCAATCTCTTTTGCAAAACAAGATCCTTTGTTCGACTTTGACACCAGATACTTTGGGATGGGGAACTGAGCAGGATGGAAATTATTCAGGTGTTGAGGGATATAGAATATTAGTAGCCCCTCATCCACATCCTTGTAAAGATATCTTTGTGGACCTTTGGCAACCTGTTCTATGGCCTAAGGTTAGATTCTTTGTTGGCTTCTTATATATCAAAGAGTTCTCACAGGGGATAACTTGATGAAAAGGGGTATTGTAATGTCCCCAAAAAGAGGCTCTTTGAACCCTTAATGAAATTTGGTAATGCCAACACTCAAGCTAATCTTTTTATATAATTTTATCACAATGTATCCCTGTAGATCAGATTTCAAAGAGAAAATGCAACTATGGTTTCAATAGACACACCTATCAACACACCATAATTGATACTCCCTTTCTCTCAATGATGAAATACAGATGTTTAAAGACACTATTTAGATTGTGGACTGGTAAATAAGAGCATACAGAGTGTAACTCGACTACTGCCAGAAGTTTTCAGAGATGGCGATTAGCTTTGGAGGTCATAATTCATACAAATAGACACTAAATATTGCCACTACAGAACTGAGGATTACAACAATTTTTTCTAGGGTAAAAATAAGAATTTTGGGCACATAAATAAGCTGAAACTGCACCCAGAAATCTGCAGACTTAAGAGTATTGTAAAAGGTACCTTAGAAAGCTCCAAAAACACTAAATGTAGGTTATTTAAAGCTCTGAAATACTGATAAACAGAGGACAGTACCATTCAGATCTGAAATATCACACATGCAATACCAATCAGCCTCCACATAGGTCGCTCCATCTAAAGAAAATGTAATGACACAGCTGCACTAATTCTTCAGTCACTTTATTGCCCAAAAACCCAATATCAACAGCTGAAGTTCCTTTGAAGCACAAATAGATTCCCTGTATGGAAATCTCTCTTCTTCTCTATGAGGGTTTTCGTCCTCTAGAGTAATTTTGCAAAACTCAAAGCTTAGACAAAAGTCAGATTTTTATAAAATGAGAATAAGATATTCCTCTTCAAGTCGACCTCTCCCTTAAATAGGAGAAATGGCTCAAAAGGAACCTCCAAAATCACCAATCACAATTGGTGATTATTTCTAAAGTCCCATACTCATATCTATCCAAATCGTACTTTTACCTAGGGGAAAACAAAAATAGTTTTGGGTCTATTTCCCTCTAGGCAACCCATATACTTATCCCAATACAAGCAGCCAATCCTCCTAGGGAGGATACAAAATGATTATAGGCTTTCATAACTCCCCTTCATGCACTTTCCTAGACATTACAATTTTTATTTAAAAGTGCATACCTATATTAAGCCAAAATAAATAATTATAAGTGCTTTAATATTTTTCTTTTAGGCACTTATAAAAAATTTATTGTGACTTAAGTCACCCTTGCACACACCCTTTGGCCGTCGGGTAGACAAAAAGGGCCAAAGGTCTTCGATGCCTTTATTCGAGAAAGAGGGACATTTCAGGTATTGTGGGACCCTTTTGGTGCCATTTATGCATAAATGTAGAAGAGGCCCTTACTCATTTATTCTTTCAATGCCCCTTCACATTGGCCCTTTGGTGTACTCCTGTTGATTGGCTTTCTGTAACATGGCAATCCCCTGTGAATATAGTGGATACTATTAGAGGATGGAAACATTCAGTTAGGGACACTCAAGACTTTGCTAAAGGAATATGGTTGGCTACTTCTCTTTTGTTGTGGAATGTTTGGAAGGAAAGAAACATATGCATTTTTAAGGTAGAAAGCCGAGACAGATGGTATATTTTGGATGTGACTAAAAGTAATATTGCAAAAACTATAATACACAATCTAAAATTACCATCCCCTCTACCTAACAGGTGGAAGGTTTTATTACAAAAACTTAACTTGGGTAACAGGCAAATGTAAATAAAGCAAGCAATCAAACAGAGAGTACCTCCTCCTCTTTGAATATGGCAACCTCCTCCATTTGGAGTAGTCAAATTAAACACGGATGGAATTGCTAGAGGTAATTCGGGGAGGGGTTGCTCATGACTCCTTGGGAAATCCCCTTTTCTTTTTTGCTTCTCAATTAGGATATTATACAAACAATGTGGCTGAAATTATGGTTGTTCAGTGTGCTCTCCTAGAAGCCACTAAATTGGGATGTCCTAGTATCATTGTTGAATCAAACTCCAAGGTTATTATTACACTCCTTCAAGCTCCGGAGCATCATCCATCCAATAATTGGCTTATTACTAGAATACAGGGCCAGATAAAAAACATTGTTAGACAATTCCAAATAGTTAAATACTCTCATGTTCCTAGGGAGCAAAACAAGATAGCAGATGTATTGGCCAACTGGGCATTAGACCATTATAATCTGTTCAATTTTGGTCCTACACCCTTGACATGGCCTCAGGAGAAACGGAAGCAAATTGAACGGATCCTTGCTCTTAAATCACGTGATGGATAAAGCACAAATATGTTATTTCTTCTCTGTTATTTGTACTTGGATATCTAAGGATATCTCATCTAGTATGAGTATAATTGTTTGGCATTGTAATTTGTCTTTCATAAGTTGATCAATAAAAATATTTTTGCTTTTAAAAAAAATAGTAATAATAATTGCAGAACCCTAACCAGCGAACATCCTCAAGCTTGTAAAAAATAGTAGAACACCACCAAAATTCATCAAACTCGGAATTTTGGCCTTAAGAAATATAGAGAATAGAGTAATTTCACATTTGCCAAAATTGCATCATATACCAATTTTCCACACCAAGATAGGTCGCTCCACTCTAAACAAATATAATTTTGCACCAAAGAGACAACACATGCAAGAGAAAGATATGTTATTTCCTTTCAAATCAGCTTGCACATTAAAACCTCAAGAAGGGTTTTCATCCTTCAGAAGTTTCCCAACCAAGGGTTTTCGTATATGTTGACAGGCTACGGATACGGGTTCAGGTTCGGGTTCGAGTACAGGTTCGATACGCGGATACGTCAATTTTAAAAAACCATTGGGTACGATATGTCTTGGATACGTCCGTGTATATAGATACTCATTTTTTAGTTCATACAAAACTGAAATAGTAATACAAAACTTGAATCAATGTTCAAAACATTCAATATACAGTTAAATTCAACTAACCAACATTTCTACCAAATTCGCAATTAAATTCGACTAACCAACATTTCTACAAAATTTAACATTTCATATAAACATATCAAAAACACATTAAAATAAAAACATTAAACTAAATTTATATGATAAATATTAACAACTAAAACTAAAATTACGAAAAAATAAAATAAATTATAAAAACTATTAAATATATTTACAAATCCCACAAATTAGTTTCTAAATTAAATTATATAATCTATTACACAACATTATTAAAAAACGTTTTTTTTAAATTATAAAACCCCACAAAATCTTTATAAATAAATAAAAATGAATAAAGTTATGGGTATGTTGTGAATGGTCGCAGTTAGGGTTATCATCAGTAAACATATTCGCATGCAGGTTTTCCATCATTATTTCTATCTGCGATCAAGTATTTTTTCCAGGTTTTATGTCACGAGGGTGCACACTACTCAACCTTCAGTCTTGGGTCACCATAACCACATCCACTACCTCGAGATGATTATGACTAAGCACACGATACTGCAATCTTGTCCAGCTCCATAACCATGCATCCACGCCCAGAAAATATAACAAGCAAACAGATTGCAAATAGGGCACAATTCGATTCGTGAATCTTGACGAATTTCATTTGTGACTATCACATTCGACGATTTTTTTTAATAAAACCTGTTGTGACTAAGCTTAAAAACCATATTTCTCCTTGGGTTCGCCACAGGTACGTATCCATATTTGTACCCTGACATATCTGTACCGAATATGTATCAGGCAAGTACGGGGGGCTGGGAGACGAACCCTGGCAATATAGGTTTTCGTCCTTGGATGAGATCCTCAACCCAAGGGGTTTCGTCCTTAAGACAGAGAGTAAAAGGGCTTCACTAGCCAACTTTCACCAAAAATATGAATAATCACCAAAAACATAATAACATAATGCCCAAACGACCTCCTTAAATAGCCATAATGAGTGCTTATTCACATGAGAAATGATGGCCGACCCCTTAAGTAAGTGTTTTTTAAATATTCAAAGGGTATGTGGAGCCTACATGCTCATAATACCTTTATTGTTAAACTACTTAAGTTTCTCTATTGGAGCACAAGTTCCAATAGGATAAATGATAATAAATGAAAACTACAATCTAAGCAACAATAAAAAAAATCAGATCTTCCCCTTGTTTTTCTCCTTAGACCCACGGGGAGAAAATGTGTTAAGGTCTTCAAAAATCAGCCTCCAAAAAGGGACATGACAGTCCCCCCTTCTCAAGATTGTTTGTCCGCAAGCAATGGTGAACTTCGTTGCTCCAAATCCTTGACTCCTTGTGAGGATCCCTTTTGTGTTCCTTCTTGATTCCCATGAAGAGCTGGTTTTTGTGACAAGGCATCTGCTGCTGAATTATTTTTCCCTTTGACATATTCGATGTCAAAATCAAAATCTTGAATCTTGTTGACCCTCTTTTGTTGCCTTTCATTTAGGTTCTTTTCTTGAAGGAAGAACCTCAAACTATTGTGGTCGGTCTTCACTTCCAAGATATTGCCTAAATTTGGGCAAAGCATGCATAATGGCCAGCATTTCCTTATCATAAATTTAAAGATTCGGCTTTGTTTCTTGCGTTTCCTACTTTCAAATGCAATAGGATGTTGATTTTGCATTAGAATAGCCCCTATTCCTTCACCGGATGCATCACATTCCACCACAAGTAGGAGAGAAAAATCAGGTACAGCAAGTACTTGGCATGAGCACATGACCTCCTTGAGTTTGTCAGATCTTTTTTGAGCTAAAGGTGACCAGCTGAATGCCCCCTTTTTAGTTAAATCAGTTAGAGGGGCTGAAAGATGAGAGAAACCCTTCACAAACCTTCTATAGTAGCTGCATAATCCAAGGAACCCTCTGAGCTATGTAAAATGGAGATGGGAGGAGGCCAATTGAGTATGGCTTGTATCTTCCGTTGATCCACATGTACCCCTTGAGAATTTATGATATATCCTAGGTACAAAATTTCACTCAAACCAAACTCACATTTGGATCTTTTTGCAACTAAGGACTGCTATTCTAAAACTCTGATCACTATGTCCAGATGTTGAAGATGTTCCTCCCATGTTTTGCTATATATCATCAAAGAAAACAAGCACAAATTTCCTTAAGTACTCACCAAATATGTGATTCATGCAATATTGGAAGGTGACCGATGCATTGGTCAAGCCAAATGGCATGACAAGGAAGTCAAAGTGTTCGTAGTGGCATCTAAAAGATGCCTTGCATACATCCTCCTCTCTTATCCGGATTTGGTGGTAACTGGACCTCAAATCAATCTTTGAAAAGAATACCGCTCCATCTAGCTAATCAATTCATCTATCCTTGAAGTGGGGTACCAGTTCTTGATGGTCTTCTTATTTGGCATCCAATAATCAATGCACGATCTTATAGTCCCATCCTTCTTAACAAGAACCACGGAAGAAACAAAGGGGCTGGAACTTGGTCGAATAAACTCCATATCCAACAACTCTCTTATGGTTTTCTCAATTTCCTTGTATGCTCTTGGGTGTCGGTAAGGAGTAGAAATCACCGGCTTGGCACTCTCTTCCAACTCTATCACATGTTGCAATCCTCTATGTGGTGGTAGCCCATGTGGCAAATCATCATAAATCCTAGCATGCTTATCCAATATGAGTTGAAGATCATCATACATAATTTGCTTACCTTCCATAGATGAAGTGGACCTTATTAGGCAATGCACAACCCAAGAGACCTGCCCTCTTTTGATAACTCGCTGCATACCCTTTCAACCCTTGTAGAACAACCTCTCTATCATTGGCCTTGAATTTTAGTTCCATGCTTTGATAATTTTGAGAGAATTCTCCCAATGAGTGGAGCCATTGACCCCCAACACCAAATCGGTCTCTTCAATCCCAATCACATAGAAATCATCTTGGATCTTATGCCCCCCTAGTGTGATGTTGAGCTGAGATACTTTATTAGTGCAAGGAATTGAAAACCCATCAGCAACTATGACATTGAAACCCTTGAATTCCTCTACCTTTAGCTTCATTTTTGACACCAATCTTTCGTCAATGAAGTTGTGGGTAGCCCCACTATCAATTAAAACCATTACCTTTGCCCATGGAGAAGACCTTTTACCTTGAAGGGGTGGTACCTAGGAGCTCCGGAAAGTGTAGCAAGGGTGCTGATTTATTCCGGATCAGATTTTGATGCATCCTCCTTGGTTGGTTCAGAATTGGCTGCCACTTCTCCTTCATCATCGGACACCACTTCTATGTAGTCTATTTGCCCCTTTCCAAGGCACCTATGTCCTGGTGACCACGGATCTCTACATGTGAAGCAAAGCTTCTTCCTTCTCAGCTCATTCTTGGTCTCTTGGCTTTTGTCTTCTTGCTTCCTTCCTTCCTGGCTATTAGCCCCTTGAGAAGGCTTCCTAGTCTGCCCCAAATTAGGTACTTTAGGCTGAGATAGAAAACCCTTTGGCTGCCCTCCTATTGCCAGTCTGATCTGCCCCCTTTCCCCCATAACTTTTGATGGAAAACTTGTCCTAGGGATTGAACCTTCTAGATTCAAGTACTTCCTTAAGGTTTCTTGCAAGAATGATGGGTCAAAAACCCTTACTAAGGGCTTTAGGGGCTTGGTCAGCCCTTCTATAAACAATATCATGAGTCTCCCTTCGGAAATATCATCCACCGTGACTGAATTCAGCCACATAATCTTCAACCGTACCTTTTTGTTTGAGTTGGGCAAGATCATGGAAAAATGCTTCCGGATCCATTCGTTTGAACCTTTCCAGAAGCCTTGTGCAAAATTCTTCTGAATGTGGTGATGCCCTTGTGTCAACATGCCATGATGCCACCAACCATGGGGAACTCCTTCAAGGTGAAGGGTTGCAAATTTTATTACTTCTTCTTCCGCCATAGGTCTCAAGGACAAGTATGTATCAAGTTTTTTGGATGCATGACCTAGCTGATCCCTTTGTGGAGCCATCAAAAGTAGGAAGACTCACCTTCCCCAAAACATGTCACACTTGTCCCTTTGGAGCTAGGGTTCTTTGTCGGTAATGTTTATCTGTTGTCCTCCATTTGATGAAATTCGTGAGAGGCATTGCCTCCCGAAACTCATCCATCATTGCCTGGTATTCTTCAAACCATAAGGTGTAATCACGAGCTTGTCTACGGCTCCCATGTTGAGTGACTGCTTCCTTGTCCACGAACTGGGGTTTGTAGGGCCTTGTAAAAGGAATTTTCACCTTCTTTGATTCACAAGAATTGTAGGAATCTTTTTCCCTCTTGGCCGAACCGCCTCCTTGCATGTTTTGGATGGCTAGGGAAAGCCTATCCAATACATCCATTATTCCTTCTTGTGTCTTCACAATCATCTCCAACTTTTCTTTCCTGGTCTTTGTTGTTTTCTTTTCCCTTCTCTAGTAGTGTTGCATATCATTATTATCTACCGTACTTCACAAGCTGGGAGGATGGAGCTCTGATACCACTGTAATGTCCCTTTTTTGGGGGACTCGGGAAATGGCAAAAAGCTCACAAATAATATTTGTAGCACCGCTATTATAACCTTGCAAAAACTGAATTTCAAACCCTTCCTAGCGCATCAACTTCCCTAAGTGAAAACAGCCTTTCAAAGAGGGGTTAAACCTTACGGAAATCCTTCCAAACTTATGTCAAAATTAATTAAAAAACCCTTAGCAATCAATCGCAGCTGTTAGAAAATCAGAATTGTATGGGGAATTAATTAATTGCGGAACCCTAACCAGCAAACATCCTCAAGCTTGTAAAAAATAGTAGAACACCACCAAAATTCATCAAACTCGGAATCTTGGCCTTAAGAAATATAAAGAATATGAGAGTAATTTCAAATTTGCCAAAATTGCGTCACACATCAATTTTCCACATCAAGATAGGTCGCTCCACTCTGAACAAATATAATTTTGCACCAAAGAGACAACACATGCAAGAGAAAGATACTTTATTTCCTTTCAAATCAGCTTGCACACCAAAAACCTCATGAGGGTTTTCGTCCTTCACAAGTTTCCCAACCAAGGGTTTTCATCCTTGGATGAGATCCTCAACCCAAGGGGTTTCATCCTTAAGAGAGAGTAAAAGGGCTTCACTAGCCAACTTTCACCAAAAATATGAATAATCACCAAAAACATAATAACATAATGCCCAAGCAACCTCCTTAAATAGCCATAATAAGTGCTTATTGACATGAGAAATGATGACCGACCTCTTAAGTGTTTTTTAAATATTCAAAGGGTATTTGGAGCCTACGTGCTCATAATACCTTTATTACTAAACTACTTAAGTTTCTCTATTGGAGCAGAACGCTTCCAATAGGATAAATGATAATAAATGAAAACAACTATCTAAGCAACAATAAAAACATAATTCAGATCTTCCCCTTGCTTTTCTCCTTAGACCCACGGGGAGAGAATGGGTTAAGGTCTTCAGAAATCAGCCTTTGAAAAAGGACATGACATTTGGCCTTATCAAGTGATTCAAACTAGATGCCATTTCAAGCCACATCTTGTGAGCATCCAGAATACATAAAACACTCATGTAAGGAAGAGAGACCATGTAAAGCTTGGCAAACATATTTACCACGACAAAGGTACTGGTACGAGGAGATGCGGATGGGTAAGTCATTTTTTAGAAAAATAGGAGACGGGTACTCGGAGACAAAAATATATATATCTATTTATAATATTATATATATTTAAATTTGTAATTTTTATAGAAAACAATATTATGCATCCCAATATAGCTTAAGAAAAACATTAATAACTTTTTAAAGTATAGATATTAGATGAAAAAAGATACAAAGTAGTTGTATTGATATTTATCTTTGAAATCTCATCATATTTAGGGTCAAGAGTACAAAATATACATGAAAAAAACACTGAAATGCAAGTTTATGAAATAAGTACCAACGAGTAATAGTCTCCGAGATGAGTACTAGTTTCCGAGACAAGTACCAATCTCCGAGACTCATTTTTGTGGTAGGAGATTAGTCTCCGTGCAACAGTGTTGGTAAAGAACAATAAAGGCATAACTTTGATACTCCTTAGAATATCGAGACTCTTAAGTCTTTTTTGAAGGCCCTTCCAAACTTCTTATTCATTCTTTGATATCATTGAATAGCTTGAAGCACTTCTTTCCACTATGTCTTGTTTTGCCACAATATGAGCAAGATTTCTCATTTTCTAGCTTCCGACCATCATGCTTGGATTTGATTTCATCACACTCCCCATTGTTCTTGTATCCATTGAACTTCTTATTTTCTGTATCTTTGATGAAGTAAGCTTGCTTCTTAGATCCTGGCTTCCCATTTTAAATGAATTCTTTTGTTCATCAATAAGAGTAGAGCAAAGTTCATCAAAGGTAAGATCTTGCTCGTTTTTCTTCATTAGGGAGCTTATGGTAAAAAATACATAATGCTATACATCACATCGAGCAAAGTTAAATAGAAGTCTTGGTTAGTTGCAGACCCCTTTTTTCCTATGCCCAGCACCACACGCTTCCTATTGTGATTGAATAGCCTTGATCCATGCCAAATAATATTCTACACTATCAAACTCAAAGAATCACAGAGAGATAATTCATTACTCAATTGGACAATGATAAGGAACGACAGGGTTGGTTCTCTCAAACGATCAAGTCACATAGCAGACAAGGGTCTACACGTGGTGATTGCGACGTAGTATCCCTTTAGGAATCTACAGAAGGACATGTGACATACTCTCCCCACCTCACAAGCTACATGCTTGAATGCAGAAGTAGATTAGAAAGGTTTCCACTGATTGTATTCACAAACTAGCTGCCTCTAAATAGGCCTTTACAAGTAACCAAAGCTTCGTACAAACTAGGGATTCTCACTTGTCCTTTTGATGGGAATTCCAACATCAGGGAGTGAAACAATACATCCCAAATGATCAGGAATATCCTATAAGATCTCCATCAGAATCTCTCCCTAAACTAATCTACAACTAAACACTTAAGTGTAGAAGTATATGTACACTTTTTACACATGGGTAATACGGTGAAATACAAACTATACACTAAATGCCTATCCTAAGCACCCCAATTATCTATATCAGATGACTCTTGCTTTGTGTGTTTGATTGAAAATATTCCTCGGTGTTTCATGCTTCCTTTAAGATCTCCTTTCCTTAAATATGAAATCTCAGCTCTTTGCCAAGGAGTACTGATTGTGCTAGCCCCATCCAAGTGATTGTTGATTTTGACCAATCTATTTGCATCGCTTGGATCCTTTTTTGTACCATTAGAATTGAGTAGTATCTAGATGCCGACCAGACCTACTAGCCACGCCTCTACAGCACACCACATTCGTATCAGTCCACCTGTACCAGCTCAATGCATCTATCTACCACTCAACACTTCCAGATCAGTCATATGAGTTGGCTATTGGCTGTGCACCAGCGTAAATATGAAAAATTGATTATTATTTCTGCCCAATCACACTTTAACATTGTCAGTCATACGGTTAGCGCATTGACAGTCAACTTGGTCAACACTTCAGTGTACTGTCCACATCAGCACAATAATCACAAATGAGGGGGTTGACTAGACTTGAACCTGAGGCATCTATTTGCTAGCGTCGCATCCTAATCAGGCACACTATCCAGGCAATCATAACCTCTAGGGAGGAAAATTAGGTTTAAGCTAAGTGATTACAAACATTCAGCCACGTGTGTTCTTTTACAGCCATGCAGAGACGTAAAGTATAACAGATTTGCAGCACTCATCAACAGCTATGAATGCAAATTACAATAATAGATGGCATTAGAATGATGACTTCGTAATTTTGAATGAGATCACATAAATATCAGTATACAGTTATCATCAAAGATCCAACCTTTCATGATACATTTTCAAACTAATAACTAGGCTAAATTAGAATCTGTTCATCAACATAATCAAACTTAGTCTACTTGGTGCTAACTATATAGTATACACTAAATGCACCCAAGTACCCTTTATGCTACCTGCACTAAGGTTAGGAAACATTTTGGCGGAGGCTAGAAGTGCTTTTGTTGCCCACTTTTCTCCTAAGCGATGCCAATTTGGGACTTTGCCCCATTATTTATGCTCTGACAAGCTTACCCAGTCATAGGGGTGTTTTGTAATGGAATTACTTCTATATAAATGAAAAATAGCAGAATACCGAATATATAATAAGGCCACTTCCAGGGGGCAACCTCCACAATATTCAATATGATAATAATTCACAATATGATGATTGGAGAGATATACTCATCCGTATATATACACATAACTAGGTAGGGACACACCCCTTCATCCTAATTAAGTTGGCCTTAAACAATCACTATCCAATGAGTGAAAAGATATATGGTAAGTGTGGCATAGTTTGGCCCACACATATCTCTATATATGATATAAGTAAAGGGCATAGCATACCCCTCCCCTTCAAACCAAAGCTATCCTCAATGTTGACTATCTTGGGCTGTTGCTTCAAGAATGCTTCATCCTCCCAAGATGCATCCTCGTTGGGGAGACTCCTCTACTTGACAAGATACTCTATAATCTTCCTCGACCACAGCCTCGAAGTACATGTCAGAAGCATTCCCTCAGGTTCCAAAATGATGCGGCCCTCCTCGTCAACCTCCGGTAACTCTGTTTGGGCTGAAACTCTGTCCAATGACCTTCTTCAAGCATGAAACATGGAACACTAGATGTATTCTTGTTAAGTGGGTAACTCGAGTCTGTAGGCAACGCTGCAATCTTCTACAAGACTTGACAAGGACTGTAATAACTAAGTGAAAGATTGTTATCCTTCTTTTGTTATTTCAAGCACATTTGCTTACATGGCTGCAAACGTTAAAAAACCAAATCTCCAACTTCAAACTTCCTTTCACTATGGTGTTGGTTGGCCTATTGCTTGATGCAGTTTTGCGCCATTGCCAAGTTCTCTTTGAGGCTAGAGTGTACCTCCTATTGGTGATGAATGTATTCTTCAAATGCACAAACTTTTGGTTGGATCCTGAAAGATGAGGTGATACATGGGGGATGGTACCCATATAGAGCCAAGAGGGATACATTTTGGATTAAGTTTGGAAAGAAGTGTTATACCACCATTTTTCTAGTGGCAACCACTTAACCCATCTTTCATATGTATCTGAAGTAAAACAAAAAAGATAACACTCCAAGCATTTGTTGACCACCTTAGTTTTCCCATCAAATTGCAGATGATAAGATGAGCTAAGAGACAACTGTGTACCAAAAGAGGAAAATAACTCAATCCAAAAGTTACTGGTAAAGATAGGATCATGATCACTTAGGATGATCTTTGGGATCCCATACACCTTTTGTATTGTATCCATAAATGATGTGGCTACTGTATTGGCTACAAGTGAATGTGATCATGCACAAAAATGGGCATATTTGGTGATTCTTCCCACAACAACCATGATGACGTTTTTCCCTTCAAACTTTGGTAGCCCTATGATGAAATCCATGGACATCTCCTTTGGGCTCTGGCTAGGAATAGATAGAGGTTTCAATAGACTCGGGGTCTTGATAGTCTCGCCTTTGTTTCTATGACACACCATACATTCGGCCACAAATTTCTAGACGTTTCCTTTTACCCCTTCCTAAAAAATATCTTGTTTGGCTCTATGATAAGTTTTCAAGAAGCCTGAGGGGCCACCTATTGGACAAGTATGGAGTTCTCTAAGAACAATATGTTTAACGGTTGAGCTTTGCAAAGGTACAAACAATCTTTATACCAAATAACATGCCCTTTCCACAAAAAATTATCCGACATGCCCGAATCTTGTAGGAGTTTTTGAATAAGAACCTTTATAACTACATCATTCTCCCATTTGACCTCGTTTCTTGCACGAAATCTTCTTGTAATATGGAAAAGGCACTCAATATCACCTCAGTGAGCTCATCCCACTGAGATAGGGCATCAGCCACTACATTAGCTTTTTCTTTCTTGTATACAATCTCAAAGTCATAACCCAACATCTTAGTGACTCACTTTTGTTGTTCTACTGATGACAACCTTTGTTCGAAGAAGTATTTTAAGCTATCATAATTTGTCTTCACTTTAAAGTGGCTGCCCATCAAATTTGTTCTCCATTGTTTGGCAATATGAAGAATAGCCATTATCTCCTTCTCATAGATGGGTTTTAGAAAATTCTTCCGTTTGAACTGGAGACTCTCAAATGACATGGGGCACCCTTCTTGCATGAGTACCGCTCCCATTGCAAATCCTAATGCATCACATTCCACAATGCCAGTCTTCAAAAAAATTGGGGTAGCCAAGACTAGAGTGGTACACATGGCCTCCTTCAGCTTCTCAAATGCTTTGGTGCCTTCTTCTTTCCAATCGAAGCAGTCCTTCAACAAAGTTGTGAGTGGTGCTATTATGCTGCCGTAATTCTTCACAAAACAATGATAGTACCTTGTGAGCCTAAGGAAGCCACAGAGGTTCTTAAGGGTTTTTGGAACTAGCCATTCTACCATGGCCTTGATCTTGTGGGGGTCCACTTTTACCCCTTCATGTGAAATAATATGACCCAAGTACTCCACGTTTTTTACCCCAAAAGCATATTTTGACAGCTAGGCGTAAAGCTAATGTTGTTTCGAAGTGAGCAATACCTGATTCACATGTTGCAAGTGTTCTTCCCATGTCTTGTGATATATTAAAATGTCATCAAAAAATACCGAAACAAACTTCTGCAAGAATTGGAAAAAAATAGTGTTCATCAAGCTTTGGAAGGTAGAGGGTGCATTTGTGAGGCCCAAAGGCGTCACCAAAAACTCATAGTGATCCTCATGGGTTTTGAAAGTTCTCTTATGTATATCCTCATCTACAATCCAGATTTGATGATAACCCAAGCAAAGATCAAGTTTAGAAAATTAGACAACATCATGTAACTCATCTAGGGAAACTTATCTTTGATGGTATAATTGTTGACTTCTCTGTAATCTGGGCACTTCCACCATGTCTCGTCTTTCTTATGCACCATTAAAACCGGAGAAGAATATGCACTTTGGCTGTCAGAAAATATCAGCCTCTAACATCTCTTGCACCATCTTTTCAATCTCATTCTTTTGAACATATGGGTACCTATAAGGACGGTTGTCGAGTGGTTGACTCTTCAGTATCAGCAGAATGGCATGATCGTGAGTTTTTAAGGCTGGTATTCCTTTTAACAGATATGACATCATTGTTGGAAGTGGTTATCAAAACCGACTGACTTTGGTGGCGTACAATCTTTGAGCTAACAAACTTGTGCGTCTCCCTTCTTGAGAATATTATACATTTGATGCGAACTAACCAGCTTTGGGGATTTTGCACACAACCCACGAAGTTCAAATGTCTTTCCCTCATAATGAAAGTGCATGAACAACTCCTGGAAAATCATCTCAATTGTTCCCATGGTTGTGAGCCATTGCACTCCCACAACAATATTGGCTCCTCCCATTGGGATGGAAAATATAGGAGAGTCTAACCTATACTCCCCCATGACCAACTTGATATTATGGCATTTCCTTGAACAATTGATAGTGTCGCCATCTGCAATCATGACTTGAAATTTTGGAGTTAGATAAACAAAATAGTTCAAGCATGCTACTAATTTATTATTGATGAAGTTATGTGTGCTTCCTAAATCAATTAGCACTATCACTCTTTGTTTCTTCAGAATTCCCACTACCTTCAGGGTTTGTGGAGTGCTAATTTCTGAAAGTGCATGGCAGGAAATAGTTGGCTAAGAATCTTCTAATTCTTCCCCACTCTCTTCCTCGTCATTGCACCCACTTCCTCATCTTCTTCTTCATTGGCACCTTCAATGTAGAACAATTTCTTCTGAACACATTTATGTCCATGGGTGTACTTTAAATCAAAGTTAAAACACGACCCTTCTGACAATTTCTCTTTAATTTGAGGAGTCAACCTGGTAAGCTGAGGTAACAATGGTGTGAGAATATTATGCTCTTTGCTTGCAGTGAATGTCTGTCGTTTGACCAGCTCTCTTTCCTTTGCTTTAAAACCACAATAGCTCTCTTAAAACAGATCCGAAAAAGATGAAATTTGGAGGGTAGATTTTGGGTATGATTCCACAACTTCTGTAAAAAAAAACTTACACAAAAAATCGCAAAGATGTTAAAGATATGGGCAATTCTTTAAAACTAGGATTTTTCCATATTGTTGCCCACATCAAAGCTCGGATACCACATGTAATGAAATTACTTCAATATAAATGGAAAATAGCATAATTCCGAATATATAAAAAGGCCACTTTGAGGGGGCAACCTCCACAATATTGCAATAAGTCTATAAGATAAGAATTCACAATATGATGATTTGAGAGATTTACTCATCCATAAGGAAATAACTAGGTAGAGAAACGCCCCTTCATCCTAATTAAGTCAGACTTAAGTAATCACTAGCTAAAGAATGAAAAGATATATAGTATGTTTGACATAGGTTGGCCCACACATATCTCTATATATGATATAAATTAGGGCTGAAACATGTTTTGCCCCCAATCCCAAAGTTTTTTGTTTTCTTCTACTGACCCTCCACTCACACACCAGGTATGTGCCACTCAATCCGGCGGTGTTACTCACATGTTCCTCCCTAATCTGATTTTTGCTTGCAATGACATGTTGGGCTACTAGCGATGACATGTTGCTCAAATCACCTATCTCTTCAATGAACTACAAACATCGACCTGCAACTTGAGAGGCAAAATGGTGTCTAGTTTACAAAAGTGATCCCTAACAATTTTTTGCAAGGAATCAATATAAGAAAACAGATCTACAAAAAAATCACCAAACTTAAGATATTAGGGTATTGTGAGAAAACCCTAATTGGGCTCAAAAATGCACATCACTGTGAGTTAGGACCTCAAATTTGGACCACAACCTCTTCACACCTTTACTTTCAACCAACCCACACAGATTTGGTAGAAGTCTCACAAATTATAAAGAATGAATTTCCTTCTGACCCTAGATTCAAGCTCAATCAAGTATGCAATAAAAAACTAAAGCTCCTCCACATTTTTGAGTGCCTCCAACACCTTCAGAAATCCTATCAGCACTTTGATCAAGCCTCTAAGAGCTACATAGGCTCTAATATTATTAAAAAAACATCTTAAAAACTTCGTATATTTCTCCAGATCAATTAACTCCACAAAGCAATGTAAAAGATGGGATCGTGAGAGAGAGAATAACACAAGAGATGGATGGTCGATGCATTGTACAAAATTATCACTTAAGCACAAAAGATCAATGTGATCCAAGTGAGTGTAGGCAACATAAGGGGTGCTCGGGCGCATTTTAACATATGATTGACCACTGAGAAGACTAAGTTTTATTATGCTACTGTACATAATTAATTTAGTTATAATATTTTGAAAGGATATAATCAAAGACTTGATGATAACCTTATACTCATATACAAGTGATCTCATTTCAAGTTATGGAATCATCAAGCTATATCATTCACTTGCCATCTATTATTGCTATTTGCATTCAGAGTTGTTTGATCATTGATGTTACATTTTGTTGTTACTGTACTTTCCTAATAATTGTAGCTTGACATAAAGGCTAAATGTAGGTTAGCAATGCAGCACAACCAACCCTCATTTGTTTACGCGTAGGAAGTTAACTACACTTTGGGTGGTTACAAACTTCAACCTTATACACAAGTAGGCCATAGCGATTCTACCACACCAACATATGCCCAAATAAACATAGATCCCAGATGCCTCCAACTTGTATCCAATTGAGTCCCATAAATAGCAAATCCCAAGGACACCATAAGTTAGTGCCTGGGTCAGAAAAAAGAACCCCAACCACAAGAATTCCAAGGCACAATCACAACTGTTGAACCAAAGGGACCACCAAGGCAGGTTCAAATTAAATGAGCAAATATGCACTAACATTCAGGGTCGTAGCACTCACCATAGTCAAGGTTGTTTATCTAGTTGGCCTGATTACTTGTGATTGTATTTGAAAAAAATCATTTGGAACACTATTGATGTTTATTATGCATTTTTTACCTACAGTAAAAGGCGAAGTATAGCATTTGGCACTGAGAAATCAATTAACACACTTGAACTTTGACTGGAATTAAAATAAAAGTTGAAACAAGATCCATACCAACCAGATTTTCTAAGGATTTCTGTAAATAAAGGAAATGTTAGATGGTGTGACCGTGTTCTTTGTATAACAGGGGAAGAAAGCGCTCGAGAAAGAAAACATCCCATTCCACAATCGATTTTATATTATGATTAACTTCTCATGATCAGCAATATCACTCTATCCTGGAGTTAGTCCTACAGTAAAACATCAAAAGTTGCGTGATAAGACATTAAAGACTATTGAAGACAAAAGCATAAAAGA
Source organism: Taxus chinensis (assembly GCA_019776745.2). Lineage (NCBI taxonomy): Eukaryota > Viridiplantae > Streptophyta > Pinopsida > Cupressales > Taxaceae > Taxus > Taxus chinensis. The sequence goes on from CM034151.1 coordinate 30,762,848, forward strand.
ATTCTCTAATCCATGTTTATGAAAGTTGTAGTTCAAATACAAACAAAAATAGTCAAATGGTGGCATTGAACTAATTATTAACATTACGAATTTTTCAGCTTTATTATTTGATCTGTAGATACACTTGCTCTGCTTATCTGTAATCCAAACATTCAACATTTTAGCACCAGTTATTTCCCCACCGGTAGAAGCTATGAGGAATACAGTCTCTCTCATTGATTTCAAGCCTTTCAAGTTTCGAATAGACAGAAATTACACCTTAGCACTAATGAAGATGACCTTTATTAAGATCAATGAATGCCATAATAATATCATGTAAACAAGTGTTCAAAGGTGACCAAGAAAGCAAATTAGGAGAATATGCTCTAGATATATGGAAACATTTAAGCCCCATTTAACTACAAAATATTGTAATGAACCTAGAAGTGAACCACACATATTAAAATCAGTTGATACATTATCATAAAGGATTCCAAGCAAAATTCTCTTATTGGAGTAGACATACGCTCCTAAGTCTTGAAGCTCCTACAGAACACGGAGCAGGCTATGGAAAAACTTAAGTTATGCCAAGAAGTCACATTGGATACATGTGCATTTAAGGTGGAATATTAAGGGGTGGGCAGGTACACAAATACACTGGTGTCCTATCTAAAATTTGCAAATCATTTGCAATTGTGGAAAAAATAAATGAGGTGCCCTATTGATAAAATTAGCCAGTCTCGTCATTTTCTTAGAATTTCGCTCTTGGTCTTCACAGTTCTTTTGCTACTTCAGTAATCATATTCATAATCATGGATGAGTCTTAAAAAAGCTTGGTTGGGTCAGCCCCCACAATGTTAGTTGGCCTACTAACCTGGGCCGATGAAATTTGCGAAGGGGGAAATGATGTTATATCAAGGCCACTAAAAATGTCTGCAAATTGGATCTCAAAATTGAGTCTTCGTCTCATAGTTTCTCCATGTATATATTGGTCCTGCTAGATTCGTAAAGAACATAGGTTCTCATGCCATACCAGAAATATTACCATGACTATATTATAAATTATGTACACCCAAGTGCAGAGAATAAATAATTTAATTAATAATGCAGCAGAATGATACACATTAGACCAAGATGGGTTTCTGTACAACTCTCTCAATGTCTATTTCATAACTGAGATTTTTTGGCTGTGTGGTTATGGTAGTTTAACCAACTACAAACATCCAAAAAAATTATATCATGCTAGCATAACATCATGTTAACATTTTATAATATTGATGTATGTTGTTCAAGCATGTAGACTGCTTCTTACAGCATAATAAATATATCTACTTCATCAGGTTGATATTATAGATATCTTAAGGAAGGAAGGAATTCTAAAGTAAACGAGGTTGGACCACAACAATATTTTCTACCAAATACATAAACAAAATAAGTGTGCTACTTAAAATGTTCCATGCGAGTTTCTGTGGTTAGACAAATTAAGCATGACAGCCCTCTTTTATGTTGGATAATTCAATTTTCACCTCTAAGCAAATATTCTCAATTCTCTGTCCACTATCAAAAATGCAATGCATGAGATCAATTCATCAAACAGCATCAAAAAAGGACATGTTCATAATACAATTCCAGGACAAAGTTGTATCTTCAAGCTTTAAGCAACTTCATAATGAAAAGAATTAGACCGAATGCAACTACTTAATATTGAATCCATTACCTCTTCATTATCAAATAGAGCAACCATTCTTATGCAGGACTCGTTAGATAGATCTGCTGAGGAACTACATGTATCCAAAAGAGCTCTCAATGCACAAAAGCACGAAGCAAGATTGTCCAGTCTTCCAGAAAATATGAATTCATTCTGTGCTCCCCCTAGGCAGCTAGGTTGAGTGTCGCAGACATTTAGTTCAAAATTTGCTATTTCATCAGCATTGCATCCAAGCTCTTCTGCCAAAACCTAGGATCCACAGTAGATGAGAATAATATTTACACTGCAAGAAAAGCAAGAGGCATCATATGTATTACAACCTTTGTTTGAAGGCCAAGCAGAAATAACCTAGAAAGGCCTACTTTCGTAAAGATTCAAATTTGCTTGGTATTTTTTTATCATATATTCTTATTCATCCTTCCCCTTTCCAATACCTTTCTCCTTCCATTTGTTTCTTATTGCTTACTTTTTGTCTGCTCAAAAACAAACTTCATTATATTGACTAGAGAGAGGTAAAGAGAGAGACACAGACAAACCCGTAACAGTAGAGAATGATGAGACTTTCTAGGAGAAGGTGGAAAATGGTTTTCGTCATCAGTCACAGGGCAAAGATCTGCTATAATTTGTGATGCTAGAACTGGGATAAAATGAGTTTCTAAATTTGGTTTAAAACCATCCGTGTTAACTGATCTGCATCCACAAAAAAGAATATAGAAAAGAAACTTTATATTAGTGGTATAAACTTGAAAGAAACCATGAGAAATCAAGAACCAAATGGATAAACTTATGATGATATAGTAAATTTAGCTATCGACACCAATTTGACAAACATGTACACAAGCAAGCAACCATATTAACAAATAATATTGGCAATAGTCAGACATCTACCTCATGGGAAAACATATGCATGTCATTTTAGACATCTTCACACACCTTTGCTTGATTGTAAAGATTGTAGTCTATTACTAGCAAGTGAAAATAAAATTTTACAATTTGGAGCCTATTTAAGTCATGTAGAATTTATGTTCTGTAAACTCATATTTTCAACCTTGACTGAATGATGAATGAGTGACTAGTGAATAATACAACTCCATCTTCAGGTTTTTTACTCCATAGTAGGGGTCCGTTAATAATATTTGATGCCTCATGATTTCCCTTGTATAATCCTCTGGAGTATGGATCTGAATATCATGTATGCATCAGATACTAAAATATGCTTTCAATGAATACTATTATTAGTGAATGAAATAACACATGATATCGGTATCACTATCACCTAATGGGACATCTGCCACATCAGATGAGTCTCCTTGATGGTCTTTATAATGCCCTCCCTTTTTAAGTGGTTCATACTGACAAAAACAAATGGGAAGCCATATAAAGCCATGCTCCCCAGTTTGTACAGGTACATGATGGTTGGGCAACGACTGCTTGCAACATCATTACATCATTCAAGAGACAAATTGAGCATTGCTACATTTTATGAAACATAATTACATCATTGCAATCTCTAGGGAATGCCCACACCAAGGGGTGTCAGCCCCACTAACTCGATAACTTAACATAATCATCAACGTTCTTTCAAAGTCTGAGACTCCTTTTTTTTATTGAAAGGTAAAATATATATTAATTACCAACTCAAACCAAATATACACCGAAGAGAGCTCACAAGGGAAGAGCTCATAAAAAGAGATTAGATGAGCTTTACTTGGAAAAGAAATTGTCAGTCTGTGTAGAATCACCGGAGATTGTGATACATTCCCTTTGCAACAAGAATAAAATCTGTTTTGGTTGAGGTTGAGATTGCATCTCGACCATGTAGCACAATCATTGGAAGTGGCACTAACGGACAATCATACACCAAAGAGAGCTCACAGGGGAGGATCTCATAATCAGAGATTAAGTACAAAGATGAGAATTCATTAAAATGATTTTTGTCAGTCTGAAAAAATGCTGAAGATTGTTAGATAGCCCCTTTGCAGCAAGAATAAAATCTGTTTTGGTTGAGGTTGAGATTGTGTCTCTGCCATGTGGTGCAATGATGAAAGTGGCATTAAGGAACAAAAGCAGATGTATGCTATCAGAACCAACAAAGCCGAAGACGTGGAGTGAAATGGCAGCAAGTAGTGAGCAGGGCAGACGTGGAGAGTGAACAGGTTTGACTGCCCTGTTGGCACCTGCAAAATGAGGACGACCAATGGTCAAGATATACCTGCAAAAAGACAGAAACCCGTTTCTGGCTGAAACCCCACATAGAAACAAGAAGTCTTATTGATTCAAGCAAAAATGACTGTGAACAACTGTGACTTTGAGACATTCCTCACAGCTAACAATGACATATTGATTCAGACAGCTCCAAAGCAAGCCCCTCATCACAGAAAAACAACGCTATAAAGGACGGTCATCTGGTGCCACAAAAGCCCTCAAAGCAGGTTGTGCAAAATGCCCCTTCCAATAGGCAATATATCTTACAACAGTAAGCATATGTATAGTGCCCATCACCCTTGAAACAGACTTGGGGTTTTTTCTCAGCAAGAGAAGCAATAGAGCAAGAGAAGACATTTACAATCGCATACTTTTTCTGAAAAAGAGTATTAGGGCTATAGTTCAAAAACTTGAAATTGGCAGGCATTTTGACTCAGACTTGACAAAAACTCGACTAATTAAACGGCAGTAAAAATTTATAAAATAAACTTGAATTACATGTAAACTACGATTTGAAAGCATAAGAAAATTTAAAACGAATGTACATAACAGATGGGTACAATTTCTATTAATTTTAAACCAAAAAAAGTGAGCATTTTGGTAGAGCATCACTGGTTGGAACCGTTCCCGCTAACGCCCGTACCATTGCTTGGAAGTATGGTGTACGTGGAGCAGTTCAGGGAACAGTGATTTGCAATGTATGTGGCAAAACATTTTCTGGAGGCATCAATCGCCTGAAGTATCATCTTGCATGTATTGTTTGTCAGGACGTTGTGGTATGCCCCAATGTTACAAAAGAGACAAAACGAGAGATGAATATAAAGTTGGCAGAGCTGGAGGAGAAGAAACTAGAAAGAGAAAGGGTGCATGCAGCCATAGCAGAAGTTGTTAGACCTGGGGATGGAATGACAGAGGATTCAGAGGATGATGCGGCAACAATTGTGGGTTCTACTTGCGGTCCACGCATACGAACCAAAAAAGGCACATCTGTTTCATCAAGTTCAAGCAAAGGTATACATAGTTTTTTTGTACCAAGGAACATACCTAGAGCACAACCTTCATTGCAAGGTACAAGCTAGAACAAGGATATGCATGAGAAAGCAGATAAAGCATGTGTGAATTTCTGGTACTACAACAACCTTCCCTTCAATGTGACAAAGAGCCTATACTAGGAGTATTTAGTGACAACATTTACAGTTGCAAGGAGAGGGTACAAGGCATCCTCTCCAAAAGACTTGAGTGGAAAATTGCTCAAGGGTGCAGTTGCAGATGCAACTACAATTCTAGAAGATTAAAAGAAACAATGGCAAAAATACGGATGCACCATTCTTTGAGATGGGTGGACAAATGGAAAGAGTCACACCCTCATTAATTTTTTGGCGGCTTCAAATGGTGAGATGGTGTTTTTGAAGTCAATTGATGTCTCTAACATAGTTAAAAATGTAGAGAATTTGAGTCATATGTTGTGGAGAAGGTCGTATTAGAGGTGGGTATACAGAATGTTGTGCAAGTTGTCACAAACAGTGCAGAAGCATATGTGGCGGCTGGGAGACTACTACAGGAGAGACATCCATCACCCTTTTGGACTCCTTGTCTGGCTCATTGCCTTGACCTTCTTTTGGAGGACATAGGCAAAATTGATTAGGTGAGGCCGGTTATAAAAGATGCAAGAAACATAACTAAGTACATATATAATCACCCTTGGGTTCTTAGCTTGATGAGAGAAAACGCAACGGGGAAAGAGCTTGTGCGAGCTGGTGTCACAAGGTTTGTAACTAACTTCTTGACATTGCAAAGTATTTCTAGTTTGTTGTCATCATTGAAGCAAATGTTTGTGAGTCAGGCATGGCTAGACTCACAATATTCAAAGAAAGCTAATAGAGAGAGGACTGCAAAGATAGTTTTTGATGATATCTTTGCAAAGAGAGCTATAGAGATCATAAAGGTATTTTCAAACTTCAATTTATATTTCAAGTTAATTACTTTATTTTAATTTGTTAAATTATAAATATATTGTTATGTACTTATTTACTTTAGTTGTAAGTTTGTAACCTTAAATTTTAATTTGTGTGTAGGTGTCAGAGTCGTTGGTGAGGGTTTTGCGTTTGGTTGATGGAGAACAAAACTCTATGGGGTACATCTATGAGGCCATGGATAGGGCCAAAGAGGCTATCCAAAACTATTTTACAGGGATATCGCCTTTTGGGAGATAATTGATCGGAGATGGAACAATCAACTCCACCAACCTATTCATGCAGTGGAGTACTACCGCGACCCCAAGTTTTTCTTCTTTGATGGCTTCAAATATGTAAACGGAGGGTCTTTCAACATGTATTGAGGGGATGATTCCAACGGTTGAGACAAGGGACCTCATTATTTTAGAGATGCAAAATTACAAGCATGTTAAGGGGAGGCTCTTTTCTTCAACGTCAACTATCCGAGGGAAAGCCATGCAGTCACCAAGTAATAAAAAATTAGAAATTTAGAATGTTTACTAAGTTACTTATATGTGTTACAAGTTACAAATTTGATTGTATTAATTACTTATAAACTTTTTATTATCTTATTTATAGGTTCTTGGTGGGAGGAAATATCCTGCATCTTCAAAAGCTAGCCCTCAAAATTTTATCTCAACCTTGTAGCACTTCTGGATGTGAACGCAATTGGAGTTTGTTTGAGGCCATTCACACAAAGAAGCGCAACAAGTTAACTCAAAAATGGCTCAACAACTTGGTTTTTGTGCAATACAATCTTCGGCTTCGCACAAGAAAAATGGAGGCCACATTGCAGGAGCTTATTGATTTAGATGAGATAGCTCCATACAGCAAGTGGACTGGGCAAGAAGAGGAAATCCCTGCATTCCCAGAGGATGAGATTGCTTCTTTCGAGAGAGAAGCTATGGAGGGAGAAGCACTAGCAAAATTAGATGACCTATGGAGGGAGAAGCACTAGCAAAATTAGATGACATCTTTGAAGGTGATGTCGAACATGCAGCAGAGGAGACGCTGCCATCTACTACCAGGCTGGAGCCAAAGTCGCAGCCTTCTAGGAGGAGCGAGGAGACGCAACCGCGTGTGGGGACTAGTAGAGGCAATAGACTCTCTTCCCAATATTTCTCTAGAACAGGGAAGAGGCAAATGTAAATTATTGTATATTGTAACTTGCATAGATATGAAATTTTTGATGATAATTTTCAATGACAATCATCATAAATTCGTAGCACTTATCAGTTGGTCGTATTTGCATGATGATGCGATTTTGTATTGTAATTGTACTCAAATCTAATAGAAAACACTTCTCCAACATTTTATAAACTCATTTGATACATTTTGTAGCTATATTTTGCATAAATTTATGTTTTTTAAAGAAATTTGAGTATTTTTTCAAATGCCGAATATTCATAGTCTTGCCAAGTCAAATTTTTGTGGGTTTGCTGAATACGAGTATGCGAACTATGGGATAAATGATTGAAACACTTGAATATTTGTGATGATCTCATATTAATAGAGTAGAACAATCTCATATAAAAATTAACCCACCTAACCGCATAAAGTAACTAGTCTCAAAACTAAAAACACATGCAAAACTAAGAACCTACTCACATGAACTAAAAAGCAAAATCTGGAAGGAGGACCCCCCTGAAGACACCTTAGGAACAAAGAGTCTATAAGGCGTGTAACTTTAAAGAGGTAGAAGATGAAAGAGATTTCCTTTAAACCTGCCTGCTATATAAAAACAAGTTACCATCCTGACATGTCTTCCTGACATGAATGACGGATAATACTCATGAGCATGAAACAAGAAGAAGATAAAGATCAGGAAACAAAGACGACATCAAGGAGACAAATAGAAGTATCAATATGAGTCACCAAAAAAACAGTTCATAGTCGATGAGATATACGTTTCAATCTTATTTTCCTTCCAGATTAGTATATTCTGAGACTAAATCCCTTTTGTTTGCCTTCAACAAAATGAATAAGAGTACTCCTTTATAACATGATACGGATTACACAAACAACAGGTTGTTTAGACATTTTTTTCAAAACACTATGGCAAGTAGAGGCAATATTATCTTGCTGATAGACGGATAAACACCAAGAAACAAAGATGGCATGGGGAGACAAATAAAATGATCAAAGATAGTGACCCAATAAATACTTCATAGTCAATGAGCTACAAGTTTCAATCTTATTTGCATTGCAGACTACCATCATATTACTAGATTAGGAGAATAAATCTCTGCTGTTTGCTTTCAACAAATTGTATAAAGAGTAAGGTGTACGCCTTTAGAACATCGTAAAGATGACACAAACAACAATTTGTATAGACAATTTTCAAATCATTATGAGAACGGGACACAATATTATCTCACCCAAAGCAGAAATTCAGAATATTTTTTGACAAAGGGGCGATTGCCATTAGACATAGAAGGGCTATAAGAATATGATTAAATATGAAACACAATAGTTCCCAAGATTTGTAGTCTGACATAAATGACAAATTCCGCTTCCTATGCATGGGAATGTCTGGGAACCTGTTGAGGTGGATGGCTAGAGTTGGAATGCGCAGAATGGGTTGTTTCACTTTAACAAGCCTATGTAAAAGAGCTCCATCTACAGTCTTTAAAATAACTCGTCCAGCCACACTCAAGTCCCTATCAAACCAAGTATGCCATAAACCAGCTCCGTATGGTTGTACATTCACAGTCAAAAACCCAGACTTGGATGCTGCTGATAATGGTTTTAGCTTTGGACAAGGACTATCTGTATGTGCTGCAATCGCATGGAATCCCTTGCCTGAAACGTACCTGCAAAGTGCAGCATAAACATCATTTTGAAATCATTGTACAGAAACTTCAAGGTTCCAGAAAAGCCTAATAAGATAAACTCATTTCAATAAGGTTGCCCACTAATGCATCAAAAATAGTAATTACATAATAAAATGAATTGATCTAAGCCGCCCAGTTCAAATTTGACTTCAAATATGTTGGATGATCAAATCAAGCTCTTATCATATTCCTAAGACATGATCATTAATAACATGTATAAAAAGAGTATCTTTAGGTTATATACAAAGGCAACAACTGCAACACCTAACCACGTCCCACTAGTTAGGCTTCCTTGTATATCGGTGGCTTGAGAAAAAATAACATGCAAAGCACTGGGAAGAACACACAACATAGTAACATACTATGAGTATATGAAAATAATATATATGAGAAAAAGAGACTAATATTTTGTTTCTTAAGCAAGTGTTACATGACATGTAAATGAGAAAGATCAAAGTGTTACTGCGCATCTCATTAAATTGAAGGATATCAAGAATCAGCTGTTTGGCATCAACAAGAAAGTACGTGATAAGAACTTTGTACAAATTAATTTTAAAAATGTACCACAGTCCTATCAAGGTTCTCATATTCCCATTAATTTCATAATCAATGAGATACGAGTTTCAACCTTAGAAGACTTAATCCCTTCTATTTGCTTTCAACACATTATGTAAAAAGTACTCCTTTAGGACCTGACACAGATGACACAAACAACAATTTGCTTCGGACATTTTTAAATCGCCATAATAAGTGGAGGCAATTAACTCACCAAAAGTAGAACTTCAGAATCTGTTTGACGAAGGAATGGATAAACATAGAAAGACTATAAAAATATGAATAAATACGAAATACAAACATGATAGACTAACAAGCTAGAGAAATTGAAATTGGAAGAATTGTGTGGGTAATTTTTCATAGGAGAACAGAGTATCCGGAATAAAGAGCGTAAATATATTTTTTCGTTAAGTCTCCGGAGCCAAACAGGTTACACTCAAAGAACATCTAATCCAGCTGCTAATTAAGGTTGCAAGAAGATAGGATGCAGAAGGTTATCCCTAGAGTCATAGGAGATTGATCTATTTGTAGCCAAAAAGTCATCATGCAACGAATTGTTCCACAACCCAAAGAAAAAGTATTTATTGTTAGATTATGGTACTTCAGAATGCATCCTCTAGCAGGGAACGTGTGGAACCTGCACGCACTTCAGAAAAGTATAGAATCATAGAGAACAGCAGTAGTACTATTCTTGGCTGTCCAGAGTTAGCGGTTGCTTTTATGTACTTCGTTCCAGTTTTGAATAGCAGTTTTTTACTTATCAATTTGCTTTTATAAAGTCTGACTTTGCCTACTTTTTGGATGCAGATCCCTAGAATAAAATTAGGTCAAGGGTGTTAGCATATGCAAAGAGAAGAAAGAATTCAGAGAAGGCAAACTGCACAGCTCAAATGTCACAGGCAGAGTGAATTTATTATAGTAGTTACATTTGGTTGAACAGTTGCCAACCGAATCACCAATACATAACTGCATTATAGCCTATATAATACTCTATATTTTAACACCCCCTCTTAATGACTAAACCGGAAACAATACCAAGTTTGTCCCGAAATTTTACAAATGTCCTAAAGCCCATATGTTTAGTCATTAGATTCACAGATTGTGTCATAGGTTGTACTTCAAAATCAGCAGTCCATGATTGTGTTGCGGTCGTCGAATGGAGAAGAACCGCAAAACAAAAATCGGGTTGCGTGAACAAAGGATATGGCAAGTGGCCCTCTAGTTATTTGTTATGCGATTCATTGACCAGTGATGAATCACTAATGGCTGAGACTGTCGGCCCCATCTCCAGAGTGTTGGAATCAAAACCTCGGAGAGGTGGATTGAAAAAATTGTTCCAGGCTTGTGTAGCCTGTTGGAGTCTGTACAGAGACTCGATTATCCTGCAATCAAAGTCACCTCGATCAAGTCCTTGCAACACCATGTAGTGCTCATCCAACTTTCTCAATAAGAGAAATGTGACCATCTGTGCAGTACGAGTTAGAACCAACTCCGCAATAGTAGGAGAAATAACCATCTCTGTCTCATATGTCTCAGTAGTGGGAGAAATAACCATCTCCGCAGTAGTAGGAGTGAGAACCAACTCATTTATTTGCTCATCTATCCTCCTCTATTGGGAAAGATCGTTCACAACACAATGAGCAAATTGTTCATGCTCTACTGTCCTTCGAGCAAGTACCTCTGAGTGAGTGGCTGGGCATGCCATCTCACCATGCACTGTCAATGCATCTGGAATAGTGGAGTCTCCATCCACAACAAATTGTTCTTCAGCATGAGGAAATCCATCCTCCCAAGGCATGTCTACCTCCCGTACATCTGGTACAGTGGAGACTCCCTCCACAATAAGTGCATGTAGGTTGATTGTATCCAAGTCAACAAATCTGTGAGGAATGGCTTCCTCCCAAAGCATTGCAGCCTCCTGCACATCCTATATGGTGGAGCTATCCTCCACACATGCATTCATGTTGACTGTAGCCGAATCAACAAGTCGATACTGACCACCTTCCACAAGACCACGGGCAATTATCCGTCTCTATTTCACATCAGAGACAACACACTTCTTCCCATAGAAATCCACAAAACTATTGGGATTTTCAATTAATTAGCGAATAGATAGAAGATTCTTTTGTAAATAAGGTACATATCTAATATTTTGTACCAATAGTTTATGAGTATTATTCAATACAATGTATATATCTTCTATCCCTTCTACTGCAAGTGATTCACCATCTGCTAGTACTACTAATTCAAAACAGATATTTTGCAGTAAATGAAACATACCAGTCCTTCGGACATGAAAAGTGTGCGGATGCACCAGAGTCAATGATCCAGCAATTCGTACCACTGTCATGTGAGCATGATGTCGTACGACAATAAAGAGCATGCAAGTCATCTGAATCTCGTTCTTCTACAACTGTTGCCACATGTTCCTCGTCACATGGCTTTTTGTTCTCTTGCAAAAGATCATACTTCCGCTTCCGACAATCCTTCTTAAGGTGCCCAACCTTGTGACAGCAATAGCATGTGACCTGATACCGAGTGGATGATTCACCAGAATGATGTTCCCACTTTCCCTTTGACCCAGTGACAAGAGCACTCTCTGAATGGTCACAACTGGATTCTACCTGAAGTTGTCTCCGCTCCTCTTGCAACAGGTAGGAACTCACCTTGTCAAACGTGAGTGTTTGACTTTCAACCATTAAAAGGAGTGCCTCCACAAATGACTCATACGAAGAAGGTAAGTTGTTTAGAACCAAAGCCACCATATCATCGTCCTCCACTTTTTTGTTGATGGAAGATAACTGGTCTCGGAGGTCTTTCATCCAAAGTAGGTGCTCAAACAACGATCCACCTTCTTGTAACTTTACAGAAAAGAGCATATTTTTCAGGTATAAAACCCGACTCTCTTCTGACGTCTAATATTTATCCCTTAGACTAGCCCACAATGTGCTTGCCACAGTAGCATTCCGCACTTCCGGTATCATATCATCCAACACCGACAACTTGAGAATTAAAAACACTTCCTATGACATTTGTCATAATCCGCGAAGTTTATTGTTGGTCGACTTTCACTACCCGTGATTATTTTTTCACAATCACGAAACTCCGCAAGCGTTAAAATCTTATGGCTCCATACATTGAAAGTAGTGCCCATTAATTTGTGTCTCGGGCAAAGTCAAGTGTAAAATATTTACCATTTTATTATTCCAAAGTAGCCAAAATAAAAAATAGAACTTTTCCCACACTTAAAACAATATTACTTATTCCAACGAATAATATTAAAATTAATTACTCCAGCAAATCATATGAATACCTTTATTGATGAAAGGAAAAAAATAATGCCCTCCAACCCTTGAGAATATTCAAGTCCTCGCATTTTTGCCTTGTTCAGCAAACACGACTCAAACTTTCAAGATTTGCGACTGCCCTCCAGGAGCACTTGTGACTGTGTTCTCACTGGTTATTTGCTTCACCTCTTTGTCGTCGTGATCAGGGAACCACGTATTTTCCCTCACAACTATGCTATTCGCAACTCTCTTTCCATTGGAGTTTTGTTCTTCACCACGTTTTCCTTCATACAAGTGAGTAGCCACAACTAGGTAGCTACGTTTTTCTCCTTTCTGCCATGATTTCCACAGCCATGAACTTGTTCAACGTATTTCCTTCAATCGACTGGGTTGTTCAATGTATTTCCTTCAATCGACTGGGTTTTTGCTTCTGTCTACCCATGAATCACGATTTGCAAATAAAGTCTTCTCTCCCCTCGCTTCTCTCCTCGTGTCTGGTATTTTTCTCCAAATACCTTCACATTTTACGAAATTCGTGCCCTGTTAGGGCTTCCTCGAATTTCCAGTTCGTGCCTCATGGAGGCTTCCTTGAACTGCAACCTTGGACGCTCTGATACCAATGTTAGCATATGCAAAGAGAAGAAAGAATTCAGAGAAGGCAAACTGCACTGCTCAAATGTCACGGGCAGAGTGAATTTATTATAGGAGTAGTTACATTTGGTTGAACAGTTACCAACCGAATCACCAATACATAACTACATTATAGGCTATATGATGCTCTATATTTTAACAAAGGGTTGATTTTATTTTGGGGTGGATCCAATTTTAGGATCTAGGCTATTTTTTAGGGTCTCTTTTTCAGCTATATAAGAAGGCTTAGGGTAGGAGTTTTGTTCATTCAGTATATCAGTTTTTCTAGAGCGTGTTCCAAAGCATTATAGCTTCTGTGTCTAAATTCTAATTAAGAAAACAGTGATTTGATTTGGAGTTGATCTGATAATAGTGTTTCTCTATTGTGTGTGATTATAGATTCTAGCAATTAAATGTCAGTAATTTTGATTGGCTTTCAGTTTTGAGCTATCTAGCTGAGGGGTCTTTAAGATCAGAGTCTGCTTACCATGGTGTAGAGGAATTTCAATGTTTATCTCTAATGAAACACTCAGTTCAAGAAATCTAGTGGGAATTTTCTTATTGCTCTTTTAGGTCCTAATGATTATCATAAATAATTTTGTGATTCTTTTGTATTCCAACATATGACACATAATAATCACCTTTAAACTCCTTAATGAGGATGTAGAACAGATGAAGGTTCTTCATGGCAATGATCATGTTCTCAACAAAAACAGAATTCGTAAAGCATGTACATATTCACAAGTTGGAAAAGGGAAAATTTCCTGTAGATTAGAAAAAACTTGTTTTCCCTCTACCAAACTGCCATGCAGAACTACAATATTTGATGTTACACTAAATGTTTGTTCAAAGACATGAACCATTGTAGCACAAGTTTTCTTCATGGCATAGCTGAACATGTGTGACTGTAGGATTTTCACTATGAAGGCAGATACAGATTATCGCAACATGGTTGAAGCTCATGTTGCATTTAAGAATTATTGTTTGATGGAAAACGGTGATGATAATAAAATTGATGTTCCTATCTTGCAGTTCCATCAGGAACTCTATCAAACACTCAAGCAGTTCATTCCATAACGAAATGCCAATAACCAACTTCATGATCAAATTGTTCTTTTGCAGAGTGAAACTGAGTAAGAGTCTAAAGATAAGTAAGAAGATTGCCCAAGTTAAAAAAAAAGAAATAAAAACCTTGGAGGAGTGGATTGCTAGCTTGAAGAAGCAGCCCAAGCAATGTCAGTTACCTCACTTAACTCATCATCTAGCACTATCAAGACAAACCTTCAGAACCGTATCATAAACTAATCATTTGAACATTGTGAAAGGAATAATCGTTCTTCTAACCATTGTTGGTTCGAGAATTCCAGTAGACATCATGGAAGGATAAATCATAATTCAGATAAGTATGGGTTTTGGCTAAGATATGAAAGCGGGGGATCTAGAGGAGTATATGTTATTATCAAAAAGACACTCACAGTTGGCCAGGTGGATCAGCATCAGTTATTGGCACACTTGATACATCTACAGAGCTTCAAGCATGCCACAATAAGAAAACATTGTTAACTTTTTGAATATTGTCACAAAACTAGTCCTATTTCAGACAAGCATTGGTAAACGAATGCATGCGATCATTGTGGGAGGAATAATCATTCTTCTGAAGGATGCTTGTTATAGTCAAATTTACCTCCTTGTGGAGGAACCTTCAGCTTAGATACCATGACCAAGGGTTGTTTATTCCATCAAATTCGCCCAGGACTTGCACCCAGCCTTGTCCATTGAGGTATGCCACACCTAGATTTGGGTGTGACATGCATGAACATGTCATTTGGGGATTTGAATTTGGGCCTCTGCTAAGAAATTCCCATCGACCATTGGCATCATTCGAGCTCTGCTGATTCAAACATTTGTGTCCATATTGGATAAGGACAAATCATAATTCAGATCAGTGGTGGTTTTGACCAAGGGATCAAATCCAAGGATCTAGAGAAGCATGCTTTTTGATCAGAAAGGCACAATTGGCCGGGAGAGTATCACTTATTGACGCACTTGATTCAGTTACATATCAACGCAACTACAAGGAGATCAAAGATAGTTCAGATGAGAAAATCAAAGAGAGAAAACAGATCAAAGTCAAAAGGCTAAGGGGAATCATAAGGAAACAATGAAGACAATAAAAAAGAAAGAAAGAAAGAAAGATATTGCATTAATGTCCACGGATGACCAAAAAAGATCAATGGGACTCGAGAATACAACCACATACAATAGAAAGTGCTAGGGTAGAAGGACTCTAGGAACAAACCACAAACTAAACAAAAGAAGAACGGAAGTACAGAAACTAGACATGGGGTAATACCAACGCCATAAAGCCCCAACCAATGTGGTTAGGGCACCAAAATGAATAGCAGTGTACCAAAAAGATCATGACCAGACCTTTGAGAATACGAAAAAATGCCTATGTAGTGTGCCCAGACCATTGCTAGAAAGATGCCAATGTGGTGTGCCCTAGAAATTCATTGGGAAGACTTATAAAAGTAAAAATCATTCATGCCCCAAACAAGTATCAAGGGGAATAAGAGATTTGACACTTAGTCCATCAACCAAACATACAAATTATGCTTTTGGATAAACCTATGTACGAGAAAAATAAAATTTATGATGGAGTGGAAGAAAATGAATCCCTACCATTTTTTGACGTTATGGTGATCAAAAATCGGGATGGTCTCTTAACCCATAAATTCTACAAGAAGAAAATGCATACCGACCAATACCTTCATGCAAACTCTCACCACCATCCATACCAGAAAATGGGAATCCTAAACACAACTAGAGCTATGAGGATCTCAGATTAAAATCACTTTGAACAAGAAAAGGAGCACTTGCGAAAAGTTTTTAGAAATAATGGATATTCCGCCCTACAAATTAATAATGCTTTTATGAAAGTTGAGCGGCAACAAAGGAGAGCTCAAAGTACTACCATGATAGCAACATAGAAGAGCAAATGATGGTCCTACCTTTCATACAAGGCGTTACGGATAAAATTGCAAGATATTTGAAGAATAACATTAGCACTAACTTCTCACCACCCAACAACATTAAAAACTCCTTAATTCGGTAAAAGATCCCATTGACCCTAAATCACATATAAGTGTTTATCAAATTTCGTGCGCTTGTGGAAAATCATAAATTGTCGAGCCTAGGAGGATGATTGGTACAAGAACTAAAGAACATTTTTCTGACCTTCCACATGGTAGAACTCACAACTCGGCATTAGTAGAGCATTATCACATTACTAAACATCCCATTAACTTCACTCGCACAAAAAAATCTTGGCAAAAGTTGACAATTGGTCTAAGAGGAGAAAAAGAGAGGCAATCGAAATTGTTCAAAACAATAACTGTCTAAATCGAGATGATTGAATGTTAATTAGTTGTTCCTGGCTCCCATTAATAAAAAATTGTTAGCACATTGTCATCTTTATTTGTTTGATTTTGCACTATTTCATGTATTTATACATGTCAAGTTGGGAGACTCTTCTTGGCATCATTCTTGTCTTGATGATGAGCCTATGAGGTGACTCGAAACATTGACAATAATTATGGATCAGATCGCAACATCTCCATTACTTGATGCCAATCTATTATTTTGTTTGTACACAGGTTGATTAAAAAACCATTACGGGGAAATATTAGAGAAGCGATATTTATTTGTATGTGTCCACATTAGTGGTCTTGATGGATGATAAGGAACCACTTGGAGGTTTGACTTGGTGGATTGGCCTGTCTAGCGTATGGTCAATTAGACCAAATTATATACAACCATCACTTTGAATAAATATCATCATGTTGTCAAGAAGCGTTGCATTTAGCATTCTTTTATCAATCGCTTGTGCGCAAAATTTCCTTTTTGCACAACAATGTTAGTTTCTAGTTTCATCAATATATGTTATATACATTTACTAACGATGGCATCCTATGCAATCATTGAATCACAAGAAATAGACAATTTTGTATATAGTACTTGACATGATATATATTTTTGTTTTTATGACATCATGCATAAGGTTGTGGTTTAAATTGAATTGGAGGTTTCTTTTTGTTGATTTTGAATATAGATGTATATGGCTTCGCCCCTAAACCTAGACGTATATGGCTTCACACCTAGACTAAGACATATATTGGTTCATCTCCTATGCCTAGGAAATGATACAACTCAAAATGTTGAATCTGCACCTACACTTACACCCAAAAGCACTAGCAACCTTACAAACTATCAATTAAGAGAAAGTGCACCTAGAACTTTTATTGTATTATATTATAAGAATTTACTTCTCGCGTATTCTTAAAAATTGTGGAAGGGAACAAAGGGATGTTAATTACAAATAGAATTATCATGTCCACAAAAGCATAAATGAAAGATATAGATAACTTACTTTTCTCCAATAGCAAAAGCTACCAAGCAAGACGTATTTCGAGTAAAAAAGTAGCGGCCACCAGGTTTTACATTCCATTCATCTTGTTCCTTCAATTGTTGAAACCCAGCTTCTAGTAACAGTCGCCTCGCTTCAGCTACAAATGTACAAGAGAGTGGGGAGGCGGGAACAAGAATTTAAAGTTAATAATACACTCCTCAAGCAAACAATGACCAAATCAAGCTAGTGAGAAAAGAAAAATAAACTTTTGGGTAATGAGGACAGATTCGTCTTTTGGAAACAAAGCATCTTATATTACTTTCACAAAAAAAAAACAGAATAGGAGTGACTAACAAACATCATATTAGGATTGACACCTTCTACAGAGTCTCTACAACAAAGACAAGAAAAGCTAGAATCTCTAATTTTAAAACTACTTGCAAAGAGTCGGTATCAATTTTGGAAACTTCCATTCTAGAGGTAGCATGCTTTACTAATTCCATCCTTAAAGAGTCGAGCTCTTCTAACTGAAATGAATGTGATCCCACTAAAATGTTGATATACATCTTTCCAAAGAAAAGAAACTGAAACAAGACAGAATTTTCCTAATTTCATTCCCGTGGTTGTTGGAAATGTGTTTTATATCTTCCATGATTTACAATCTACTAGACCATAGAGCTGGAATGGGGGTCTAGGGGTGCGTAGCCCCCAGCGGAGATCAAGGCAGCGGCCCAAATTTCTTTGGCACCTTATGGGTATGTAGTTGAGTGGTTTTAGCCCATGGTTTTGGTACCCATAGTAATGCAATATCGCATTGACAGATCCTATTGATGTGCTTACATATAGCCACACATGCATTAGGGTAAAGCAGAAGTTGGAAATACATTGTTATATTGTAAATGGTTGAGTTAATGCAATAAAGGAGTTATTGTGTTGGGTTTTTTCCGGAAAGGATTTTCCTAGGGTAAATCGTTTGTACATTGGAATCTTGTGTGTATTTGCATTCTCACTGTCCCTAACAATGCCCCTTCCCAACACAAGGGACCCACAAATAGCTTGGTATATTCTGCTTTTTTCCACTGCCAAAAGGTTCTAGCTGTTTTGAACTGCCCAAAGAAAAGTAAAATGTCATTTCTTCTTGCCAGCATCTAACATTACAAGCAGCGTACATAAATCCTATTTGACCCAATCTCTTCTCAAGTGATAAGCTCTTTTGAAGAAGCAGCAACCAAAAACTCTACTTGAAAGTGCTTCTAATATTCCAGATAATTTGGCATCTATGCAACCATTGTTCCTCAAGATCTTGAGTCCTGCACTTTTTATTCAGACAAGAGGAGATATAAAACTTGTGCCTGACCTTATCGTAAGGGCCTTTGGTTGTGTAGAAGAGGGTAGTTTTTCTAGTAACCCATCATCAATCCATCCAGACAGTCCCTTCAACTTCCATTTGCATTTTAAAAACACTTGTGAATAAAATCCTTGTGAAGCTTTAGGTAACAGGCTTATCTACTTGTAAGTTATGGCTATGATTCAATGTACTCCAATTTTGCAAAATTATTCGGTATTTGTCCCATAAGTACTTCAGCCAAAAGAGCCACTATGTGAAAAGCACTTCCTTTCTGAATCAGTATTCAGTAATACTGCGAAATTGTCCTCTAGGTGAGGGAAAGGTCTAAGTGGATCTTGCCGCTAGGTCCCAAGCATCACACCATATTTCTGGAAACACGATTGCGAAATTCTATTAAGGATCATTGATCGACCGATTCTGAATACCCACATCCTACCAAGCACGATCACAAAGGATTAAACGCACCTGTTGTGTGTGCCTATAATGACCCTATCTTTGACTACAGTTTCCCATAAGGAGTTAGCCACATCACTATTTACAGCTAGGACCATCCTTTTCAGAATAGTGCTGCTACATGTACTCTAATACCAATAAGACCAAGGCCTCCTCTATCTTTGGGCAGGTGGGAAACCTCCCAAAACACTAGGTGAACCCCTCTCATTCTGTGCCTTGTTCCCCCCCAAAGGAATTGATTTTACATTGATTCCATTTTTTTGAGTCCTAACTTAGAAAGGCAAAGGCATCCAGAATAAAACATATGGCCTGCTGTCAATTTTCTATCCACCGCTGTTAGTCTCGTTGACAAGGAAAGGTCTACACACCAATTTTCAATAGTATTCGCTAATTTTTCTAACACCCATCTCTATTGGCATCAAAAAGAAACATCAATATCAAAGGGGATACCTAATTATCTGTTGGAAATAATCTTGTTAGTACATCACATAATATGTGATGTTTGAAAAGTAGTTATCAGGTGTGAGAGAATGTGTAGTGACTTGTGATAACTTGCCCAATAGAATAGGGTATGTTAGTTGGCATGATATGGTGGGACCCCTCGTTGGTGGGAGCTGTCATCTGTATAAGATCTCAAATTTATGAATAATATTGAATTGTTCAAATTTCCAGATTTGGTATTAGAATAGGTTAGTCAAGAGGCTGTGGTGTTTTTTGGTATATATTAAAAAATATTGTGGAGTTTTAATGTTTGGTCAAGCGGCAGCTGCACCATTCGTTATTGCTCCAAATGATAAAAAGTTTTTAAGTGAATAAATACGTCATAGAATAATCCGTTTCATTTTTAAAATAGATAGGCACTATTTAGAGTGTTTTTTAGCATTATGGAGAGGAGAAGTGTCAAAGGTAGCTTTTGTGCTAAGTGAGAAAGAACAAAAGTATGAGGTTTATGTTATAAACAAGAGATCTGAATTGCAGCAGGAGGGGCATTTTTTATATCAAAAGTGGTTGAGAGGCTTAGCCATACAAAAGATACAGCCACAAAGCGAGATGAATGGTGTGATGCCTCAAGAGGAGAATTCAGGTGATCTCAAGAAGATCAGCCAGTAACAAGGGCTGCATAAAACATGAGAGAAAGTTGCACATAGTATTGGCAGCTATGCACAAAAGGAGAAACGAGGAAAAAAAATTGAGTGACATCCCTATGAACGAGAAGCCGCTGATTGGTAAAAAAAGGGAATCAGTGAAGGTGCAGCTCTATACACACAGCCTATGTGCAAGTATAATGGCACTTTGATCTGCAATATCAGTAAATACTGTAAAATCCTCAGAATCTGCGGCATTGCAAGCTTAATTACTTCAGGCTCATAAAATACCCTTCCACCACATTTCAGCGAACATTCAGATCCATCCACCTCCATTTGTGCCTAGTGCCTACCAGTCAAAGTCATGTCACATGCACCTTCTCCATTGACCAACCTGCAACCATATCTTCAGATGCATACATGACACTTCTGTGTGTGTTTTCGGTCTCATTGCCTCGAGCTCGACTGCATCTCCCATGTGGCGATGCCATCATGCTTTTGCAGTTTGCTACCCTCGTGTGCACCTGAGTTCAAACCATCTATTCACAAGCATTCTGCTTCATTCATACATTGGCTTTGCAGGCGTGCACAGTTCCAGCTTTCACACGGTCCAACAACACCTGCCAAGACAGTCTCCACGTGATCCAACTCATCTAAGTGATTAATGGGAGCCAATTATACACAAACTCTGCTGTGCAAAGCCTGCAAAATCAACATCATCCTGACATCAAAGTTTGAATAAGTCTATGATAGCGAAAAGTTATATAGACGTTAGTGAATATTATAGTAGTATATAGTTTTCTTTATCGATTGTGGTTTATTCAGTGTGTTTGATAGGGTGTTAATTCAAATAGATTTTATGTTTTAGACTAGAGTTTTAGGTGGCGGTGGATTAATTTATTTGATGGTTGAGTATATACTATATACTATCTAGACTATAGGTGTTGATGTCACTTAGATAGTTTAAGGTTTTGAATAAAACCAGTTGTGTCATAGTCAGAAAAATCAAAAATAAGAAATAAAATAAAAATAAAAAATAGGTTAAAAAATTGTGTCATTTTTAAGTCATCGAGTTAAACATCTGCCCATGGTAAAGATGCATTATTGGGAGAACCAGATGTCTATAAACAAAAGAGTGAGTCAATGCATTTTGTTTTTTTGTGAGGGTGGCAGGGTGGGGCATGCAGTTTCTGCTTATGAACGCAACATACAAATTGACATGGCCTATTGAGTTAAGTCACGCAGGAGGCCACATGAAATGGAGGAAGAAGGCCCACTAATAATTTCAAGTTCATAACCCAGAGGTTGCAGCATGCTATAATGGCAAAAAAACAAAGCACCAAACAGACTAAACTGAGGGATGATGACCAGTAGTAGTGGTGATTATTCTATTGTTCGTGATCAGGTGGCAATGATCAAGTACAATGATAGCGAACACATTGTTCAGTGAGGTGGCCAGCACCCAATTTAAATATAGTGAGGACACAGTCCCACTAGTTTATTTGTACCTGCTTGGTGAGGCCCACCAGCCAACCAAATGAACAGATTAAAAAAGAGAAGTAGAGGCCATGCCACACTTGCAGTGAATGGAATGTATGTTCCTATTCATTTATTGCAAAGATCAGTACGGCCCAGATTGACAGATCTCCTTGTGAACAATTGTGTCATTGTTCAGTGCTGGATATTCTTGATCAGATTGAAGTAAGCCCATTCCCACTACCCCTATTGGATTGGTGATATATTCTCATCCAGTGATGTTTTCCTATTGGATTGGTGATGTGTTCCCATCCATCAAAGTTGATTTTGAACTGTGATTTGTCCCAGTCTCATGAAGTGTGATTTTGTTCCTTTTCCCTGTGTTCATACTACAGGGGCAGAATGTTGGAAATACTCTTATTAGTATGTCAAATAATTTGTGATGTTAGAGTATTAGCTATTAGCTGTGAGTGAATGTGTAATGAGTTGTGATATCAACTCACCCATTAAAATAGTGCGTGCTGATTGGAGTGGTAAGGTGCGACTCCTCATTAGCAGCAGTTGTCATTGACTTTAGGGTATGTTCAAAGGTTAGAGCATAATTCTTTGCAAAATGTGCATTGAAAAGTTGACTGTAGTCCAGCACAAAAATCATTTAATTTGTACCTACAACCTTGCATCTTCCGAAGGATACACAAGTACACTGCCTACTTACATGTACAAATAAAGAACTAGAGGACATCCTCATTGGAAAATTCTTTACAATTGAATTTTCTCAAAAAGGCTAACATTGACACCAGCCCTGGCTCAAGCTTGCAAGAAAAGAGTGATGTGAGTTGGAATATCTGCTCCAATACATCTTCAGTTTCTAGCTCTCATTATTCTTTACGATTGAATTTTCTCTAGAAGGCTAATATTGACACCACCCCTGGCTCAAGCTTGCAAGAAAAGAGTGACATGAGTTGGGATATCTGCTCCAATACATCTTCAGTTCTAGCTCTCATCTCGGATCTAATATCCCTACACATGTCCACCTATCCCCTAGCTTAACTCATTGACGGTGGATGGCATCCCACCGGGCTAAAACTTAGTTTCAGCATTGAGAACCTAAGAAAAGGACTTATGGATATTCTATACCTTTCTATGGTCTAAACTTCTATAATAAGAAAAAATTAATGCCAATTTGGATTTATGACTCATTGTTTTCGTAATGCTATAACAAAACATCTAGGTATTTATCTGTGGATGTTACAAAATTCAGGGAAGCATAATCTTAGCCAAAAGTCGTGCATTTAATTTCTTTGGTGATCACATTGGTAACTTCCACACAAACAGTGCCTTCACTTCTAAATAAAACCAAAAGCACAGTCATTAAGACAAACCAAAATGGTGACTACGTGATCATGCAGCTATGTAGGAACAAATTAATACCATTGCACAAGTGTTGAATATCCAATTTCTAATGCAATTAATCATGTCAAAGGTATTACCAATTCCCCTGTTCCAGTTGATGTCCCATGAGGTAAAGCAACCTTTCAAAAATAGATAAAATTAAACCCAACAGTAGGTTTAGATTCTAGACCCCTAGATCTAAAAAACAAGGAGAATCCTAAAATGAGTTTATTTGGAGCTTGTTAAGATGAATCTTTGTTCACAGAACTTTACAAACTCTTAAAGAAGTGTAAGCACGTTTTAATATCCTATTGCTCTAATCATTCATATTAATAAGAGCCTACATGTGCATGCTTCATTTGTGTAAATATAAGCTTTTGGTGTGTTAACAGAGTGTGGTTGTGTTTAATTCATTGTGAATGCTTCCGTGGTTACACTGTGTACAAACATAGAGAAAAACTGGTGATGGTAGTAGATTATGTTTGTGTCAATGGCTAGAGATAAAGGAATATGATAATAACAAAGTCAAAAGAAAATCTAGGAATCAGATGCACTATCTATGTTCCCTAAAATTGAGGAGTTAGTCAGTTGTCTTGTGACAATGCCTTAAATTAAGGCATCATTGTAATGACCCAAAACTGTAATTTTAGGACAGAAATGGATCATCTAAGAGATCCATTAATTTTTCAACTTCAATAACAATATTACTTCAAGGCAGCAATATAAAACCTCCCACAATCTTCAATAACTCTTCTAAATGTTTTGAAATGAGAGAAAGAAGCTTGAATAGCTCCACTTGACAATTGGATTAGGCAAGTTGCCTTGAACACAACCGAGTTTTGGATCTAATCAGGCCTTAGTACATTAAAGAAATGCTCAATAAATCCAAGAGATGCATTTAATGGCTCCTATTTGACTCAATAAACCCAAGGGAGGGTTTAATGGCCTTCAACACTTCAAATATGAAATATCGCTTGTGGGATACCACTCAAAAATGCACAAAATATTGAAAATTTGCAGCCAAATAAAATACTGATTTTTGCAGAAATTAACAGCTAGGGCAGCGAACTGATTTAAATCAATAACTCACAAAATACTTGTTCAAATCACTTGAAAATTTACGAAGAGCTTGCTAATATGATAACTAACGCAAGAAAATTATTTTTGGAATTTTTGGAATAATAAATTGCTGCCAAAAAATTACAGAATGCCCTAGGCAGCTAGTAAACTTCAAAAATTTATATCTTCTCACGTAGACATGATAAAATTATGAAATTTTGGAAATAACGTCTACTAATAGTGAGAATGAAAACCCAACCTCCAGATCTGAAAATGGACACCTGGAAGCCCTAAAAAACACTACTACAAATCTGGAACTGAGTAGATAAAACCCTAGAAATAGATAAAAAATCTGAATTTCTGGAAATAATATTTATCAATGGTATAGAAGAGATCCCAACCTCCAGATCTGGAAACGGCATAATGAAACCCTTCCAAAAATCGCTGCAAAATGCCAAAGTGGGTCGCTCCCCTTGGGAAGAGGCCAAAAACCCTCAAAAGTGTCTCCAAATATGGCGCCAAAATCTACTATAATCGCTGCCACAAATCAGATCTGAAAACCCTTGATTTTTCTCCACAAAAAGCCCCAAAAATCTTCTAAAACCCTTCTCTGAAAATTTTGAAATTAATCTCTGAAAAGCAGCCCTGAATCAACTCCAAAATGACAAACTAGGGTGGATCTTTCACTGCCGAAGAATGCCCTACTAGCTAGGAATGGATCTCTCACCACTGAAACTAGGGATATTGTGGGATCTTACTCCACAAGCTAGATGATAGCAATCAGCAGTTGTTCAATGAAAATCATAAGTGTGCATGCAAGAATGAGCTCTATCACTCCCCCAAACCTCCTTTTATAACTTTTCATTACCTTTTTCCAAGTTGGGAGCTCCATGTGAGACTAAAAGTGACTTAAGTGACGCCAACGAAGAAATAGAATAATAAAATACCATAAGTCACCCCAACGAAGAAATAGAATAATAAAGTACTATGAGCCCCCCCTCAACGACAAAATATAACAATTATTACCACCAAGTCACCCAGCTTAATGTCAACGACAAAATATAACAAAAAAGCAACGTGGTAATAAGTCATCTATACCCAATAGCCTCTAGAGTCTTTAGCCCCTTGGGTATGACCAAGGCTAAGACTAATAATTGGCCCTTAGGCTCTCGGCGAAGGAAAGGGGACATTACAAAATAATTCTTAAAAATAAGATCTTTCAACTGAGCATAAGATCAACCACTTTGAGGAAGTAGAAACCCTTCAAATTATTTATTGAAATCCTCAGTCTTGGGAAAAAACAAATAATAAATTTCAGATCTTCAACCAGCACTCAAACAGCCACAAAATGAGTATTAGCCACCGCAAAACACTTGCAAAGATGTTGGGAACCCATAGAGATTTATTGTGCACCAAATCAACCAAATTGGAGGATGTAAACCTCCCCAAAACACAATCAAAAACCCCAGAAACAGTCGCTGCAATAAAACTCATGAAATCACACCCAAATACAGATCTGTATCTCCTAGAGCGTATGAATATTTTAAATCTCGGAAAGACAATCTTCAACATGCAGATCGCTGCCTTCAAACAGTCATACAACACATGAGAATAATTGCAAAATGAAATCGCTGCCTTAGGGCACAAACATCACATTGAAATCTGACTTTTTTACACAGAAATATTTCATCATCAAATTCACTGCTCAAGAGATCATCCAATGGCACACAAACAGGTATAAAACTGCTCAACACAGTTGCTACAGTGACGCTACAGTGTTTTGAGCTCAACAATGCATAAACAAGCAAACACAGATTTGCTACAATGTCGCTACAGTGTTTTCAGCACAAAAATGCATAAAACTACAAGCTGCCAACAAGAGATCAATGCAACATCACACAACAATATGATTGCAATAGTGAGTCTTCAGTATCTTCAACAATGAAAGAGAGAGCAATCAGCAACTTAGGGCATACATCCCTTTTCTCCAAGCATGGAGTAAATTCAAATGATCAATCAACATGCCCACTAAAAGTCATGCAACCTCATTTTATAGAATTAAGGGGTGCAACATTAAATGACCGACCTTTCCCTTTTGGAGGGAAAACTAATAAAACTCACATTAAAACATTTAATACTAAGACTATATGCACTTTATTTATTTTTCCTAATTTAATATTAGGAAATTACTAACCTATGTGCACATTAACTACTAAGGAAACTACCCCTTCTTGTAGAGCAAGGCGTACCAAGAAGGTTACAATGCAAAATAAAATAGACAATAGGTGTTTTAGTAATGTCCTGAAAAAGGGAACATTACAATCATAGGACATCCTAACAGCCACCTCCTTGATTCAAGAAGTCAATTAATAGTAAGTACATAGTTTGAAGACCTAGGACAACATCAATGCCCAAACCAAAAGAAAATACCAGGCAATGATAAAGGTACAAACGATTGACTTTTCTCAGATGCAACCTACAAAAGCTCATAGTAAACATTTGAATGTTTCGCTAAGAAAGAAGGAAAGGAAAAAAACAGTGATTACGACCCAAGGAGATTGGCCTAAAAATGCTGATGGACAAACCTGCGCCTGAATACACAGGTTTATATAAGCAGATGCGAGGATGTATTAGATTGCTGGTTAATTGTTCTTGACATTAAATAGATAAATTTTCTTAAGATGTAACTGAAGAAAGATAGCATGTATTATCTCATCTTTGTTGCAAGGCAATAGAACACCTAATGTTACATCATGATATATGGATCTCTGTGCAGCCTTAGAGGAGCATGGATCCAGACCAGATGTAGTTTGAAACACAATACTTTAAAGGCACTAATAGCAGTAAGGAGTCCCTGTATTACAATGCTAAGGAGGTTACGAAGATACGCATGTTCGTGGAGAGATGTTGAGATTCATGTACGAGTGAGAGAACGACATTCGTCAGAGCTTGAGAGGAAACTGCAGGGGGGTTAAGAATGGATCTCAATTCTTAGGACTTTCTACGTTTGTCGTGCATGCCACGTGTGTGTGTGCATGTGTGGGCCGTGTGAGTATGAGTGCATGAACCTGTGTGTGTGTGTGTGCTTGTGCGTGTGTTTGCACGTGTCCGCCGTGCATGCATATGTGTGTGGAGACAAGGAATTGGTTCAAACTTCAAAGATGATTTGACTATCTTAATATTTGTATATGTAAGAGATGTCATGATATGGAATCGTAATGGGTAGTAAAGAAATGAATGGCCATAATGAATAAGATAATGATGAAAATAAATGAATGCTTGATTGCATTTGATTAATGAATATTGTACAGTTACATCTGGAGTCTTTGTGGAAATATAACCGATAATATCTGCATATTTTACTGCCAAAAAATGTTTTCTCCTCGTTCAATTTTCATATCAAGATCAACTCAAAATGTTACGGTTTGGCTCTGAGCTAATGTTTTATGTTTAACATTGATACCATGTTTGGGGTCATGTGAATTAATGTTGTAAAGTTGCCCACTCCATAGCATTGGTGTTGAATTGCAGAGTAACATTCTACGAAAAAATCATTTGTGGAAGATAACATGACAAAGGGTGCATCGAGAAGTGCACAAGGTAACAATTGTAAGTTGTGTTGCATAGGAAGAATGCAAAGAGTAAAATATTGTGAAGCATTGCAAATTGTAAACACAAGTGCAGAGGAAAAATCTAACTGGTTATTGGCTTCCACAACATACCGTTGGCTCTTCTGCACAAACAAAAGATTTCCAATACGTGGAAGTATCACGAACACACGGCACTACAGATTGGTGAGGAAGATAAGACAGAGACAACGTACTCCAAAAAAGAGGAAGGCCAAAGCTCCTCAAGATACCGTAGAATCCTCTGTATCGAAGCAAAGATGCAATGGCATAGTGCAAATGAATAAGTAACAAGGCATCGATGAAAATTGATGTTTTGTCATAAAGTGGAGTTTGGTGCCATAAGGAACATGAAAAACACCAGTTCAAGAACTGAAGTTTCCTATCAGATGAAGTTAGGCACAATCGGTGTTAGTGTTGATGTTGTGTTGCCACATGAGCTTTGATTTGAGCTTGGAAGAATCAACATTAGTGCCAATGTTGAAATCAGCATTGTTGGCATTAGCATTGAGAATGGCACAGCCGATTTTGGCACTAAGATAGGCATTAGACCTAGCACCACTTGGAGATGTATGTTTTGGCATTGTATGTGCTCCGGGTACCACCAAAGGATATCCCTAAGACAGCCTTCTGAACTCATGAAGGTCACTATGAATTTCTAGTCATGCTTTTTGGGCTTACCAATGTCCTATCAACATTCCACAGATTGATAAATAAATTCTTTTGGTCCTTCGTAAATTCATCCTGGCATTCTTTGATGACATCTTAATCTATTCCAAAACTTGGGTAAAGCATTTACAACACCTCAACATGGCATTACAACTCCTCTCTTATAATCAATTATGTGTCAAACATTCCAAGTGCTCCTTTGGCCAAACAAAAGTTGGGTATACCAGGCATATTCTCTCTATAGTAGGTGTTCGAGTTGACCCATAAAAATCAATGCCATGAAAAATTGGCCAAAACCAAAGACACTCAAAAGCCTTCGTGGATTTTTGGGTCTCACTGGTTACTACAAAAAAATGTCAAGAACTATAGAAAAATTGCAGCCACAATGACTGCCATGTTAAAAAAGGATAGCTTCACCTGGATCAAGGCAGCAAAGCACGCGTTTGAGGAATTAAAACAGGTTGTGTGGTACACTTGTTTTAGCCACACCAGATTTCACCAAGACTTTCATTATTGAAAGTGATGTTTGTGGCAATGGAGTCGGTGTCGTCTTCCTCCAAGAAGGTCGTCCCATTGCTTTCCCTAGCAAGGCCCTCTCTGGGCAGAATTTGGTGTTTTCCACATATGAGAAAGAAATGATGTCCATATTACACGCAATCCACAAGTAGCGGCCATACTTGGTAGGTTGTCATTTTTGTATCGAAACAAAGCACCACAATCTCAAGTATTTCCTGGAACAACAGGTCTCTTGTCCATCTCGGCAAAAATGGGTCACCAAACTCATGGGCTATGACTATGAGATCATTTATAGAAGGGAAAAGAAAATGTGATTGCAAATGCACTCTCTTATACAAATGATGGTTTGTAAACTCTAGTTTTTTCAACTTTAGAACTTACAACAATCACAACAATTTTGTCCTACTTCAAACTATGCTTGAAATAATGGTGTCTCCAGATTTTACCCTGAAATCTGAGACTACCCCCATATTGAAAATTTTCGTTCTTTTAAAATAACGGGTCGTTTTGTGTTTTTATTGCCAGAAGATGCTTGTATTGTGTCAAGATATTCTCAGTGAATCATAGGAGCCAATTTCGACAAATACCCAGATGCCGAAAATCGTTTTATCCCTTCATCAAGTTTTGTCTGCGGGAAAATTTTATTTAATTATTTTAAGCCCCGTTTGAAGTAAATTGTGCTCCGGTTTAGCCCTGTTGAAGTTTTGCATGTCAATATTCACATATACCAGTAGGGTTTTCACCAGGAATGGATCTTGGGCTTTGTCTGTGACTTCTAGCAACGTTTTTCGTTTTTATTATTTTTGCGTGTTTTTCTCTGTGAAATTCCCCTAGGTCAATTCCTTCGCCAGTACAGTGTGTTTTCTTGCCTGGAGTATCTGGAGATCATCTACGGCCGCCATGCCAGAAGGAATCAGCCTCAGGAAGTCAGGTTCTCTTTAAAAAGACGAAGTCATGCACAAAAAAGCCTCTTCTGGGCAAGTCGCATTTTTGGGAATGGATGGATTTAAGTTGCAGTGGGATTTTTGGTCGCAGCAGGCAGGTGGGATTTTTGTACCTGCCTTGCAGGGTACTTTTTCCCATGAAGGCAAAGTCACTTAAGTTATGATGGGAAAATTAGAGGCAGCAGGCAGGCGGGAATTTCTTACCTACCTTGCAGGGTGAAAATTCCCATTATAAAATAAAGAAAAATCACTTAAGGCATTGATGGAATTTCTTACCTGCCTTGCAGGGTAAAAAATCTCATTATGGAAGTCAAACAGCTTAAGTGGATGAAGGGATTTTTGGAGCTGCCATGCAGGGTGAATAATCCCATCAAAATTGACTTTTTAAATAAAGAAATCAGCCATGCTAAAAAATGCGACCCCTTTGGGCATTAAAGAATAACTTTAATTGCATTTATTAATTGTTTTTATTCCTAATTTTGGCGCCCAAGGATGAGGAAAAGTCAACGCATGAATAGAAGTCAAGGAAGACTTGAAGAAGGCTAAAAATAAATAAATTTAATTTATTTAACGCAGCCCCAAAGCATGCTAAAAAGTGTGACCCATTTGGAGGATAAATAATACTTTTTGAAGTATTTATTAATGGATTTAATTCCTAATTTTGGCGCATGAGGTCAAAGCATGATGTTAAGTGAAAGTAGAAGGAGGCTAAAAATAAATTAAATTTATTTATTTAATGGCAGCCATGAGCATGCAAATTTGGGCGCCCAAGTTGGAGGAATAAACATGTTTGTTTATTAATTAATTGCCAAGGAATAGCATGGACAATTATTAGAAATAGAATGTTGAGGGTTATATAAGCATGGGCTGCCATAAGTGAAGGTGTAATTAATTCTTTTTGCAAAGGATTGCAGCCCGGACAGTTTTGGCGCCCAAGGAAGGAGGATTTTTGCATTGAAGTTTATTTTCCACTGCTGGGAAGCTTCAAAGTTTGGCGCCTAGGGTTGGAGGAGCTTGATTTAAGCCTTGTTAATTATCTGCATGTTGGTATAAGTGCCCAGGTGAAGTTGAAAATATTTATGCTTGCTTTGCATGCAAGCAAAGCCTCAAATTTTAGGGCAGCGGGCTTTATATGCAGATTTTTATGATAAAAATCAAGTGTTCATGCTCTGGAATCCGTCTTTGTCTGAATTAATTGCAGGTATTCATTACAGGTGCTCATATAAGTGAAAGAGAGTGCAAATCAATGTCAGGTACATTGAATATGTCCTCCGAATCTGAAGAAATTGTCAGATCTGCACCAATTGCAAAGAATTCCGGCATAATTAAAAGAAAAAGAGTTGCTCAGACAAAGATTGCTCCAGCCATGGCAAAGTGGGATGAAAGGGTAGGCTCAGCGGAATCATGCATAGCTTCCAGATTTGCTGAAGTCAATGATACAGACACAGGCCATGCACCTATCACCGATTTAATTGTCAGATCTGCACAAATCGATCCAATTGCAAAGGCTTCCGGCAAAAATTCATCCTCTTGTTTCTAATGCAGCCCGTGTAGAAGTCAGTGCATGGAGAATTCCTTCCAGGATCTTGTGCATGTGCTCCCAATCTTCCAGTTGAAGCCTTCATTGAATTTGCATTCACCCGGAGTGCTTTCCAGAATTTTTAATTGCTCATATGCAATTAAAAATAAAAATGATGAGTTATTTACGGCAAACATTGCACTGATGCATGTACTGGAGAAGAACTACAAAAGCTTCAAAGATAAGAGGGAAGACATGTCAGCGGCAACACCCGTAAGCAAAATCACAGTCAGCTGCTTCCAGATCCAGTTTGGTGAGAATCAAAGGCAAAAGAATCAACTGCATGCAAAATATGAAAAAAGAACAAGACTGCAACTTTCCTCTTTCTTCTTCTTTCTCTTATTTCCTCCAACAAAGTAATTGAGCGATCAATTAAATTATAAAACTTAAGTGATCGGTTTAAAATCCATTACTTGAAGAAGTCAATTACTTGGAAATAGGTGGCATACATGCAAAATAGAAGGTTCTATCTTCAGTTGCAAATCATGCATGTCATGCAAAGAGGAATTCCAGGAGGGAGATTGTCAGTTGTTTCCTTTCCGACTTCCACATGTGTCAGTTCACTAAAGGCTTCCTATTTGTAATTTCCCCTCTACATGCTATAAGTAGAGGAAGAACCTACGGGTTAAAGGATCAGAATTTGTAAGCAGCATTCTTGTGTTCCAGACTTTGTGCTGAAACCCCTGATAGCTATTTGAAGCAAAGGAATAGAAAGGAGCATATTTCCAGAGAACTTTGTGTCGACGGTGCATTTTGTTTCTAACTTTTTGTCTTAGATCTACTTATAAACTTTGTGTTATTCTAGATCTAGATCTAAAAGTTGCCTTTGCTTATAATTCTGTGTGTTAATATCTATTGGTTCTGTCTATGTGCATGCAATCAACTCTGTAATCTATTGATTGGGTTGCACATCTTCCCTCTTTCTTTCCTGTGTTTTTATTATTTTCTTCTTCATCAGATATTTCCTTTCTTTAACAGTTGCTTACTTGCTGCAAAACTATACAGCTATGGTTCATGAGTTGCATGGTTAAAGTAATACCCACAAATAGATACTAGCATATTTAATTGACAAATCTTACACGGGAGCCTCACCAGTAAATGAGAGAGATTTATCTCATGACTGCCTAGGTTTTCAGCTATGCAGAAAATATAGCCAACAAATAACAATTGATTTCCCTTAGTGAATAAGATTCTCAGTGTTAGAATTGTTTGCAAACAGTATTAATGAAAGGAATTTACATACACACAACACCATGAAATAATTCGGACTATGACACAAGGGTTTGATTCCTAGAAAACCTCCAATGTAAGGGAAAACTAGTAGGGAAGGGTAATAGCTCTCTTTCTAGGATTCTCACTAGCCAGAGAATGAAATACAAATACAAAGAAGACCTGGAACAAGATACATCAATGTTGTTCCACTCCTAAACTCCCCTTCTCTTCTTCTGCTCCACACTTTGCTTCTACAAACAACTACACACAAGATAGTTCTCTTACTCACCAATGCCTCCTATAACTTTGTAATGTCCCCAATTCCGAGCAGTTGGCCTAACGGCCCTATTTTGGTCTTAGCCCTGGTCATCCCCAAGGGACTAACGACTTTGGAGGTTATTGGGGATGGTTGTCTGATTTCCTACTATGTTTTTGTTATTTTTTTGGGCGTTGGGAGGGTCTAATGGGCCCTTTGTGTTCTATTTTGTCGTTGGGATCACTTAAGTGGACACTTTTGGCATTTAATGTTATGTTTCTTCATTGGGGCCACTTAAAGTGGACTTTTTGGTCTAGGAGAAATAAAGTCACTTTAAGTGACGATTAAAATATGACATATCTCAAGGGGGGTCGAATTAGGGTTTTATGGCCACTTTTATGATGGAAAAAGTTATAAAAGGTGGTGTTTGGGGAGGAAAAAGGATCTTGGTTCATTTTGCCATCTTATGTTGGAGCTTTCAACTTGCTTTCCTTGCTTGTGGAGGTGAAATTCCGCAGGAACCCTAGCTTCGGTAGTGAAAGATCTATCCCTAGCTAGTAGAGCACTCTTCAATGGTGAAAGATCCAGCCCTAGTTTGCTATTGTGGAGTTTATTCAGATTGGGTTGTCAGATTCAGAGTTTCAGAGGCTTGTTGATCCAGTTTCAAGTCCAGAAAGAGAAGACAACCATATTCAGTAAGAGAGATCATTTATTTTATCAGTGGAACTTTTTGATATTGCATGTCATTGCATGTTGATGCATGTTACTTGCATGTCATTGCATGTTGATGCATGTTACTTGCATGTTGCATGTTGGTTTAATTGCAATAAAAGTGAAGATATTGGTTATTTTCTGATTTTATACCTTGCTGCCATAACTGTACTTTGCTGTCATATTTTTCTATATACTGATGTCATAAAAATCAGATTGTTATTTGCTGCAAATTTCTGTATTTTGTCAATTTTTTGTAAGATCCCAACAAGGGATATTTCAAACTTCTTCTTCCTGCTTATAACATACTTCAAATATTCTCCCATGCACTAGAGAATCCAAAAAGTCACTAGCAAGGGAAGAGAACATTTTCCCATTGTTCTGGGATTTTTTTGTTTCATAACAGACCACCAGTTTCTACAACCGCAATTACGCAACCGCCACTCTGCACAAAGTGGCAATTTCACAACTGTCCTCAAAATACTCAATTTGAGCTCATTTTCATCTTGTTTCTTTCTTCTAACGTGTTTCACTGATGACGCAGTGTTTTTAAAAGATCCCTCCCCTTCTCAGGGGGCTTTTGGTCCCAAAAAGTTTTAATGGGGGAGTAGATGAGGAAACATCTCCCTCACTTTCTCCTTAGAGTACCACTTGACCTGCCTTGGTGTCTCCCCCTTGTGTCCAACCTATCAAGACTCATGTGGTCCTCTTCTAGTTTCTTTAATCTTCTATTGCAACACTACATCATCCTACAATTCACTTCGAGAGTCCAAGACACGATCTTCTATAGAAGGTAGCAATTGACATTCTTCTTCTTCCTCAAGTATGGGTGGCTCATATAGGTGTAAGTTCTCACAATTCACTAATGAGTACATTTGCATGAAGTGTGGTAAGTCAAGCTTAAAGGAATTTTCTCCAATTTCCTTCAGAATGGTGAATGGTCCATATCATAGAGGTTTGAGTTTACTCGCTTGTCCTTGAAGTCTCCCCTTTCTCAAGTACAGCCAAACTTTGTCCACAACTCTGAGTTAATGCTCCCTTCAATGTTGGTCATGTCATGCCTTGTACTTGGCTTGAGACTTCTCAAGTTGCTCTCTCACCTTGAGATGGATCTGCATAATCCTCTCAATGAATTTTACTGCTATAGTCACCTCCGAGTCTCTTACCTCCTCTTCTTGTTGTCCAACTGCAACATCTAGTGGATTGGCCGGTAAATACCCTAAGCATGCTTCAAACGGTGATTGATTGGTGGATGTGTGTACTGCCTTATCGTACAAATGTTGAATGTCAACCAAGGACTCATCCCAAGTCTAAGGATACTTATTGTATCCTCTAGTCAATCGTACCAAAGTTTTGTTCATAACCTCTGTCTAACCATCCATTTGGGGATGGAAAGCCATGCTCAACTATGACTTGGTGTTCATCTTGTCCCGCAATGTAGTCTAAAACTTTTCCAAGAACCTGAAATCTCTGTCAAACACAATAGACTTTGGCAAGCCAAAATGAACCGATACATTAGCAAAGAAAAGTTTTCTTGCCTCATGGCCTTTTATAGTCTTTTTACATGTCATAAGAATACACATTTTGCTAAAGCTATCAACAACAACATAGAAGTAGTCATGGCCATGTTTGGTCAAGGTAGTCCTACAAAATTCATTGAGACATCCTCTCAAGGTCTAGTCGGGACTGGTAGAGGCATATCCAATCCTTCCTTATTTTAGGCTTACTATTACGACAAAGTTTACATTCTCTTATGAATTTTCATAATTCATCTTGCATATTGGGCCAATATACATACCTTTGCAAGTGGGTCATTGTCTTTCCAATTCCAAAATGGCTGGCTACTTTGGAAGTACGTGCCTCCCTCGTGAATAAAAGTCTCTCTGCCCTTGAAACACAGTTTTCCCCACTGATAGAGTAGCTCATCCTTAAGATAACACCTATCCATGCCTTTCTTTTCAACTCCCTTGGACTGTAAGTGCTGGAATGTCACCCTAAAATTTGCATCTGAGAATAGGCTTCTCCATAAGCATCCTTTGTGAAGGGCTCTCGGCGGGAGATAGCGGCCAAAGCTGAGATATTTCCTTTCATGGGCGGCCTGGACAGCATGCTTGCCATCACATTTGTGCTACCTTTCTTATACTTGATCACCATATGTAATTAATGGAGAAATCCCATCCACTTGTGGTGTCTTATCTGTTGCAACTTAGATTCTGGTTGCAAATATTGGAGGGGTTAGTGGTTAGTATGCACTATAGTTTCTTTACCCAACAAATGATGTTTCCATTTCTTTGTCACTTGAATTAGAGTGTAAATTTCTTTATTCGATGAGATTTGCCTCCAGTCTTCTTTGGCACGTGCTCTTGGGGCTTTTGTTTGCCCTCCATAGTTATTTGTATTGTTTTATTTGCCACTTGTGTTTGTGGCAGGTGGCTCTATTTTGTCTATTGTAGTTTATTTCTTTAGTTTGCTTCTAGGATTCTTCCTAGAACTTTCCATTGTTGATTGTTGTATCCTTAAGTCCATTGACTTACTTTTGGTCATTCATGGACATTAATATAATTTTTTTATTTCTTTCTTTCTAACTGTTGTAGTAAAAGTTTCAAAATGATAACACACGGGGTTATCTCCTTGTAGCAACACAACCCACATAACATATTCACTAGCGTCAATCTCAACTTCAAACAGTTGTTGCACGTTATGAAGAGCAAGTACTAGAGCATGGCTAATCTTGTACTTCAAAGTCTCGAAAGTTTCACCATGTTCCTTACCCCAATCAAAACTCTTACTCTTGACTATAGTGATGTTGCAATGGTAGAGAAGCCTAGAATGAACTTCCTCATGTATTGTATTGCTCCTAAAAACACCTAGTCTCTGTGGCACTCCTTGGTGTGGACCAATTGGTGATAACTCCCAAACTTGGTGGGATCCACTCATAGTTCACCTTCTCCAACCACATGCCCAAGATAGACCAATGATTATTTAGCAAAATCACATTTTTCATGTCGCACAATAATTGTTTCTCTTTCAGAACTTGCAAGACTTGTTGCAAATGAGTTAGATGTTCTTCCCATGTGGCACTAAAATAACAAAATATCATCCAAATATACAATAACATATGTATTTATGAATGGCTGCAATAGATCATTCATCAATCTAATAAATGTAGTTGGTGTATTACATAAACCAAATGGAAGTACTAAGTACTAACCACTCATACAAACCTTGTTTTGGCTTGAAGGTAGTCTTCCATACATCCTCCTTCATCTAGACTTTGTGATACCCAAATTTTAGATCCAACTTCGTAAAGTACTTGGCATGTTTAAGCTAGTCCAAGAGATCATCTATCCGTGGAAGTGGCGATTGGTTCTTGATGGTGATCTTATTTGAGGCTCGATAGTCTATGCACATTCTCCAGGACCCGTCTTTTTGTACCATCACAATGTGTGACCCACATGGAAAGGTACTTGGGCAGATTACCCCTTGTTCAGCTCTTGGAGTTGTTTCTTCACTTCATTGCGCTCCATTAACAATTGCCTATACAACTTTATGTTAGGTAGAGGAGATTCTAGCAGCAGCTGAATCTCATGCTCTACCTCCCATTTTGGTGGCAGCCCTTTTGGAGTTTGAAACACTTCTTGAAAAGACTGAATTATGCTATCCAAACCTTTCAATTCTTGGTTAGAAACCTCAGAAATCTCCATCCCTTTTTGGTTATCCTTCAATAAAAGTAAACAAAATTGAGTATGATTTTTCTGACTTAGTCTCTTGGCATTTACCAAAGCCATCTTAGGCTTGCTTTCATGTGCCTTGATGTTATAGTTTACCCCATTCTTGACCCATTTGTATCGGTTATTTCTCCTCATGAATATAGCATCCCAAATATACAAGTAAGAACTTCCAAAAACCACATCAAATGCATCAAGTGGAATCACATCAGCTTCTACTTCATCAATAAATTGAGAATTAATTCTAAACTTGAACTTGCATTTTCTAGTAATCTGAATTTGTACACCCTTCTTCTCCCATCCCAGGGGATAGGGGTGTGGATGCTCATAAGTTTCAAGACCAAGTTTTCTCACAACCACATCAGAGATTAAATTAGATTGAGAACCAGTATCAACTAACGTATTTACCTCAGTTATCTTGATTTGGAATAGCTTACTCATCTCTGCCTCTTGTTCTGAGTTGTACACTTTGGCAGTCGTGCATCTCAGCCTCTCACCTACATTAGAATCGTCCTCTATTTCAACCTCGGCCTCAATCTTAAAAGCTGCCATGGATTTCTTGCAGTCTTTGGAATGATTTTTTTGGGTGCGACTTTGGATGAAATTTCCAACATGTAGCATCAATATGTCCATCGATATCAAAATGTTTACAATAATTCTTAGAATCCTTAGAAGTGTTTAAAGTGGAGGCAGCCTTCTACCCTTCTTGTCCGGTTGGCTTTGCTCTTTCTTAGGCTGATTTGTTAGTTGTTTGGACTTTGACTCTCCATCTAATTGCTTCTTCTCATATTTTATATAGTATGCTTGCACACAAACTTCATTGAGGTACTGTGGCTTCTTGGAGATGACCATCTTCCTTAGATGAGTATGTAGTCCCCCGAGTATTTGGTGAGAATGTCTTCATCCTCCAAGTCCATATTCAGCAACATGGCTTGCATTTGAAATTCCATAGTATAATCTTGCACACTTTGACCACTCGATTGCCTAAAATACTGCCATTTAATTATTTGATCAGTTTTATGCCCAATAGGATTAAAGTTAGCTCTTAGCAATTCCTTGAATCCATCCCATCTATCTACAACAGACCTCAACTTTTTTGCACAAGTGGCAGGGTAGGTTTCCCACCAAACAAGAGCATGACCATCCATCTTGCAACATGCAAAAGTGATCCTTTGTGCCTCCATGACATTATGCACACTAAAATAAGCCTCCATTTGCTTCAACCATTTACCTCGTAATTATCAATCAACTTGTCACTTAAAGTTCTTGATTTCAACCTTCGTTTCAACTTTGAAAGGAGCATATTCAGATGTGACATTATTCTTGCCTTTGTCTTTTGGAGGTTGTTGCTCTTCATCCTCATGCTCTTCCATGAATTCTTCATCATGGCTCTCTCTTCCTCCTGCACCAAACTTCTTAACGGGAGCTCAAACCACTTCATCCATGGCTTCTTGCTAGTTAGTTGTGAGCTTTTGTTGGTCTGAGATCTCTTTTTGAGGACTCGACATCCCTTCCATGGTGGTCTATACTATTGAAACTCTACGAAACAAATATTTTTCTCCTTCTCTTGACATCCCTCTTGTCCTTCGACTCCACTCTCTTGTAGTATCTCTAAATTGCAAGGTAGTAAGTCTCCGCCTTGTGACATCATTGTCATATAAACCAAACAAGAACAAGTTTCCACAATCCCCAAG
Organism: Taxus chinensis; assembly: GCA_019776745.2. NCBI lineage: Eukaryota > Viridiplantae > Streptophyta > Pinopsida > Cupressales > Taxaceae > Taxus > Taxus chinensis. The sequence goes on from CM034151.1 coordinate 30,802,196, forward strand.
GATATACATATAATCATCTTTGATACCAAAATGATATATAAACTCTATTTTTTTCAACTTTAGAACTTACCACAATCACGACAATTTTGTCCTACTTCAAACTATAGCTTGAAATGACAGTTGATTGCTCTTAGTGAAAAAAAATCTCAGTGTTAGAATTGTTTGAAAACAATATTAATGAAAAGAATTTACACACACACGACATGAAATAATTCAAACTATGACACAAGGGAGCATTATTGCCCTTCCCTACTGGTTTTTCCCTCACATACAAATACCAAGAAGACCTGGAACAAAATACAGCAGTGTTGTTCCACTCCTAAACTCTCCTTCTCTTGGTTTGCTCTACACTTTGCTTCTACAAACAACTACACACAAGATTGCTCTCTTACTCATTGATGCCTCCTACAACCTCTTCTTCCTGCTTATAACATACTTCAGATGTCCTCCCGTGAGCTAAAGACTCCAAAAAGTCATGAGCCAAAAGAAGAGACAATATTTCCCATTGTTTTGGCATTTTATTTTTCGTTTGTTTGTTCCATAACGTAACAACTAATTTCTGCAGTTGACGATTACAGTGAATGCACAACCGCCACTCTGCACAGAGCGGCGGTTTCGCGACTGTCCTCAGAATGCTCAACGTGAGCTCCTTTTCCTCTTCTTTCTTTCTTTTGGTGTGTTTATCTGATGTAGTGTTTTCTGAAGATCCCTATGGATCATATGAGGACCAAGCTGCCCTATGTGCTTTATCCATACCACTATCATGATGGATGCAAGAGTTGCAACAGAAGTGGGTTCACGATGCAGTCACGCAGCATCTCATTCTACAGCTAGTTTCAGATCCTACCTCATCACCCTCGTACTCTTGGGATGGACATTATTTATGGTATGGACACATAGTTTTAGACCCCAAATCTGAGCTATAACACAAAATTCTTCTAAAATTGCACACATCGCCCCCAGTTGGTCATTCAAGATTCTTGAAAACATATGAGTGTGTTCGTAGAAATTTCTTCTGGCATGGAATGAGGGAGGATATCAAGAAAATTGTTGCCAAATGTGATACTTGCCAACGTCACAAACCTGCAATGGTGGCAACCTAGGGCTTACTACAACAATTGCCCGTTCGTACACAAAATTGGACAGATATTTCCGTGGATCTCAATGAAGGCCTTCTAAAATCTGGGGGTAAATCAGTAATCTTGGTGGTGGTGGATCACCTCAACATGCACGCCCATTTCATTGCCTTGACACACCGCTTCAGCCACTTCCCAAAACTTTCTTCATCAAATCTTCCGCCTTCGTAGCTCCCCACTTCAATTGTATCAGACCATGACTCAACCTTTACAAGCCATTTCTAAACAAAGTTATTCCACAAAACAAGAACACAATTAAAGATAAGCTTAAGGTATCACCCGCGGACAGATGATCAAACAGAAATAGTCAATTGTTTGGAAACATTCCTCTGATGTTTTGCCTCCGAGCAACAACATTGGGTCAAGTGGATACCTCTTCCAAAATGGTAGTACAACACAACATATCACATAGCCACAAAAATGACCCCATATGAAGCAGTTTATGGCCAACCGCCACCATCTCCTCTCTTACACTCCAAGCCATTCTCGAGTATAGGTAGTTAACACCACCCTCAATACACATGAGAATATTTTTCGAGTTCTTTGAAAAAATCTCCATGTGGCCCAAAACTGCATGAAACAACACACAGATCAGCACTAATTTGAACGAGCCTTCCGACTTGGGATATGGTTTTCCTCTTATTATAATGATATAAACAATCTTCCTTGAAGATGAAAGGGCACCACAAGCTTGTCCCTAAGTTCTATGGCCCTTACGGGGTTCTTCAAAAGATTGGTCAGTCGCATACAAGTTGGAACTCCCACCTTCCTCTCGTGCTCATCCTGCTTTTCATGTCTCATGTTTAAAGAAAGTTCTTGAGTAATAGGGTCACAACTCAAATAGTACTTCCTCAGCTCAATGCTAAAGGATCCATTATTCTTGAGCCTAAAGCAAGCCTAGATAAGCGCCCGTGCCAACTTTGCAACTGATCATGTTGTCACCCAGAAGTTGCACCCTAATACAGAATGGTGTGTGTACTCTCTCTTCTGTTGACAAAATTGGAACACCTCAACGCTGTGGGTAACCTTGTGACGAAGGTGAACCTCCAGACAGGGTTGGTTCCCTTGTGAATCACCTAAAAAATGAAAACTTTAACAAGGAAAAGGGAGAAAGAATGCAAGAAAAGGGAAATAGGGGTAAAACACCAATAGTTTGATACTTGCATGTAACTCTGCACACAGGAAATCCAAAATCCACACACCTGCACAACTCTAAACTATTTGCAAAATTAATTCAAGGGTTTAGGAACAAAGGACAGCGGTCGAGGGAATAATTTCCACACTAAAGCAATACAATACCCTATCAAACACAATGAAAACTCATAAAATCAGCAGTATGAGAGGGCAAAACGGATTTTATTACTTAGAGGTGCAAATACAAAGCTCTAGAATCAGAGCCCCAACTGCTGCAAGTGTCTAATATCTTTTACAATGCAAAAATCCTTCTTTTATCCAACTAACTGTTGCTGCTAATAATAGATTGTTGTCTATTATTAATTTTATTTAATTCCCCCATGCTGCTGCTCCAACAAGGAATGTGACTGCTACATGTTTCTTTTATTTATTATTTATTCCCTATAATTGGCGCAGAATTAGAAAGGAACTGCAATCGTACTCTTTTAATATTTATTTCCTCTTTTGGCTTATACGGCTTGTCCTTTCTTTGCTTTTTCCTTTTGTCTTTTGGCTGTTTTTTGTCTCTTCTAATTTGTCCTTTTCTGTCTTTTGGCTGACTGTTGTTTTCCTTTTATTATTTATTTTCTTTGCCTGCATGCTGCGCCAACTCTTGTCTGCCTGACTGCCTTTTCTTTTTTTTTCTTTTTTTTCTTTCTTGCTGCTGCTGCGCCAAAAACAGTGACTGCTATGTGCATATTTTATTTATTTCTTTCTCCTTTATCACCCGTGTCACCATATCTATTTGACCAACTGCTGCATGCTAATAAAACCTCTTCTCTTTGGCACCAAAGGTTTAAAATTAGAACCAGCAGTTGCTAAAATTAACAAAAGCATGATTTTAATTAAAATCACTCTCTTTTAGCACCATGTCTATTTGGAGCGGCACTTTTATTTTTAGCAAAAGCAAGCTTTCTTTATCCATCCACTCATGCACTCTTTCAACTACTAAAAATAGAACAGAACTTCTATTTTTAGCTCTTCTTAATGTAGCACCTCTTATCTAAAAATAGCTAAGTGCTATTTTTAACCACGCTATTTTTAGCCAATTTTCCAAAAATAGACAATCCTCTAAAAATAGCCAATTTTCCAGAAATAGCCAAGTGTTATTTTTAGCAATCCTTTGTGTGGAAAATATGGTAACAGATCCATCACAAAGGTCCTAATCCAATGGTAGAGAACACAACCTAAAATTGAAACTTGGTAGCCCCTTCTCTAGATTCAACAACAATTTCTTAATCTTCAGCTTTGAGGATGGAGGATGTTAAGACCCTTCGTCCTACCTTTCTCTTTATAATTTTGTTGTAATAAATGTTATGGACGCATATGCTTTGTAGGTCGTCCCTTTAACTGTTGAGAATAATCCCACATGCATGAGAAGTATGTTATGGATATTCTATAGTACTCACATGTTTGTATTTACCATACGGTAAATATTATGTACTTACATTTACATGATTATTTAGTTAGTAGAATATATTGTTATAATAACAATATATTTTGTGGTTATTTTGTTACACCCATAAAACCTTTAAACAGGTTATTTGTTTGTATGACTTCCTATTTTGTAGGAAGATGTTTGTCTATTGTTATGGCTATATAATAGCCTTCATATTGTTTTCATAATATAAAGAATATTATTTTGTGTTTTGCTCTGTGTAACTATGATCCGAAGTTTTCATTTAGTAACATAGCAATATTAATTTTTTTGCCTATAATGGGATGTTCAGATTTTTTGAAGGGGCGGCATTGTAATCTAATGCCCCAAATCATGGCAACCATATTTCTTGAGAGAAATTTTTATTTATTGCCAATATTTTGTGTTTTGTGAGTGATAGTTTAGGAAAAAATTCTGCAAGTGTGAGGAAGTATTTTGATTGTAGGTGTGAAGAGTAGGAATAGTCAGAAGTAACATATTTTCTGATCTGTATACTTTTGCATGAGAAGTGCAGCTGAAGAAAAATTATGAGGCAAAAAGCTTTGTGAGCCTATGCTGAACCCATCTAAAGAACAGCCTATAATTGCTTTGTGTGCCTATGCTGAACCTGTCTAAAGAACAGCCTATAATTTCTATTTTATGATCTGGGTTCTCCCACAATTTAATGTGGTTTGAAGAAGAATGTTTTAGATTAATGTTGTGTAAAATTTAGCAAAACCCAAATCAGATTTTTATAGAAAACATGAGGATCGTGTACAGTACCTGAATAGTTTAGGATCCATTGTTTGCATTTAGGGACAGTCCATGGATAGACACAAGAGAGATCTGTTTACTTTTGAGTTCATGGTGAAGGTCAAATGTCTGATAAATAAGTTTATTTAGCCACTTAAGTGACTACTCGCAACTGTAAGGGAGTGTCATATTGTCGGCCAGAAATCTGAATTGCAGCAGGTCATCTAGATTTTGTGTGGAGCTCAGTTTGTAGTCCATTCAGACTGTGAAAGTAATTTATGCTCTTCAAACTTTGTGTTTCCAGCCGGACAGATCGTGAATGCATGTGTCAAGAGTAATATACTGCATAGCAACCAACAAAATATCACACAGTCAACTTCCCAATTGATCTCTATTATGGCATTGCCACTCCGATCCAGAACTCCACTGTGTCCCTTCTTCCAAAATCGGTCTCCATTACGGCATTGCCACTCCGATCCAGAACTCCACTATGTCCCTTCAACTGAGCATGATTCACAGTGAGCTCCAAGCCTCCAATGGATCAAACTACTCTTGATCGGCACGACTCCTCTCTGGATTCATGTAAAAAGTGATGTTGCCCAACTAATGAGAAATTTCACGTGAGTTTTGTTAAACAGATAGTTAAATGTCATAAAGCATGCACAGAAAGTGGTAGTTTTGTGGTCTTAAGAAGTTTTTTAATATCTTTTTATTTTAGTCTAATGTTTAAGTTAGTCATTAAAACGTCTTGTTTATTAGTTGTAGTCTTAATTTTATTAAGATCACAGTGGTTCATTTTGTATTAGTTTATTTTTATGTTTGTTTTATATGACTTTGGTGTCTTGTGACCTTGTCATATTTAAAAGTAATAAAAAATCATTATTTTTAAGTATTTCATTCTTTTTAATGTAGTCATCAGCCTTGTAAAGTCTATGTGTCATTCTTTCAGTCTAGATTGTCATAAAAGTCAAATATCATTATACTTTTTGTCCTATCGTCAAAGGGCTCTTTGTGTTCAACTCCATGTATATTCTCGACACAGTCATTACAGAATGCCGTAAAAATGTGTTAAAAAGAAAGTAATAGTCAATTACTTTTTTTTTCATCTTTTTGTCAATACGTGCAATATCAGTGTCCCTACTAGTGTTATTTGCAAGATTCAAACATAAATTGTCATTGTAGTGTCAAGAGTCCTTGTCAAAAGAGTCGTCAAAATTTGTAAAAAAAAAATTGCCTCACTTTTAGCCAAACGCATTTTCGGTGTAACCTGACGTCTGAGTTGAGAGGGAAAATTGTACGATGAGCCTCAAATTCATATTCAATTGAGTTAAGCAGCAACATTACTGGAGGATGGAGGCAAAGGAGGTTGGAGGTCAAACAGCAATCTCTCGCCAGCTACAAGCAACGAGGCTACACAATGAGGTTGTGGCATGTTTTTCAGTTCAACATTTGATTTTCAGTGTGCAATTTGTTTCAGCTGTGTGCAGTGTGCTTCATTTCAGTTTTGTGGATTGATGAATAAATGGAAATTTCACATTGTGGGGGGAACATCACACCGATGTTCCATTTCCATTCTGCTGAAGTCTATTCCTATGTACTTTCCTAATGTGAAAATATAGTGGAAAAATGAAAGCACAAGGTAAAAGCAGCATCATGATACTTGAAGAGGATGAACAGGGGTTCATACCTTGGAAAAGGGTCCATATTTGATGAACAGGGGTTCATACCGGATGAATAGGGTTTCATACTGAGGTTGTTGGTAAGCTTATTTAAAACCATCAGTGCACCAAGATCATAAGCACGCAGGGGCGACAAGCTACAAAAGAAGTGTGATTGTTTTTCTTCCATGATTGCATTAAGGGGGGATGTTATGGATATTTTATAGTACTCACATGTTTGTATTTACTATACGGTAAATATTATGTACTTACATTTACATGATTATTTAGTTAGTATAATATATTGTTATAATAACAATATATTTCACGGTTATTTTGTTACACCCGTAAAACCTTTAAATGGGTTATTTGTTTGTATGACTTCTTATTTTGTAGGAAATTGTTTGTCTATTGTTATAGCTATATAATAGCCTTCATATTGTTTTCATAATATACTGAATATTATTTTGTATTTTGCTCTATGTAACTCTAATCCAAAGTTTTCAAAGTAGTAGTTTGCTTAAGTAGAACTAGTATAAATGTGATGCATAGGTTGTGTAAAGCATCCACAAATTTAATTCTATTAAGCTTGGTCAAAGGAGGTTGCCCCCTCAAAGTGGCTTGTGATTTTGTAATGCAATTCCAATCTTTCAATGCGATAAAGTTATTTCTATTTCATTTCGCATCATAATTTTTCCATATCTCATTGTTGACCTAATTTGTTGCATCGAGGATTGTCATGTTGTGGAGGTAAATGTCAACAAGGTGTCGACAATGAAGATATTTGCAACAAAAAAGTGTTAGTCCAACTACTCAATAAACATAATCACATGCACATTTATTTCAGATTTTAAGACATTATTTTAATGTTTCAATAGTGTGCACAACATTTATATTGACTCATCCCAGGGTAACATGTGTCCGAAGAAAATTGATATTTGTAAGGGTTCACAAACATGGCCTATCAATGTCAACATGTCAGAAGCAATTGGATCCAAAAAATGGTATTGCTAAAGTAGGCACATAAACCATAGGTATTGAAACTAGGTATACACATGTAGAAGTTGATCCTATGACTTGAGAACTGGATATATTTCTTCTATTTCTAAAAGTGCCTTCCTCGTAATTTTGTTTTCATAATAGAGTGCCATCCTCACAAAGTTAAATCTATTCCTCTCTAATCAAATCCGCTCACTATACCTGGACTTTTTCTAGCCTCGAAATTCTTCTTTCTAAGTCTTTCTGGGCATAATGATGTCTTTAAGTGTTTCCTTCATTCTTCACCATCTCCTCACTTTGCCTTAGTTAGATATGGCCCTGCCCCCTCCTCCCTCTCTCCCTCCCTCCCCCCTCCTCCCTCTCTCTATTTCTTATATGGGAGATCAGATCTGGGCGGCTAGTGACAAATGACTTGTTTTTCTCTTTAGCTTCTTTTCCAAGTTTGCAATCCTTGTCCAAAGCACGTGCTATTTGAGTCCTCCAAGTCACTTCCAAAAATTATATTGGATTCAAAATGCAATAAAACCATCTATTTTTTGGCCCCAACTTCTTTTATAAATTCTCTCAAGCACTCCAAAGTTTTCTTCTTGAAATTAAATGGAATTCCATGTCAAATATGTTGTCTTGGATTTGTACAATCCCTCCACAAAGCCTCATGAACTTGCCTCCCCAAAGTTCTTCCTATCCAAGTTCTAATCTTGCAGACTTGATAATGAGTTTTGAGGCTCTTTTACAACTCAAAGGTATATATATTTTGCCCATGTCAAAATAATTTTCAAGAGAATCTTATTCATTCTCCTATGTTTATTCAAATACATATAGGAGAGTGTTGATAATTATACCAAAGCTAAAAATGAGATAAATTATATGTTATAGCCAATTCAAAGCATAATAAACAAAATGTACATAGTTTGACATCAGGATTTGAGAACCAAGATCAGTGCTCTTGATTGAATTGGATACAAACTAATATTGAGATGAAACAAAGCTTGGTAATTCATATACCATTTATGGGGTGATGCCATGGATCAAAAGAAAAGTTTGGCACTTACAAAGTGCAAGATGAATTAAATCATTAATATTTGCTAGTGTGATATGAGCACAATTAAGACAATGACAGAGACACACAGTGATAGCCGCAACTTTACATATGTTGTACTGTAATGTCCCCTTTTCCAATCGAAGACTTTTGGCCCATTTTGTCAACCCGATGGCCAAAGGAAAAATATAAGGGTGACTTAAGTTATAATAAATTATTATAAAGTGCTATAAAAAAATAAAATAAAATTATTAAAGCACTTATATTAATTTATTTAGCTTAATAAAAATAAATTGTAATCCCTATGGAAAATACGATTTGCCTTAAGGGGCAAAAGTCATTGTAAAGGGATTTATTATATTTTAATCCTCCTAGAAAGGATAATGGCGACTTGGGCCAAAAGGGAGTCATGAAGCCTAGGGAAGATAAAAACATAATTAATTTATGTATTTTCCCTAGAGAAATGCGACTTGCACTAGGAGGGAAATATTGTTGGGAAAAACATTTAATATGGAAAAATATTAAATGTTTGCATAGGAAAAATCATGTGAGCTCATTGGCTGATTTGGAGGTTGGTTGTTGGCTCTTTTCCTTTAAAAGGGAAGTCGACTTGCCTCTTCTATATTCCAGATTTTTATATGATATTTCTCTTGCATTTGAGCTTTGAGCTTTTGCAAATTATATTCTAAGGACGAAAAACCTTAGTTTATACCTCTTGTGGACGAAAACCCCAAGGGATTGAGAGGGTTTTTCACTCAGAAATTCTCATTGATGGTAATAATATTTTTAGTGTTATTTTCAGTCATTTCCAGTAGTGTATTTTGAGGGTATTTTGGAGAATAAATTGCAGCAGTTCTTCTTTTATTGTGGGACTGATTTGGCGTGTTCTTTGAGGTATTTAAATCTGATTTCTATTGTCAAATCATTTGCAGATTTTTGTGAAGTGAACTAAAGTAATTTTATAATTTTTAAAGGGTTTTCACAGTGGTTTTTAGACAGTTTTATAATCAGATTTCAGATCTGATTTCTGAGTTGATTTGACATCCAAAAATTATGATTCCCATATGAATGAGTTCCTAAAAATATAGGCAAGCATTTGGGATAGAGTAAATAATTTTTGGAACTCATTTGATGCCCTAAATGTCGTGGGCCGAAATAGTAGGAGGGTCAGATCTGCATGTTTGGTAGTTGCTGTTATAATTTGGTTTACATCATCTTGTTCCTTGTATTTTTCCAAGTTCGGGGCATATGTCATTTGTCTAGATCGGAGTTGTGTAGAAAAAGTTGTGCTATCTTGAAGATTGCAGCAGTTAGGGTTTCAAATATAAATTATTTTTCAGTTGTTGAAAAATCTGATTTTTGCCATAATGGTCATAAATCAACCTTTGGGTGTTTTAATTGGATCTAAAATTGTTGGAGAACAAGAGAGACCCCATTTGGGGGATCTTACAGTGGTATCAGAGCAATGTTCCTCCCACCTGGAGGGTTTTTGATTTGATGTAGCCACGAGAGGTTGGTGATAGAGTTGAATCATGGGAGTTAGACAGAAAAGCTTTCCATGGAATATGGATAGCGATCTTTTTAGGGAAATAGTAGACACCCATCAGCAGATGATGCAGACCATGCAGCAGTTGATGGATGTGGTTAGGTCAAGAGGTACGAGAGAAAGTTTGAGAGTCAGACAAGATCGGAGGCCTAGATCATCATCACTTTCTATTCACAGGGGTCCAACGCCACAATACAAGGAAGCTGAAGTGATTAGCATATTTGAGGAGTATAGCATTCTTCCTCAAGATGTTAAGGAGAATCTTCCTTTCATGGACTACATGGACATGCACCCGAAGATTGGCTACAAGACTGAGCAGGCAAAAGAGGAATATCACACTATAGCTTCCGAATGGTTGATACGTGGAAGGAACAGAGAATCTTCACAGATGGATGATACAACTCTTCATGAGAGCGCTTTGGTGTCTTCAAATTCTAATGAGGTATGCAAAAATTTATATGATGAATTGGATAGTGCTGATTTGAATTTGGTCATATCATCTACACATGAAGATAAATCAGAGTTGCAGCCAAGGGAAGAAGAAGAAGAGCCTAGAGAGAAAGTGCAGGAAAGGAAATTTGTATATGCAACCAATGAAGATGTAATGGAAACTCTGAAAAGGTGTGAGGAATGGAATAGCAGAGCTAGAGCTTCTAGGTTGGTAGCCGCTCAAGCAAGACAACACCTACAAGAGTTCAAGGAAAAGATGTCTTCGCTTAGTGGGCAGCAGGGTATGAGGAATGTCATTCCTCAAGAGAGGGCAGCCGGGAGCATGGAAATACCTTTCAAAGGAGGATTGATTGCACAGATTAAAGATGGTGTGGAAGAAAGTATGCCATCTCATTTATCGCAGCAGCTGATTTATGAGGAATTTCAGCCCATTGTAGACACTAATACTCAGATTTTGTGGCAGCAAAAGTCAAGACATTTTGAAGACCAAGATTGACGTCGATGTTGGCGATACTCCAAGGTATGATGAACATAATAATACATCTTATTTATTGTTGCCTAGCCCAATCTATTTTCATCATGGGATGCATGATATGGTAGAAGATGAAGTCTTCATTTTAGAGTTTGTTGAACCATTGGTCCAAATATATGAGCAACTTGTTGATGGAATATGGTGGCAAGTTATAGCTCACTTGACAGGTACAGGGGTCAGGTTGGTAGAACATTTCAGCATGTTTTGTCTCTTGTGCATGACACTTGGACAAAACAAGATCAGAATTGCTTGAGGGCAAGCAATTTTGGGAAGGGAGGACTGTAATGTCCCCTTTTCCAATCGAAGACTTTTGGCCCATTTTGTCAACCCGATGGCCAGGAAAAATATAAGGGTGACTTAAGTTATAATAAATTATTATAAAGTGCTATAAAAAAATAAAATAAAATTATTAAAGCACTTATATTAATTTATTTAGCTTAATAAAAATAAATTGTAATCCCTATGGAAAATACGATTTGCCTTAAGGGGCAAAAGTCATTGTAAAGGGATTTATTATATTTTAATCCTCCTAGAAAGGATAATGGCGACTTGGGCCAAAAGGGAGTCATGAAGCCTAGGGAAGATAAAAACATAATTAATTTATGTATTTTCCCTAGAGAAATGCGACTTGCACTAGGAGGGAAATATTGTTGGGAAAAACATTTAATATGGGAAAATATTAAATGTTTGCATAGGAAAAATCATGTGAGCTCATTGGCTGATTTGGAGGTTGGTTGTTGGCTCTTTTCCTTTAAAAGGGAAGTCGACTTGCCTCTTCTATATTCCAGATTTTTATATGATATTTCTCTTGCATTTGAGCTTTGAGTTTTTGCAAATTATATTCTAAGGACGAAAAACCTTAGTTTATACCTCTTGTGGACGAAAACCCCAAGGGATTGAAAGGGTTTTTCACTCAGAAATTCTCATTGATGGTAATAAGATTTTTAGTGTTATTTTCAGTCATTTCCAGTAGTGTATTTTGAGGGTATTTTGGAGAATAAATTGCAGCAGTTCTTCTTTTATTGTGGGACTGATTTGGCGTGTTCTTTGAGGTATTTAAATCTGATTTCTATTGTCAAATCATTTGCAGATTTTTGTGAAGTGAACCAAAGTAATTTTATAATTTTTAAAGGGTTTTCACAGTGGTTTTTAGACAGTTTTATAATCAGATTTCAGATCTGATTTCTGAGTTGATTTGACATCCAAAAATTATGATTCCCATATGAATGAGTTCCTAAAAATATAGGCAAGCATTTGGGATAGAGTAAATAATTTTTGGAACTCATTTGATGCCCTAAATGTGTGGGCCGAAATAGTAGGAGGGTCAGATCTGCATGTTTGGTAGTTGCTGTTATAATTTGGTTTACATCATCTTGTTCCTTGTATTTTTCCAAGTTCGGGCATATGTCATTTGTCTAGATCGGAGTTGTGTAGAAAAAGTTATGCTATCTTGAAGATTGCAGCAGTTAGGGTTTCAAATATAAATTATTTTTCAGTTGTTGAAAAATCTGATTTTTGCCATAATGGTCATAAATCAACCTTTGGTGTTTTAATTGATCTAAAATTGTTGGAGAACAAGAGAGACCCATTTGGGGATCTTACAGAAAAGTTTGGCACTTACAAAGCTTGGTAATTCATATACCATTTATGGGGTGATGCCATGGATCAAAAGAAAAGTTTGGCACTTACAAAGTGCAAGATGAATTAAATCATTAATATTTGCTAGTGTGATATGAGCACAATTAAGACAATGACAGAGACACACAGTGATAGGGGCAACTTTACATATGTTGTACACTCCATTGTATTAGGTATGTATAGAGTACAATGATATACAAAGAAGCTTCTAGACAAAAGGAAGCTTCTACGAGAAGTAAGGATTTTAAAGAAAGGGAACTTCTAAGAAAATAAAGATGTACATAGAGATACATTCAACATTTAAGAATATGCAATAAACCCATGTGACAATTTAAAACATTTAATGGGGTACTCTAACCCATGTGACCATATTTAATAGAATGCAGTATGCACTAGTCCATGTGACTAAATCCACCAGATCATATCATTTGGTATTAGAATCTATCAATCATGGCAATCAAATCTAGTCCTCTTTGTTAGATTATGGTACTTCATAATGTATCCTCCAACAGGGTGCACGTGTGTAAACAGGGTGCACTTCAGCAGAGCGTATAGCCATAGAGAACAGCAGTCCCAATCTTGGCTGTCCTATTTTTGACAGTCCTATTCTTGGATGTCCAGATTTGGCAGTTACTTAATTTGTAGTTTGTTTTCCAGTTTTAGAAAAGCAATTCTTTATTTAGCAGTTTGCTTTTGTAAAGTTTGACTTTGTCTATTAGAAGGTGCAAATCCATGGGATAAAATTAAGTCAAGGGTTGATTTAATTTTCGGATGGATCAAATTTTAGGGTCCAGGCTATTTTAGGGTCTCTTCTTCAGCTATAAAAGAAAGCCTATGGTAGATCTTTTATTCATCCAATTTTCCATCCACAGCGAGTGTTTTCCAAAGATGTGTTCCAAAGCATTGTAGCTTCTGTTTTCTGATTAATAAAGCAGTGTTGTGATTTGGAGCAAATCTGAGAATTTTTCAGTTAGCATTTCTCTAATATATGCAATTGTAGATTCTAGAATTTCAACTTTGGTAGTTTTGATTGGCTTTCAGCATTAAGATATCTAGTTGAGGGTTCTTTAATATCAAAGTCTGCGTACCATCGTGTAGGGGAATTTTCAACACTCACAAGGGTGTCCATGTTTTTCTCTTACTAGATCTAGCATTCTTAGGCCTTGTCCAATCAAGGATTTCAATCTACAATTAAAAGGATTGTAGATGTAGAAACTAACAAACAAGGTCTATGGAGTGCTTAGTACAACTCCATTGCAATATATAAACAAATAACTTAATGAAAAGTGAGAGCTAAAGGGAATGAAATTTTCCAAATTTCATCTAGGACTTTAAAGTCAAGATGGAAACATTGGAAGAGGAAAGGAGAGATGAAATACCACATAGGCTAGGTCATTATTATCCAATACATACATGGCTGACCAGAAATTGGTAACAATAGTTCTTGCAGTATCGTATTGTCAACTTTGTGTGATCCACCAATAGATTGATCGACAACTATGTTACTAGATTCTTCAAAACCAACCACGACCTACCCTTCCCCTTCCTGTACCCTGCCAAAAACTTTTTCAAATTAAGCTCTGATCCAAAACTGGTTCCCCTTGGAAATGTCCCCGGTTCTTCATAACCACCAATTCCAAACCGTCGGCTTTTCCAAGCTGGTTGCCAGGAAACTGAAACAAGTACGTAAACAGCTCCGAAATGCAGAAACGCAGATTTTTGAAAAACCCTTGGTATGGAATGGCACATAAACCTCCGTATAGTGTATTATAAAATGTGTGTGTGTGTGTGTGTATAAAAATGCATAATGCTCATTTTCGGTCCATAAAAGATAAAGCACTAAAAATATATGGTATTCATGAAAGTTCAAAACATTCAACATGCTTAAAAATTCACGTGCACATAATTACAATCAAGAGAATGTTTTGTAATGGGCCAAAGACATGTTTATATAGTTATTTAGCAAGTTTAAGGTGTGCACTATAGGGTTTGACTTTTTTGGAATTTTTGACTCTTTTTTTACTTTTCTAGCAACTTTTATTATGACTTTTTTGGTGATCGGGATAGGGGATGTTTCAAGCATGTTTCCAGTTTGGTTTCCATACTGGAAACATCTGGATGCAGGTATGGGGGGCAGGGGCATTTCCTTACAACGTACTTTCCATGACAAACGCATGGCAGACTTAGCTGAAATGTTTTTATAAATAGATGAACCTAGGTTCTAAACTAATCCACCTTATTTCTAACACTCCCCTGCCCCTCCCGTCTCCTCAAAACCTAACCCAACCACCTCTAACCCCACTTTTCTTTATATTTTAGTATTTGTATGTTTCCAAGATGAACCATATCCAAGGTCCCCAAAAAATCAGCATCCTTTATACCTATATCCAAACTTGTTTCCTAATAACTTGGATTGGCAACGTTATCTACTAATGAAGGGGCAACTTTCAACCTAACAACATCTCCTCAATCTGATAAGATGATTTTTGGGGCATATGAGTTGGACCCTCTAATAAGAAAGCTCGTGTCATACCAAGTCAACTTCTAAACAAAGAACCCTCATAAATGGTTTACGAATTACAAAGCTTCATATCCAAGCTGTGTCAGAACAAGCAATGTTGTATTCAAGCAATAACCAGTCACTAGTCTGGTAATTTGAAGAAAACTGGCAATATTCAATCACTAGTCAGCATTATATACAACCACTAATCTAATATGTTTTCTTGCAGTATGTGAAAAATTCAGAGGTCTTGCTAATTTTTGGATTTGGGTAAGACACTAATTCTTCATCCGAATATTTCATTTCTAACCATCCAGTAGAGACTTGAGACAGACAATTGAAAATTTATAATTTCATTCAAACCACTAAGAACATCAATACTAAAATGCATTACAGTTCAAAATGATTGTCTATGGAAACATCAAAGATCTAAATTGAAAAGCTCCCTATCTCCATGACTACGTCGCTAACATGTTTAGCTCCTCCACGGACAATTCTATACTTTTAATTTCAATGAAATTTTACTGATATCACAGAAACATTTTATAGAAATGAGTATATACATAGAGGGGATGAGGCTTTTTACAAGAATATGCAAGCACTTGAAAAATATATATTTAAAATTTAAGCAAAACATTTTCATAATATCATTTTTAGCTTGCCATGGAGCAGGCGTCATACCTGTGGCATGAAATTGCGTCCAAGACTCGTTGAGAAAATCAATTAGCCCGCCAACAACTGAAGCTGAGCTGTCAACATTCATGTTTCCCTTTCCACGTAAAAGGAAAAAACAAATTAAATTTATGCACTTCCTTTCCCTTTCCATATAAAAGGAAAACACAAATTAAATTTACGCACTTCCATAGGCACTTGAGGGAAAACTTCCACAACTTAGGACCGTAAACCTAAGGATAATTTTAAGGAATCCTGCATTTTTTAAAATCTAGAAATCAAACCACTTTTTTTAATAATTTTTCTTCTATTTCACCAAGATTTTTATGAAACGAGATCACTTTTAATGTCATTTAGGCCAAAAAAGATCAATCAAAGGTATGTTTACTTGTTTAGAAGATTGTTTACATAATTGTTTAGTATGCCTGATTGACTGTAAACTAGGTTGTGAATGCCGATTACAATAATAATAACGAGTATTTTCACCATCATTTAAACAAAACTGGTCTGCAGGAACCATCAAAGTGTGTTGATAATGTGATTCGTTTTACTTGAAGTATAATTTACACAAATTTAGGCAGATCTTCATTTCCAAATGTTTCGAAAATTGCAAGTATCTTTAAGAATAATTTCAAAAAAGGGGCAAACACTAGCGACTAGAATTATCCATTGTCAGCATCCACAATTTTCAGCTAGGGCACAAAATATTGATCTAAATTTTAACTTTATTTAAATAAAACTTACCACGGGGAATTTCGCACCTGCGCCTTCTGTCTCTGCTTTTGCATGGAACGAAGTTTTCTGGCTTACTGTGGGGAAACTGTGGATTAATTTTATCCATTGCTTCTGCGAAAGTGTGCCAGGAATATGGAATTTGGTTGTTTTTTGTCGAAATCCGTGGGTGAGAGCTAAAGCTGTGTGTCGATTTGAGAGTTTAGTTAAATTGTTTGAGAGGAAAGGTTTTGGATTATAAGTTGAAGCGAAAGAATGCCGGGATGGAGCCTGAATTATGTTTAGGTGCCTCATCGGATGTGGCATCAAGCATAAACTCCGTGCAGCATGTTCAATGAAAGGGTAATTTGAAATGCAACGAAAGGAGTAGATTTGTTTACTGTCTACGTCCGGGAGATGCATATGTTCACTGCTAGGATAGAAACCTTAGGTCTGAAAATTGACAGGCTGTGGGCCGTTTTTTCTGATTTAACCGTAATAATATTAGGAAATCGTAGACTTTGACGGGTTAAAAATTTAGAAAACCATATAATATTTTACATAGTTCTGAATAAATAAATGTTATTTGTAGAAGAAGAAGAAGAAATTTTAATGTCCACGAGGCTACCAAAGACAGCCTATGGGACAATACATCTTGTTATAGATCTTTCTGACATTTAGATCTCCTGTTGATGAGGTTGATAATCAACTCCCCTGTTTTTTTCTACCATAATCTCGTTGAAATATCCTGAAAGGATGCAGTAGCCATTGTGCTAGCAAATTAGGCCCTAATGTCCTTATAACCATTACACTCCAACATGAAATGTGAACAAACCACAGAAATATGTATAGAAAATATTGAAAGTTACGATCACTGGAAAGAACTAAACTGTCAACAAAATTTGATTTGAGAGGCATTGATAGTTTGAAATTCCAATACATTTATAATAAAAATGCCTTGGGACATCAATTTTGAGACGCTTTTGTTATATTATTTAGTTACATATTCCGTTGATTAGGGGTTAGGGATCCCCTGTTAGAGACCATAATTTTAAGAGTTTAGAATGTTAAGTTGAAATGTATTTTTTCCGTTAAAAAAATGATGTTTCTGCATAGTTCAACAAGTCGACATGTTATGGAGGTGTTTTTTGACATTTTTTTAATGAAAAAAGGTCATATATTATATTAAAAGAAACGTGATGTAAGATAATTTCAACAAAGAAGCGGGCGGTATGAGAGCACGCCCCAAAGCCACGAGCAAACTAGACCAATCCTAGGAATACATCGAAAACAACTTAGAAAAAACCAAAGTTAAGCAGTTGCAGTAAAAAGACTAGAAGAGGGAGAGTCGTGATCATCTAGCCAACCAGGACCAGGAAGGTCTTTTTCAATGTCTAATACTTGCTTACCAGAGCCCGGGGGGTCTTCTTCTTCATTGTCAGTAGTAACCCGTGTGGGAGAAATGGCAATAGCCATCTAGGGGAACTTATCTGACAGAGGTAGAGGCAAAGACGGGAGGTTCCACCCGTCATAGATGTGCAACTCAGAAGCAGCGAGTAAGCCCCAATTGAGCTGACGAGTAGGTGTGCCCCAACTAAGTTATCGAGCATGCTAGGGGGAGCCCCACCCCTGATGGGGAGCTGAGGGAGATGGACTTCTCCGTAGTTGACTGCATGGAGATCGGCAATCACAGCTGAAAAGAGCATTGTTGGGAACAACTCTAACGACCTCCTCAAGGATGGTCACTACGGGGCGAAGAGCGATGTGAGGGTGAAGGTGGCTCTCGAGCAACATTGTAGGGGGCATCACCCAAATGATGCAAAAGAGTCTAGAGGTACTCCACCTCAAGGGCCACCTTGTTGGATTGAACTTTAATATATAACAGCACAATGGAGATAACCACTGATTTATTATACATGGAGAATTGTTGAACAACTTTAGCATTAGCAAAAAAAAGAATTCCTTTCTTTCCATAACCAAAATAGAATTTCCCCTCTAAAAACATGCCAAATCTAGGAAAACATGTGAGGTAATATGGGGTTATATCCTAAAAGAATATGTTTCCAGGTAAAACACTCTGGTCGGAGGGGAAAAAAGAATGAATGAATCTAATTCCAAGCTCGTTGGGCTTTGGAACAAAACCAAAACAAGTGCGATGAGGTTTCTAAGTGCCAACAAAAAGGACATTTGGAAGCCAAAACACCAATTTGACCCAGTTGAGCACCAATCTGGAGACCTTGATTTAAGATATACCATAAAAATGTGTAATTTTGGGCTCAACACAAGCAAACCAGACAAATTCGAACCTCCTTCTCTAGCAGGAAGGAGAGGAATGAAGCCCCCACCAAGTGTTGAGCTTTTCAACCATGGGAAAATGAGGTGAGAGCCAGCGATATCCTTTACTAGCCGAGTAATTTTGAAATGGGGTATCCATGAACCACTTTTAGTTTGTCCACCAAGGGTAGGAAGGACAAACAGAGATCTTATGATTCATATGATCTGAAACTTGGTCCCCTTTCGAATAGCCAACTTAAACACATTCACCTAACCATGACCCTTATACCCCACATTAATATTAATTTAATTATTTATAATTAAATTAATACTCATCCTCACTTCATTCATTATTTAATTACCTCAATTAAAACCAATTGCCACCTCACCCCACCACCTCACCTAGACACCTCACCATAGACCTATTCATAACATGTTTCCATAACTAACTAAGACTTAGCCCTACTTACCTTAATGAACTAAGACTTAGTATAACCCTAAAAGCACATGCCTATTCTCCCTCTAACCACATTCCCGTGTATCTAAGTGCAACATTCCATTTAGACCCGGCACAAAATGAGCAAAAGCTGGAAGAGGATAGCCAAGATCTACTATTTTAGGCAACCTAGGATATCCCACCTTAACCGACGCCGATCAACCTGAAACCGACACCGGTAACCCTAAATCGTCATCGGTTACCATATAACCATTTTGGTAACCTTGTTTGAGAGGTTAGACACATTCTCAAGTTTTGGAGCAAAGGAGATTTGCATGCAAGCAAGAACCAGAGCTCTTTCACACATCCAGTAAGCCATAACCAACACAACCATTGATCAAAAGGTTTTTGCATTCACAGGAGCACTCCGGGAAGCACTGCCATGACACTGACCACCATTTCACGGATCAACCATCACCACCACCCAGCCATTGAACCTGCACAGTAGTAAGTGTGTCTCTAACCTGCACCACTTCATTTCTATTCAATTTATAAGAGTTCTTCACCTTTGTTTATCAATCATCAGTTATATTTTCACCCCACCACTATTGCCTTCCTGTGAACCTGACCATTCCCATCACTCATAACCCTTTTAATCACCTCTATCTACCCCTGAGTACCTCTGAATATTCCCAACATCTCCCCAGACCTAAACCAACTCCTCACCATCTCTGATCTAGTCTCAGACAAATCCCCAAAACCATGAACTATTGAGTTATTACCAGCCCACAGTAACCGTCGTCGGTTCTTACTAAATTATCATCGGTCATACCAGACTGACGTTGGTCTCTGTATTTGGCAGTCCTACTAATACCAGATCCCAATAACCCTTTTTAAGTGATTCAAGTGACCTTGGAATCTGACCCTGACCTGTTCCAACACCTTAGTTGTTTACCTTATTTCCAGATCTGATCATAGCCTAGCCTGTTATGTTAGATTTTCTTATTGTATTTGGATGAGATACCTAAATCATATCAACTACAGTAGGATTCTATTTACTTATGTTATTTCTTACATTAAATTGTATTAAACAGTGGGTTGACTGCCACCGAGGAAGTATCACACTTCCTGGATCTAGCACATGCTAGGCAGCCCACTGACATATATTATTTAATCCTCTTTTTGTGGTCTTGTTGTGTATTTCAGGTAGTTCCTCCTAGCCAAAAGGAAGCTCTCACAGTCAGCATTGGATCAAGAAGTCAGAATGCGTGCAACAACCTTCAAACCGACCATCACAACAGGTATTCCTCCTTGGCCCACACCCTTATCTATTTCGTCAAAAACTTAAAGAAAATGGTGAAACATTTTGGCACGCCCGGTGGGACCCTCTCTTGGGTTCATTGTATTTTCTTCATTATAGGGAAAAATCTGTGTGTTTGTTTCTTTTTTAAAAAGCTTACACATTTAATTCTTCTCCCTGGTAATATTCCTTTCTTTCTAATTGTCTAAACAACAATTTTTCATTTGGTGCTTAAAATGAATACTTCTTTTCTTTCTTGCATTGCATTAGTGAAAGAGCATCCCTCTTCCTGTTCATCACTTATTACATCAAATATCACACTTCGATTTGGGTTTAAAACACTTGCATTACATTCTGATTTGTTGCATTATAGCTCACATTAAAAATGAGGGCAACCTATATGCTGGAAGTCATGCCCAGCTGATGGTTGACACAATAGAATCGTAGAAAGCACATTCTTTCTCTCTCTCTCTTTTCCAAACTGCACAAATTGGAATATATACATCTTCTTAAACAACATCCCACCTGGAAGAAGCTGTCAATGATCACATGATCAGAGGATTGACAGTGGGCACCCAGCTAGTTATCTCTATCTAGTATCCCATTAGAGGACATCCCCCCACCATAACATAACCTGAAACCTCACCTTTAGAATTTCCTTCTTCGTAGGAAGCCTTCCCAACCAAAAACTCTACTCTAAATTCATGAGTCAGTCTTTTAAATAACATAAGCTAAACACACTAAAATCACTTGTTGGATTATGTATTTTTCTTAGCTTTGTGCTTGACTTGTGTTTTGAGGTGTGAGGATATGATTCTTCATTTTTATTTTTTCCTTTCACACTCCGTCATCACAGTTGGAGTATTCTGACTTTCTCAGAGTGTGTTAGGACCTCATCTTATCATCCCCAGACTTCTGGGTTGATTAATCATCTAATCTAAATTCACAAAATTTCATTTTTTTCTCATTCTTCAGATTTCACAGTAACCGGCATCAGTCCAGTGACCGTCGTTGGTTTACATCTGACCACCATCGGTTTACCTAACCGGCGTCGGTTCCTTGTTCTTTTGGTTAATTTACCCAAAAGACACTTATCTCATCTTCTCTTTTGTTTTGAGTCTCTGTGTATCATTGTACTCTCTGTACTCTGATAACAGTCACCCTATACAACTTTCCTGTCTGATAATCATCAGTTTCTACCTCATTTGCTGAAACTGTCATTTCCTCATAGTAACCGGTATCAGTTCCTGTAACCGACATCGGTCACCCCTTAACCATCATCGGTCAGCTAGACCGGCATCGGTCACTCTGTTTTTTATTTTAATCAAAACATTTACCAACTTTTCCTCCCATAATTTGTTTTGTCCCATCTCTGTTGTTCCCTGTGTCATTTACAGAGTATAGTTCACCTGATATATGTTGATTCACATGGTGTTGACTCGTAGCCAAACTAACGCCCTTGTGTTTCACGCTAGCCGTCAGCCACTCCCACCTAGTCCATCACTGCCATCCATTCTGTCACCTATGGATCTGACTCAGCTTATCCCCATCGCTACCGGTGATGAGGAGTTTGTGAGACTCCTCGACCAAAATCCCGCTGCCCTCCAGTACTACCTTGCTCATTCTTCCACCCGAGATTCCTCAGGACAGTTAATATACAACATGCTCGTATCTATCCCCCCTGCTCTAGCCCCCACTTCTACATCAGCTAGCACTAGTTTGGTTCTACCATCATCCACTTTATCACCTGTGGTGTCTCAGCTAAATCCCACAGCTGCTATAACTACAACATCTACGTCATCGATCACACCCACGACATCGATTGTCCCTTTGACAGTCACTATGAGTATAGCTTCATCTACACCCGCCACTTCACATATACCCATTGCATCGCAACCACCTCCAGTGTCAACAACTTACACCCCTTTCCAAAACCTCATCCTTTCTATCCCACAATCCTTACCCCCAATTGCCACTAGAGTTGTTACGACTACCCCACCCACTTACACATACTACCAATAACCCCTGACCTCATCTATCACTTATGATAGCTATGTGCCACCTACATCTATTCCTCCAGTGTAGTTCTCATACTCAGCGCCACCATACACCAAGCATACCACCCACCTCATACATTCAGCATCAACCCCCTTTTTCTACAGGGGCACCCATTCATCCCAACCTACTAACGACCTCATTAAAATGATGATGGAGAAGATGCAGACCTTAGAAGCATCTGTTTCTGGCTCCCGTAATTCTTTAACATATGATGAAATTTGTAATGAGCCTATCCATCCATCTATTCCCATTCATCCTTACCCAGTGCATTGGGAAATGCCTAAATTCAATCACTTCAATAGTAAAGAAGACTTGCAACAACACTTGTGGTCATTCAAACATGGGTGTTATCTAATCGCCCACGATGACGCTTTGCTCCTACGAACTTTCCCAATGTCCCTGATAGGACCATCATTGGAATTGTATAGTGGACTACCTTGACATTATATTTATTCCTTTATCAAGTATCCCAAGCCTTCCTAGATCATTTTTCAATCAATGTTACCAAGAAAGTCACCATGACCGATCTCTATTCAACCCGACAGTATGAAGATGAATCTATCGCATATTTTGTTGCCCACTGGCGGAGTCTTATTAACCAATTGACGTTCCAACTACCTCAGACTGAACTTATTGAGTTGTTCACTAGAGCTTGTGCCAGACACATCTCACCAACTCTGCAAGTCCAAACCTTCCGAACCTTTGATGAAGCATTCACCATGGCCCGAAAACTAGAAATTTGTGCCATTAAAGAAAAGAAAATCCAATTATGGAACAAGAACACCCCATTCAAATCAAACGATTCTTCTTCATCTTCAAAACCCCAAAATAACTATTCAAATCCCAAAGGATCTTACCAACGCGGTAGTCCTCAAGGCGGGTCCACCTTATCCTTCTAATCAGGCCCAACCTTCTTCCAATCTTTCTCATGTCCAGGCCTTTCAACTTCGGTAGGAGCAGTGGAAGTACACTTTGATTGGAGAGCCCTATTCTTCAATCTTGGAAAAACTTCTTAAAGCCAGAGCCATTACACTTCCTCCCATAAAACCTCATACAGGTTTTGATCCTACTTGTCCCTATGCCATGCATGGTATAAATAACACAACTACTGTAATTATCATCACGTTAAAGGACATAGTGATGGTAACTGCATAACTTTTAAAAACATTGTTCAAGAGATGATAGACAATGGAGACCTTGTCATAGACAACCTGAATGTGCCAGAAAATCAGAATTTGCACATCTTCAAAAATCCATTCCCTAATCATAAACCATCATCTAATCAAAATAGAAAACCTTCATCCAATGACAACAACGTCTGTGAGGTTCACGCAGTTTTTGATATCATGCCAATTGTTCCTCAAAACCTACCTACTTCATCTATTGAGGAAATCTTGGCATGAGCTCCTCCACCCACAGAGGAGCATACCTCTTCTACTCCTCCACCACAGAGGAGTCCCCCTCATCTCCCCTTGCTCTCATGGAGGAACCCACACTTTCTACCGATGTCGTGTCATCGTCTGCTTCCCAGCCTTCTGAATTGTCAACACTTGTTATTCTCCCATCCACAAGAGAATCATCATCACCTTCTCCTCCACTGAGAGAGAAGTCTACCTCACCTGACCTATTATCTCTCCTACCCATGGGAGATTCTTCAGACATGTCACTACCTGTTGGGGACAGTTCTCCCCTAGCATCCCAGGACCCTATTGACATGATCTCGACTCTCTTACCTACAGAATCTGAGGCCAGCCAATTCCCTGTCTCACAAACATATTTTACAGGGATTTCCACCCAACCCATTCCATCCTCTTCTTCAGTAGTCCCATTTTCACAGTTGGTGATCATTTGGATTACGTTGATCATTCCATGCTCTAGGGATGTCTTTGGCTCCCCGTTTTGACCCAAATGCAAATGTTTCCTGAAGATACTTCCACGATCTACCCAAAGGTATTTTCAAAAACCAAAACTACACTAACCATGCCGATTGAAATGACTTCCTCTTCATCATCCCTACCTCCATCCAAACTTCTACCCATCACTACAACTATTCCCAAACCTAAAAACCTACCCACACTTATCCCCCCACCCATATCTAGACCCATCACTACTTTGGGTGTTATGCTGACATCAAGCCTTACTCACCCACCTGTCAGATTGGACTTAGCCACGTCTTCCAAAGTGCGCAACAACATTATCCTCCCACCTAAAAAGAAAACCCAACCCTCTAGGATGTACACTGGTCTCTCCTACTACACCATTTTCACCTTCCCCCCTTCCGTCCATCCTAGGGCCTCATCCATCAACCTTGACCAAACAATCTCATACCCAAGGCCAGTCAAAAGCTAAACAACCTACTACTACATCATGAGCCTTTGTTACACCTCATTCACCCAAAAACCAAACTCCCTCACCCTCACCTGTGCACTTCTTTCCACCTATACCTCCACCAGTTACTATAACCCCAACCTTGCCTATACAACTCCAACCAATGCCACCTACCCAACCTCTACCAACCACCTCCACTGCAACTCGGTTTCCCCCATGGGTAACATGTCCTCTTCCACCATCTGTTTTTCCTTCTACATCCTATACTCCTATGTCACCTTTACACAAGAATGTGTAACCCATAACTAAGAATCTGCTACCCCTCTAATAAGGTAATCAAACCAACCAAACCTTCCATCACCATCTCTTCTACCTCTCCTTTATCCAAATAGATGCCCGCAAGACCTAAGACCACTCCACATACCAAACTAGTAGACCAACCCATTCCCCCTCCTATAAAGCCTCTTCCCTCACAATCAGCCACACGTGTACCCAAACCCACACTCACTTCCCATTATGATCCGTTAGTGGGGTCCTACGCCAACATTTTAACCAATCTCTTAGACACTTCCATCATCACATTACCACTACTTTGACCTTATGATCCTCTCAAACCCAAACCAAAAGGGTTTGATGAAACCAAGATTTGTGCCTATCATCGTGTGTCAGGACATGATGTTGAAAATTGTAAGGCTCTGAAGACCATTCTTCTTCAACTTTTTCCTCCTAAACAAAATTTTGACGATGACGACCTTCTTGATGAGGACCATGCTCCACCGTCACCAGTCACCATACATCATCGTCCTTTACCCATTCAACGACCAGTATCTCCACCCCCATAACCATTTTTCCCACACTGCTAAAATTCAAGATCAACATGGTCCGTATTAGAGAGTTGGCCAAACCACCACCCAAATGTCAATGCGTCCTACTCATTTTAGAAGGATCTTATCCACCACTAGGATTTTTCCCTCATGTCATTATACCTTTCATGACACACCCTCTCCATCCACCTCCCCTCAGATTAACATGGTTCACGTTGCTACCCATGCTCAAAAAGACAAAGGCAAAGAAAAAGTAACTAGCCCATCAACCAACCCTGTACCCAATATACCATCTGCACCCACTCCCAAAATCACCATCTATGGACCTACATACCCTATCTCTGACGGGGTCACCCATCATGCAATGATAAAACAATTACATCAGTCTCCTCTAAAGATGTCTTTGTATGATCTCGTCCAGACTTCTGAATCCCACAGACAAGCCCTTATCAAGGTTTTACAATCCATTGAAGTTCTACCCAATGACCCCACACCAGTGGCCTCGATTATCACCCCTCACCATGTGGCCTCACTAACCAAATCAGCTCCTCAATCTACCCCCATGACCACTCCTCAAGTCGTTGCCCTCAGCTTCTTTGATGAGGAGATTGTACCTCTCCAGTTAGATGACCCTGATCCCACCCTATTCATTTCTGTTTATATCGATAACATACATATACGATGTGTCATGATTGATGGTGGTGCTAGCATTAACATCATCTCCTCCCATGCATACAATCAAATGCGTATTCCTTCTAACTATATGCATAATAACCCAATTATGCTACGCTCCTTCAATGACACCATCACCTCCACCCTTGGCACTATTATCCTTCATGTTTCACGTAGGCCCTCGCACTATCCCGAAACTATTCTATGTCTTAGAGGGGGAATTCCAGTATAACCTATTTCTTGGCAAACCCTAGATTCTCGTCATGGGTTGTGTCCCTTCAACTTTACACCACTGTGTAAAATTTGAGCATGAGGGACATAACTACACCATCCCCGATTGACTCGTCGCTATTCAAGACCCATAACATGTTGTACTAGCCCAACGATGTGCTTGTACCAGTCAAGGCATCTGCCACCACTCCCACTTCACCTTCACCCACAAGCCCATCCACCAATGTTGCTCACCACCACCTCTCCCACATCCAACCTTGCTATTCCTACTATCACCACAGCCTCTATAGCTGACTCATCTGCTTCCCAATCATCTAGCGAGTCGTCTATCCCCACTACCCACATATTGACTACTGATCCCTTAGAAGGTGTTTTTCAACACCTCACTCTGGGGGAGTACCGCTTATACAATATCGACACATTCCTCACTCCGCAAGAGTATGGGAACCTGCGCCAGCACCCTAGTTATGACTATAGTGTAGGCAGAGTTTTTCCTTATGGTCCTCCCCACCTTCGCACTAATCTAACGTATGGGGGACTTGATATTGCCACTTATTCACCCGAACCTCCATCCCAAACATGACCATTTTCATCTGACCTACAATCCCTTACTAACCACTGCTTCACCCACACTTTCCTCCACTGTTGTGCATGGAAAGGCTTTGGCTTCGGTTTTTATGAACATGGCCGGGCCATACTGTCATTTCCTGTACCACCCGTAAACACAATGACCGTAGTGGCATTGGCTTTGCTGCACCACCTCCCAAGAAGGCCCATGTCGACCTCATTGAGGAAGAAAAACCTTCTCCACCTCATTCACCCACGTCACCATCTTCACCCACGGAGTCCATAGATCCTCGAATCTATTCCTCCTAACTTTTTTTTCGTAAACACAATTTCCTAGGACCTCTGACCTATCAACGTGATGGTCGAGGCTCCCTCTTCTCTCCCCTTCCTATATCCTGACATGATCGATGACGATATGCCTTCTATTAATGTCGTTCAATGTTAGGACGATGAGTCCATCCTCACCTCCCTTGGTGTGGAAGACTCTTATATTCACCGGTCATTACCCTCTGATACTCGAACCATGTTGAACGAATCGTCTATCGAAATCAACATTAATACTCAGGATGACCCACACATCCTAAAGATAGGCCAGTCTTTAGATGTTGCTAAACAAGAAGATTTTACCTCTTTCCTTCGGGACCATAACAACACTTTTGCTTGGTCCTATGCCGATATGCCCGGTATTGACCCAAAAATCGTGGTCCACAATATTGTAACCATTCCTAATGCCAAACCCATCAAACAAAAGCTGTGGAAAATGCATCCTCACATTGCTCTTCTGGTCAAAGAAGAACTTCAACACCTTCTCTCAGTTTCCTTCATCCTACCCATTGACTATCCCCAATGGATTTCTAACATCGTTCCTGTCACAAAGGTGAACAAGGGGACTCCACATTTACATGGACTTCCGTGACCTCAACCTAGCTTGTCCCAAAGATGATTTTCCCCTACCAGGCATTGACCAACTAGTTGATCTCACCACCGGCCATGAAATGCTATCACTCATGGATGAGTTTCTCATGTTATAATCAAATATTACTTGCTCCAGAAGATCAACACAAAACTGCCTTCATCACTCCTTGGGGGACCTTCTGCTATCGAGTCATGCCTTTTGGCCTTAAAAATGTTGGTGCTACATATCAACGAGCCATGACTTACATCTTCCATGACATCATGCATCACATATTGGAAGATTACATAGATGATCTTCTTGCCAAATCCAAACATCGAGCCGAACACCTGACCATCCTTAAGGTCATCTTTGACCACCTCATCAAGTATTGTGTTCGTCTTCAACCAAAGAAGTGCATCTTTGTGGTACTTTCAGGAAAACTCCTTGGTTTCATGTTTCTTTGCGTGGCATAGAAGTTGATCCTTCTAAAGTAAAGGATATTCTAGAAATTCCTCCACCTACTAATCTCTGTCAACTTCGAAGCCTGCAAGGTAAGTTACAATCCATTTGTCATTTTATCTCACAGCTTTCCGACCGTTGTCAACCATTTCATCATCTTCTCAAGAAGGACGTTTCATTCAAATGGGATGATGAATGCCATAAATCCTTTGAAGCCTTAAAACAATACCTTCTTCAACCACCAGTGCTCATTCCTCCTAAGGATGACCAACCCTTTTACCTATATATTTCCGCCACTGACCATTCTTTAGGTGCCATGCTCACTCATCGCAATGAGCAACACAGAGAGCAAGTGGTTTATTACATAATTTGTACCCTTCTGGACTACGAAACTAGATACACCCATGCCAAAAAAACTTTGTTTAGCCTTAGTTTTCATCGCCACCAAACTCCGCCATTACCTACTCAACCACAAAACCTTCATTGTTACCAATACTGACCCCCTACACTATATGTACACCAAACCCTATCAACATCAACGTGCCACACATTGGCTTATGCTTCTTGCTGACCTCGACCTTGAATTCACTCATCAAAAATCCATCAAGGGCCAAGCTATCGCTGACCAACTAGCAGACGCACCTCTTTCTGGGAATCAACCCTCTAACTTTGATTTCCCAGACAAATCCATAGCTACCCTCTCCTTAGACGAACCCACTTACCAAATGACACTCTTCTTCGATGGCTCCAAGTGTCAGCGTGGAGGTGGGGCTGGTGTTATCCTCATTCCTCTTGATGGTGAACCTATGCCTTTATCTTTCAAACTAGATTTTGATTATACAAACAATATTTATGAATACGAAGCACTCGTATTGGGTCTCTAGGTTGCTTATGCCTTAGATGTTAAGTCAATCAATATATTTGGTGATTCCCAGTTGGTCGTAAACCAAGTCAATGGTATATACTAGTGTTGTAATGAGATACTTAAAAAGTATAAACATCACGTAGACATACTTTTGACCACCTTTGACCGTTACGAACTTCAAACCACCCCACGTTCTACCAATAAATTTGTGGATACCATGGTCTGCTTGGCTTCTCAGATACCCGCTTCACCTGCCGACTCTAAAATCTTTGTCACAATACAAAGGTTGCAATCACCCTCTTACCTACCTTGTGAGGTCTACTCTGTCGGAACTGTTGCACCTGACCCACGTGACCTTTGGTATAAGCAGTTTGTAGACTATCTTTCCCTTTCCATTCTACCCACTGATCTCACTCGTAATGGAAAACATGCCTTTCTTAAAAGTGTCTCTCGTTATGTCATCATGGGTGGTCTCCTTTATAAGCGTGGCTTCGACGGTATTCTCTTACGATGCCTTACAAGTTCTGAAATTCCCTACACTATCAAGGAAGTTCACGATGGAATTTATGGAGGTCACTTTAGTGGTTTAGCTGTCACAAAACACATTCTTCACCTTGGCTATTATTGGCCAACCCTAAATGTGACTATTGTGACTGTGTCAAACGTTGTGTAAAATGCCAACAACATGCTAATATTCATCACACACCTAGTCATGCCTTACAGGTTACACGAGACCTTTGGCCCTTTTCTCAATGGGGCTTAGATCTTATCGGTGAGATCAATCCCCATTCTTCACAATGCCATCAATGGATTATAACCACTACTGAATATTACACTAAATGGGTAGAAGCCATCCCCCTCATTTCTACAAAAGCCAAGAAAATATGTGAATTCATCAACCATCACATCACTTATCGCTTTGGTGTTCCTCATCGTCTCATCACTGATAACGGAAAGCAATTCAAAAACAAAACCCTACGTAAGCTATGTGACACTTTTGGCATCCAACTCAGTTTCTCATCACCTTATTACCCATAAACCAATGGCCAAGTAGAATCGACCAATAAAACCTTGAACAAAATTCTTATGAAAGTAGTTGATGATACTGGCAAGGATTGACATTCACACATTCCTTTCACCTTGCGGGCTTATCACACTAGTATTCACACTTCGAATGCTGCCACACCTTTTTCTCTGGTCTACTGTACCGAGGTTGTCTTGCCTCTCGAAGTCCAGATTCCATATCTCTGCATCTCACTACAAGACATGCTCAATGATGATGACTTTATCCAGGATCGTTTGGCACAACTTGAGTTATTAGATGAATGTCGTCTTAATGCTCTTAACCATCTCCAAATCTACTAAAAATGTATCAAATTTTCCTACAAAAAACGTGTCCATGAACGAACCTTTCAGGTTAGTGACCTTGTCTTGAAGGAAAATCAACATGTAACCAAAGAAGAGAAAAGTAAACGGGGAAAATTTTCTCCTAATTGGCTTGGACCCTATATCGTTACCCATGCCTATGGATTAGGTGCTTATCATTTGTCTTCACTCGAAGGTAAACCCAAACCTGAGCCTCTCAACGCCTTGCATCTTTGACCATTTTATTTTTGACATCAAGTCCTATATCACTTTCTATCAATTGATCGCTCATTCCTTGAGCGTCATTCATCTTCCATGTTACCCATTTTTTAGGATCCACGATTAAACAAGAATCATGTGATTACCCGTCACCTTTTAGCCCTATCTTCAATATGAGTACCATGGCTCTACTCATGGCAGGATTATCATGGATAATTTTCGTCTTTTAAAAGATGGAATCTCATGGTCGTTCATCACTCGAAACTACCTCTTTCATAGTTAACCTCTGTGTGTTATGGTTTTTTCTTCTAAACAAGAACCTAATCCTCCTCTATAGTCTTGTCCATGACTTAAAACATCAAAACAAAAAACAAAAAAAAAACAAAATGGGATTCAACTCCTTGAGTCAAACTTCCAACAAAAGATGACTCCCTCAAAAAGGGACATCTCTTCTCTTCTATCTAGTTACTATAAATAGACTGCTCCCTTGAAGGACAACCTATATAAATTCATTTCCAAAATACAATAAATTTCCCAAAACTTCCCACATTGATCAGCTTCACGAAGACCTCAAGGAGAAATCTATTCATCCCATATAGACTTCCCGCATCGATCAGTCTATAAACAAAAAAAAATTAAAATAAATAAAGAAAAAGATTAACTTTTTCATCATGGACTTGCCTATTTTTGATCTTGGGTTTCTTGTCTAAGTAAACATGTAGTCGTACACTAGGTTACGCTAAACCATCCACTTTCACCTCATTTTCCTTTTGCACCCTAGTTTTCTCTCTGCTCAAGGGACTTGCTGGTAAATGTGAAATTTTGTGATCATGTGACTCTCTTGCACCTTTAGAATAGTCCATTATGTAACGCCTTTAGGAGTCTTACGTTCATAAGCCCATCTTGGTATGGTAGACTCATTAGGGTTCTTATCAATTAGGCGGCTCTTAATTTCTCACCTTACCATCTCACCTTTTGCACTTACTTATTGACTATCCTATACAGGACTAGATCATCGACACCTACATTTTCTTTAAAATTCCTCTTAAACCAACTCAACCATGCCTATGACCTAAACTCAACCATGCCTAAAATGACCTAGACTCAACCATGCCTATGACCTACACTCAATCATGCCTAAAAATATCACAAACCCATCCCCCTAATTCATTATATTTTTCTCTATCTTATGGGAGAACTACATTGGCCTGAGGCCCCTTTTCACCGGGGCTATGTAGGAAGCACTTTGAGGCGAATGGGTCCCTTGAAGGTTAGCTTGGCCACTCTTTCACCTTAAACCTCTATTTTCTCCTTCATTTTCCTGTTCACATCCTACCTTAGTTCGTTTCCATTTTATATCAAAAATTGGGAATTAAACTAGATAAGCAACAATTAATAAGCATTTTTTACCACATCATGACATCATTTATCAATCATTTCACATTTCCATTATAGAAAATATTTCAGAAACTTAAACCATAACATGCATATACATCATCGTTTATTCCATCATGCCTATGACCTGAGTCCATCATGCCTCTAACTTGGAACTTAAATCATGCCAATAAACCTAACTACCATCATGTCATCTGACACTGACTCCATCATGCCTATAACCTGACTCCATCATACCTATAACCTGACTCCAACATGCCTAATTGACCTAGCTCATCCATTCCTACAAGACTTGGACCCAATCACACCTAATTCACCTAGTTTTCCATCATTTACACTAATCATAATGGAAATTAAAAACAAGTACAACCATCCATCACCATAATTATCATCATCTATATAAATTAGAAAGTCTCTGTATCCATTAATATGTACACAAAAACAAATAAATACTAATATCTCAAATCACTCATATACAACCTCACTATCTTTGATAGGTAGGCAGGTATAAAAATCCAAATAAAAAAAATCACATATACATCCTCAGTATCTTCAGCACACAGGCTGGTATATATATCAAAAATATCAATACAATGATCATCTCCAATGACTAATCATCACTCCACCTGATATCCTCTAGGCTAGTCTCACACTGCCATCCTCCTCTCTACATGTTTGTCATCCCCACTAGCATCTCACCACCCTCCATGGGCCTCGGTCTGACCACTGCATAGGTACCTTACCTGAAGCTAGCCTCCGTGACACTGGTGGCCTCACCCTGAATCTTGATCTCGAAACTCACCGGCCCCCTGTACTCTCCACAATATGAGTGCGAGACCTAGTCCTCTCACTTGAGACCTGCTATGCCCTTTACTCTGCATAGGTAGGGACCATTTATCCCTATAACCATCAAGCGATCCTGATAATATCTCGCCTTACCTAGGGCATCCCTGAAATTGGCCATTGGTACCATCTTTGGTGGTGTCATCAGTCTCTGACCCTGTACCTATACTATGGGACCCTATCCCACCCCTTCCTGTACAATGGGACCCTGTCCCTAAGCTTGTGTGGGTACCTGTTCCTGTAGCTAGGCCTAAAGGGCCACAATTTGTGCCTGTACACTAGTCAGATGGCCCTACAAACCTACAACCTGAG
Organism: Taxus chinensis; assembly: GCA_019776745.2. Lineage (NCBI taxonomy): Eukaryota > Viridiplantae > Streptophyta > Pinopsida > Cupressales > Taxaceae > Taxus > Taxus chinensis. Next base: position 30,835,463 of record CM034151.1, read on the forward strand.
CCTATAGGGTGGCCACCTGTACCCCATCCCCATATCCACCCTATGCGGGTGCCTGTCCTTGTGTAACCTACACTTGAAGGGCTACTACCTGTGCCTATAGAGTAGCAACATGTACCTCTGAACCTGTCAGTTGCCCCTGCACTATCCCCAACTGCGTCACTAGGGTAGTCACCTGCCCCTGTAGGGCATCCCTCTGAATTGTGATAGTGGCTACATCAGGCTGCCCTGGCCTCGGTGGTACTGCCCGTAGCTGTGCTATCCACCATTGTCTATATCTATCTATCACTCTGACGTCATCAATATGTCATTCTACTGCCTACTCTTCCTGCCTTGTTGGAACTGTTAGCTGTGGTAGATGCATAGGCCTCTCCACGTCATCCCTCCTATACTGTGTGGGAAGGGTGGAGGCACATCCTGCGGCAACCCAAACTACCGTCTGACCCTGTCTACAAGTATCATCTTGTGCTCCCTGGTACAACATCCCTCTATCCATCTGAGTAGTTATAGCTCACCCAGATCTATGGCCATCTGCCTATATGATGGGAAGCCCACATACGACCTCCAAATAGTGTCAACCCCAAATAATCCCTCCAACATCCGCCTGTAATATGCTACATCGTGTGTAGCCTTAGTAGCCCGATGCTCTCCGACAGTAGGTACTCATCGCCTGTAACCTACTTAGACCAAGCCCCCTCAAATGCATTCGGACGTGGCATACCAACTGAACGCACATACACGATGTGCTCGTATGCCCGGTAGTGTAGTAGAAATGTCCAACATAGGCTGAACCTATGTAGCCTCCCATAGGCCCATAACTCTATGTATAGTTGTACCAAGAATGCTGGTGCCCATACAAACTGGGTCCTATCCTCCATAATGTCATGAAGAACCCCCATCAATGCCCATGGGAATCTCCCACCCTCCGTGTCTGGCAATGCAAAATAAAAAACCGCCTCCATAATCAAAACCACTAACCTCATCTCCTCGGGATGGGCCATGTACATGTCTCCATAACTCAGGCTAGCACTATGGAACCGTAACTCTGCCAGCCCCTCGTCAAACACTGTCAACATCAACTCCTCATATGCCTCTGAGGTAATAGAATGCACATGCATCCCTACTATCGGTAGCCACAGGATCCTATACACATCCTCTAAGGTGACTGTGATCTCACTTGTCAGCAGGTGAAATGTGTTGGTTACTGAATCCCATCTGTTGATGAGGGTGACCATTAGGCTTGGCTCTTGAACTACATGCCGATAGTGTCTGACCCTAATTAGGATAACATTTGCAACATGACACCACTCCTCGACTGTTGCACTCCCTTGTACCGATACTCACAAGGGTGGTACCCTATCACACATCCCCAAATGGTCTCTCACCTGCATCCAACAAACCATAACATCATTAAACCTCGACCATACCCAACTTCACCCTCGACACCCCACCTATTCCCACAATGTCTTCCTATCTCATGACCTATCTCAACCCCACCCCCTCTCATTTGCTGGCCCATTTTCCTCTAAATGTCGACCGTCATCGGTTCTTATTGACCGACAACGGTCAATAAAAACCAACATTGGTCACCTCATCCATGACCGATGCTTGCTAACTCCCACCAACGTCAGCTAACCTTCGACCGGCGTTGGTCCCTATCACGGCGACAAAATCCGCGAAACCCCACCCTTTTTCTTTAAAAAATCAACATTTTACCCTACCTACCTAACCTTCCCTACCCAAATCTCACCTCAATCCATCCTCACCCCTCTTTACCCTACATAAGCCTTCCTCCATTCCTATTTCATCCCTATACCTTCCAAATTCAAATTTAATTCCCCCCCAAACCCACTTTTACCCAAACCCGATTTCTACAAATAAATTTACCTAACCAACATAGAATGGGATCGAATCCTACCTCGTCGCGATGTCGTCTTCGTGGGGGCATGCCGGGCCGCTATACTGGTGGTCCACCCAACTCCTCTCCTGCCTCTTCCATCACCAAATGCCCTCTTCACCTCCAACCAACCAAATCTCTCACACCGATCTCATGGACCCACCTATCAAATGACCGATCGCCCACTCCGAGGATAACCAACTCAACTCTCCATCTCGCTCTGTCACTTTCCACTTTTCCACCACTCCTTTGTCATTTTCTACTATTGGCAAATGACAAATGATTCCGCAAAAAGGGGAATTTTCCTTTTTAATCCCAATCCGCTTTGACCGATGTCAGTAATATTGGTGCCCTAGTCAACTGTCGTCGCTCAACATGTAACCAACGTTGGTCACCCTTCAAACTAGTTTCCCTTACCCCACTCCCTTTTCATATGTCGTCACTCATGTTCACCCACTTTTTATAATTCCGGGCACCCATTGACACATACCTACAAACCCAATCTACCCCTACATTTTCTTTGTTGTGTCTTAGGAGTTATTATTTTACCTATACCTTGGCCTTACCCATGCCATGACATGTTTGCCTAAACTTGACCTAATTGGTGTGACCATTAACCTTATGTACTCACTATACCTTGTGATGTTGTTACCTATGTTGTTTTAGCCTAACAACCATACCTTGCTTATTGTTATGTCGTTTAGCTCGACCAAACCTTTGGTGTACCAAAGCATACGTAAACGTTCCTACACCTGACCTACATTATGTTTCTCAACCATATCCTATACCTTGGATACCTAAATCACTTCACCCTTGTTTGGATAAACCTATCAATAATGGATGATGTAGAGTTTGCAAGCTCTTCAACATGGTATGTTGCAATCTATATGTGTGTGTGTGATTGCTTGCCATTACCCATGACCTGGTTTTGACCACGACCCACTACCAATTACCCAAGTTGACCATCACCCTCTCCCTCAATACTCACACCTTTCCCTACCTATCTTCCCCATCTACACCTTTATCAAACCACTCACCAATTCCGTCTTACACCTCATCAGTGCCCGGTTTGAGGGGGATCACCTTCACCCACACATGGGGCAATCACTTCCTATTTTTGTCAACTTCGCTTACCTATACAAGCTACATAACAAAAAGGGGCAAAATGTATACACCAAAATTGGGTCACACTCCCCTTCGTCCCCTTTCGAATAGACACCTTAAACACATTCACCTAACCATGACCTTTATACCCCACATTAATATTAATTTAATTATTTACAATTAAATTAATACTTATCCTCACTTCATTCATTATTTAATTACCTCAATTAAAACCAATTTCCACCTCACCCCACCACCTCACCTAGACACCTCACCATAGACCTATTCATAGCATGTTTCCATAACTAACTAAGACTTAGTATAACCCTAAAAGCTCATGCCTATTCTTCTTCTAACCACATTCTTACGTATCTAAGTGCAACGTTCCATTTATACCTGACACAAAATGAGTAAAATTTGGAAGAGTATAGCCAAAAATTGCTATTTCTGGCAACCTAGGATATCCCGCCTTAAACGACGCCGGTAACCCTAAATTGTCATCGGTTACCATATAACCATTTTGGTAACCTTGTTTGAGAGGTTAGAAACATTCTCGAGTTTTGGAGAAAAGGATATCTACATGCAAATAAGAACCAAAGCTCTTTCACACATCCAGACAACCATAGCCAGCATTGCACTTGATCAGAAGGTTTTTGCATTCACCAGAGCACTTCGGGAGACACTGCCGCGACACTGACCACCTTCCACCAATCAACCATCACCACCACCCGACCATTGAACTTACACAATAGTAAGTGTGTCTCTAACCTGCACCACTTCATTTCTATTCAATTTATAAGAGTTCTTCACCTTTGTTTATCAATCATCAGTTATATTTTCACCCCACCACTATTGCCTTCCTGTGAACCTGACCATTCCCATCACTCATAACCCTTTTAATCGCCTTTGTTTACTCATGAGCACCTCTGAATATTCCCAACATCTCCCCAGACCTAAACTAAATCCTCACCATCATTGATCCAGTCTCAGATAAATCTCCAAAACCATGAACTATTAAGTTATTACTAGCCCATAGTAACCGTCATCGGTTCTTACTAAACCATCGTCGGTCATACCAGACCGACATCAGTCTCTATATTTGGCAGTCCTGCTAATACCAGATCCCAATAACCCTTTTTAAGTGATTCAAGTGACCCAAAATCTGACCCTGACCTGTTCCAACACCTTAGTTGTTTACCTTATTTCCAGATTTGGTCATAGCCTAGCCTATTATTTTATATTTTCTTATTGTATTTGGATGATATACCTAAATCATATCAACTACAGTAGGATTCTATTTACTTACATTATTTCTTACATTAAATTATATTAAACAGTGGGTTGATTGCCACCGAGGAAGTATCACACTTCCTGGATCTAGCACATGTTAGGCAACCCACTGACATATATTATTTAATCCTCTTTTTTTGGTCTTGTTGTGTATTTCAGGTAGTTCCTCCTAGCCAAAAGGAATCTCCCACAGTCAGCATTAGATCAAGAAGTTAGAACATGCACAATGACCTTCAAAACGACCATCACAACAAGTATTCCTCCTTGGCCCACACCCTTATCTGTTTCATCAAATCCACAAAGAAAATGGTGAAACACTTTTAAGAACGAAGGTGCCGACAAATTTGATAGGTACTGGAGCAATGAGGAGATTGACAAATGCTAAACCTTTCTAGGTTGAGTGTCCATAAGGAGAACCCTCCTCAATTCCATGGTGGAGAAGCACTTTCCAAGATTATTGACCTTTAATACAATGAATCATCCATTGGCAGAGAGAGCCTGTCCTTATCAAAAAATAGCAATAAGACCCATCCCCCCAGATTCACGAGGAAGGAAGTAGGTCTCCCATGCAACTCTATGAAACCCTTTTCCAGAGGAGGCATTGGCCCAGAGAAAAAATTTGAGAAGATTTTCCAACTTCTGCATAGAAGTTTTGGATGTCACCCAACAAGAAGAATAGTAAACATGAGTGGCTTCAAGGACTTGAGTAAATATGGAATTTACCCACTAAGGACAATGGTTTGGTGATCCAGTAATCCAGTTTTTTTGCCACATGTTGAACCACATACTGCTAAAGCACCGCAAGCGAAGCTTGAAAGGAAAAAGGAATGCCAAGAAATTTCAACATCTCACCATGGCCTAACATTTTTTTATCAGAGGAATCCAACCAAGAGGGCACAGGGAGGAAGGATTGTCTGTAACACTGCGTTTTCTGCCATTGAATGGAAGAACTTGAGGCTAAACAAAAATTGTCAAGGCAATACATAGCATTGTGAATATTGGTTTCTTCCTCAATTAAGGTAAGGAAGGAATCATCAACAAGTGACCATTGAGGAATTAGGACCCATTCATAGTAGGCAACACAATCCCCCTAACAAGCCTTTGGGTTTTGGCTTGGGCTAGTAAAATACCCAAAACCTTTCACCACAAGAACATAAAGAGTAGGTACTAAAGGATAACCTTGGCGTATGGAGTGAAAGAGGCTGAAAGGCTTTGACTTGTGGCCATTAATGGTGATATGGGTCGAGGCACCAGTAAAAATCATTTTGACAGATTACATGAAGATGGGGGCTTAGCCCAAAGCATGAAGCATGACAATAAGGAATGACCATTCTATTTTGTTGTAAGATTTCTTAAAGTCAATTTTAATGAACATGGTAGGCTAGGTAGATTTGTGAGCTCATTCCATGCCCTCCCAAATGATAATGATATTTTCAAGAATGTATCATCCCTGAATGAAGTCGGTTTTCTTTAGTTGTATGATGGCGGGAAGAATATGACGCAGTCGAATTGCAAGGGCTTCGGCAATAATCTTTTATGAGATATTAAGCAAGGTGATAGGACGTCAATTTATAATTTTCTCAGGGTCTCCCAATTTGGGAAAGAAATTGATATTCCCTTTATTGATGTGAGCACCAAATGATTGGTTCTAGAAGCCTTCAAGATAGACCCAATGGAGGTCCAGGCCAACAATACCCCAAAGTGATTTATAAAATTTGCATGGGAATCCATCACAACTGAGAGTCTTATCATCATCCATTTCCATGAATGCTTCAAGCAGGTCATCAAGGGTGAGCATACAGTCACATGTAACCTTCTAAGATGAAGAGAGCTTGCAAGGCATGACAACCAACCATTGGTTAAGAGTCATCCATCGCTCATCTAAGGGAGCTTGAGCTTGAAAAACTAGCATGTAATGGTTGATAATGGTCTGTAACATAAGTTGGGGGTCCGTAACTTGAGTTTCACCATCATGAATGGCACAAAGTTGTTGAGAAGGTTATTTGAATTTGAGAGATAAAGAAATTATTTTGACACACGAACCCCCACTTCAATCCATTGAAGACATGCACAAATTTTAGCTCCCCAAGCATTGTAGTTGACCACAATTTGGATTTTTTAACGAAGCTCTGCCACCTGGAGTTACAAAGTTTTAGAGAAGGGATCTCCTTCAAGTTCCACCACCACTCTGCTAAGAGCAAAGGACATAGTGGAGTATTCACGACACCAAATTTTTGCCAACTGTCGACCATAAATTCTAAAGAATTTGGTCATCCTAGTCATAACATCCTCCCACCATTGAGTCCAACTAAAATGCATAGGTGGATGATAGTTCTGGCAATGACGTGGCTAAGGAGATAAATTCCACACATGTAAGATGTGGTTGAGGGTGGGCCCACGTTCCATCAAGGCAGTATTAAGAAAAAATAGACCTTTATGACAAAAAGGTCTCTTATCTTGCTAAGTGATACAAAATTATATGGGGGAGTGGTCCAAAAGGACAAAATCTGGCATCACTTCCACAAGTAAGGAATAAATGTTGTCAAATTCAAAAACTCTTGAGTTGAAAACATAGCTCTGTCAATCCATTTGAGGACCCAATTTGATCCTCCTTGGAGATTGGACTAGGTGAACCAAGCTTCAGAGGTGGGAGTGTGAGAACCGTTAAGGTCATAAAACCCAAATTTATTACGCATATAAAACCACGCTTCCCTTTCGCTGACTATCCATTACATGGGCAGGTGCCCACACTTATCAGTGGGGAGCTTCACCATATTAAAGTCATTACATATAACCCAATAGGACACAAGAATTGTATTAGCTATCCATCGTCAAAGATCGTCCCTTTCAACTGCATCATCAGAGGCATACATATTAATGAGGTCAAAAGGGCGACTGTCAATATTAAATAATACCTAGATGGTACAATTGGTGGGGTAAACACTATGATCCATAAAAAAGGGTCATCATTTAGGATAAAATGGGGATATTAAACCCCCATGCCCCCTATCATGATTACTGCAGAATGTCAGGTTGTTAGGACAGATGGATTTACAAACCATCTCCAACTGAAAACCTGTAATTTTTGCTTGTTGTAAACACAACACATCTAAATTGGAAAATTAGTGGAAAGTGTCTCGAACAATATACTTGTGGTTGGATTCGTTAAGACCCCACACATTCCATGATATGTAATTTATGGTAAATGATGGTCAAGGGCCATGTTGCTCACATCCAAGCCATCAAAGGCATCAAATTGATTATGCAAAAATTGAGCATTTGCTCTTTAAGAAATCTTATAACTCGATTTTTCTTCACCTAACATATTGTATGTCGTATTCCTCCTCTACAGAATCCACACTGTGATCCGGTCTATGATCCCGAGAGTAGCAAGGAGGACTTCAAGCTCTTTTGGATGAGCCATGTGTACTAATTTTTAAGAGCAACTAAGAATGTGGAAGAGTCGAGTAATTTCGGATGGGATTTGTTTGGTCCATGAGAACCGAGGCTGCATTGGTCATGTTAGAGAATTTAGGCAAAGGAGAAGTGAGTCATTGAAAACCGTCTCCTTGAGACGTTGGCCGCAAGATTGTTCCTTTACAGTTGGTTCACTCGAGCCATTTGAGTCAGGGACCTTGGTCTGAGTTGGTTTGTTCTTATTCTTTCATCCTCCAACCATTTACCACCCTTCCTCTTGAGGGGGTTTGGTTGCTTTGGTAACCACCTTAGGTGTTGGGTGGTTACACAGGACATAGAGAGGAGAGTATTTGATCTTATGATTAGAGTCTTGACATCGAAATCAAGTGTCAAACAGGTTAATGTATAAGATACATTGGACGTATCACATATCTCCCATTTGAATCTCCACAAACTCTTTTAGCTCTTGAGATAGGTCAACCTCAACACAGACACGCTTCTACGACCAGGTGTTATAAAATCATTGAGGTTCCATACAAACCACTCACCCTATAGAAGAAGCTATTTGATGCATGAAATGAGCACATGACAATGAGAGACCAGGAAATTCTACCTAAATTGGTACTTTGAGGGCTGCATAATCAGAGACCATAAAATCTTTGGTCCATGGAGAAAGAACCAAAAGAGAGTTACGAACATACAAAGTGGCTGAATGTGTTAGAATGGTTGGGGCATCTGACATGTTAGAGAAATGGAAAAGAAAAAAATCCTTTGGTCATGTTCTGAACACTCTTAAGTCCGATGTTGTGAGTGGCCCATGCTGAGTTAACCCATGATTTTAACATGTTTCCAAAGGGGATACGACCCACAAAATATCCAATAAGACATAACCGCTCTAGCCACTAGCATGTAACATTAAACTCAGGAATAGGTAAAATAACATCAGGTGGAGATTCATTACCTTGTGGAAGACATTCAAGATGAACTTGCGGGGGAGTTTCAGTGGTGGTACCATTGTTTGAGACTCCACAAGCTCTAGCCACGACTTCAACAACTGAGCTCGAGGTGGAAGAGGCCATTATATAGGTGCGCCCAAAGGGTGAGAAACCCTAGAAAAAATTGACAGAGGTACTATCCCGCAGTGCCCAAAGAGGTCGCGATATGACATGCATGTGAAGAAAATACTATTAGATCCGACTTGTTTTTTGACATTTCAAAGGACATGTATTCCTATAAATTGTATTTTTGTATTAGCTTTCCATTTTTCCTACTTAACCTAATAATTGTGCATAAAATATTTTATTTATATAATTATAATATCCATATATATATAACACTTAATAAAGGTTAAAAGTAACACATTAAAAATATTTAAGGGCCTTAAATGTTGCATGGAGCACATTTAATGCAGTTGTTGCCGCCAACCACAATGCAAGTGTCATAACACGTCATTTCACTATTGCTTCACCTACTCCTTCACGTTGACTTTTGTTTCATTTTTACTCAATGTCGGTTCATTTTGGAGGTGGTGTTGATGGTGTTGAGCAATGGGAGATCTGCTAGTGGCGAGTTTTCACGCCATTATTAGATTTAGATGTTTTTTTTTGCACCCAAGTGTTCTTTGTTTGTGTTGAATTTTTTTCTAGGAATCTGTGTCTTTGTTAGCTTAAATATTTACTTAGGGTTATTGCAATCTTTTCTCATTTTTTTGGAATAATGGGGGCATATTTGAGCTACATGATTCGAATATAATTTTTAAATGAGGTGTGTTATCTCAAGTATAAAATCCATAATTTCGAAGCAAATGCATTGTCCTTCCATTTCAATATTTCTTTCATTTCTTCTTTGCACCCACTCTATTTTCTTTTCTTTAAAAAAAACAAAATTTTATTTCAAAAGAAAAATATTTGTATAATTTTGACTATGTCAAGCTTGGAAACTATTAGTCTAATCTTGAGCATTATAAAACAAACCAAACTTAATATAGATCATGAAGGATAATCTAGTTTCAAAATAACTCCCATATCTTCTTGATCTCGTTGAGGCCACCACATAGGAGGGTCTCCATAGTAGCATATGTCATGATTTTCCAAAGCCCAATTTTCTAAAGCATCTACCACTTTATTGTTATACCTTGAGGTGTGACTAATATGCATCAACTGAAACTTAACTTGCAAAACTTTAATTTACTTATTTCTCCAGCAATCTACCAATTTGAACTCCCTTGTTTCTCTATAGTAGTCAACTTCCTGATTTGTATCAAGTGAAACTTAACCTTTAAAACTTTGATTTTACTTATTTCTCTTGCAATCTGCCAATTTGAACTCCATTGTGTTAGCTATATGTTGATAATATATGGATCACATAGGAATTAGTAATATTTTGTAATGAATCGACCTACATTGGGATTAGGTGTTACCCATCCATTAAGAATAATGTATGTCTATATAAAGGATGTGAGTATAATTATGAGTAGATCATGGATGTATGAGTTGAGTTTTCTACTGGGTAGAGATATATTGGAGGTGTCCCCCTTGAAGTGGATTCCCATTTTGGGAGATTATGGAGTTACTCCTTCCTTAAGGAGCATTATATGGTGTTGCCCTACCCTAAAGGTATTACTCTACTTATATTGAATATTTGGGCATCTTGGCCCACCAATATGTCTTATGTCATGTCATCTTCTGCAGATTATTCATTTATTATATGCAAGGATCTTATCAAGTAACAAAATCAAAAATCTCAATCGACAGATAAAATCTCCCTTACATTCACATGTCCATTCCCTTAAGGGGTTCAATTAGTGATCAAGTGTTCCTCCATCACATTGTTTTCTTATATTACTTAAGATTGGAACTAGAAACCATGTCTATAAAGTTCTACAAGAAGAAACTAGTGTGGTTGGGTTTCAAAATTGGCCCCTATTGAATTCTTGCCATTTCTTAATTTTGGCCCCTTAAAGCATGTATTTTCGTCACATGAATAATGTACACAATTTTGAGACAATTAAGTGGAACACAAATAACATATATTATTTGGGTACAAACAATCTTCATCATTATCACTACTAATTTTTGATGGACCTAGAGAGAAACCTTAATCCTCAAATTGCGTGCAATCACTACCTTTCGATGTTACACATCTTTCTATCTATGTTGTGTCCTATTAAACATGCACTCAATTTCCCCTTACATTTACGTGTGCTCTGACTAACGAATATATGCAACAACTAGAATTGTTAAAAAAAATTATGTTTATTTAGTATTGTTCATTCAATCCTTACATTCTGAGATATTTCCACAAATATTTGAATCCACATCTTACAAAAAAATGCCTTTTCTACTTCAAATGATTAATAAAAACTCATGTGGCTGTTGGAGTGTGGAGTTATGGATTGCTTCCCCATTCTGTTTTCCCTACCCTTATACTTATACACCCTCAAACCCCTTCTTCTTTTCCCCTCTTCCTCTCCCATGGTTCTCTCCCTCCACTTGCACTTCTTCACAAGATACCTTTCGACATTTCCATCGTACATTTCCCATGAGATTGCTAGTAAATAGACATCCAAGATGAAAACATTGGTCTTAGATTACCCTTCATAGATCTTGGTTGATGATGTTAGTCCTATCAAGGGAATATCTAAAGTATTACGCCTTGGGCATAATTAGAAACACATAATTCACCTATTGGATCCTTCCCTTTCTTCTAAAATTATAAACTTGATAGGGAAGTGGTGAAGCAAAAAACTATACACATGATATACATAAAACATGACTGAATGTAACGATAACAAAAAATAGAAATTTAGTCTGTTAACAATCTCATTAACACAGATAAATTTTTAAAAATCAATAAATAGAACCTACCCAAAATATTTAGGGAATTGTAGGGTAGGGAATAGTAATGGATACTTTTGCACGTCTTCCGGATGACATTGGCAGAGAGTGTCTTCTGAGGGTTCCACTCAAATCACACTCCAACCCGACGGTTGTTTGTAAAAGGTGGAAGAACACTGTAAAAAATTGTTGGCATGTGGTCCTATAGGTGTTTTCATTGGTACAAAACCACATTAATGACAAATTGAATGATTGAGTAGGGTCAGATGATGTTGTGGATGGTATTTACATGAGGGTTCAAGTCAGTTAATGGTTATTAAGGAATATTAAGTGAGATTTTCTTGCTCTTGCAAGCCTAATCAGGTGCCTAGGTGATGATACATGATGGTATGAGCTTCTTGGATGCTTAAGAAGAATGTTGGCATGATGGATATCAGGTTTGAAGAGTGCTTGGGCACTCACATTAGTTGTATGGTGCAAATACAAGTTTTTTTTATAATATATGGTAAAAAATAGGGATCAGCTCCCAGGGGCCATTGCAAGAGGAGGAACAGAAAACAAAAAGCAAGAAGGAAATGAAAAATTCCCAAAAAGGAGTTAAACATGCTTAACTCTTACAATCAAGAACCAGAATTTGTAATAAGGTGGGGAAACTAGAGAGAAGGAGAAACAATCTCCAAAACATCAGAACAATAGAAGTTCACCAAAATTCTACCAACAGTCCAGAACCATAAGTTAATTTTTTGGGGATCCCCCACTGCTACCATTATGGCTATCTTTGATCACATCACCCCTAACACCTTTGTCATTAATATCATCCTCTAGCTCGTCCTCAGAGCTAATGATGCGCAAGTTAAAATTCCTTCTTTTAGTGCCCTCCTCTATCCCTTCTAGTCTGTTGCTTAGCTTTTTGACCTAGTCCTCCAAGTCCATAAATTTCTACTTGGACTTCACCTATGTAGTGGCAATTTTCTTGGAAGCATTGATGACATCCATCATTATTTCCATTTGACCAAGTGATTTCCAATGTTACAAGTGCCTATTTGGATCAGGTAGGAGTATTAGGAGGTGTGAGATTGAGTTCTGGAGCCATTTGAGCTAATTTATGTATGGATTCAAGTATATTACAGTCTATCAAGAAATTTTGGGTTATTTTTAGTGATTTCATGACGAGTTATAACTTTCTTTAAGTTGACCCTAGCTTCTACATTGTAAAACCCTAGGGTGTAGCTATGCAAGTCTCAATGGATAAAGAGTTTGAGGTATGGGGATGGAATTCATATGATTGAATATGTTATTGTGATGTGTCATGGTGATTTGAGAAAAATTTCAAGAAGTCAGGAGGTGTATTTTGCAAGATATGACAATTTATGTGAGACAAGGTCAAAATCTAATACATTTCCAGCTCGAATTCGATCTTCTCATGCTTACCATGAATTATGTGCTTTACATGGGACCTTTTGGATTTAAAGGATGTTTATACAATGAGTCTATAAGGTTTAAAAAAAATAATGAGTTCATTTAATTGTTAGGTTTTTATGAACGAATGTTAAAAAGGTACACTATTGTTTATGGGTTTTAAACCCTAGCTTGAGAGCGGTATAGAAGAACCTATTCCTAAGTTGCCAGAATTGCCTCCTAGTGCATGTATGATGATTGAAACATGTAGATGAGTCCTTCATAATTCTATAAAGGTATGGTAGAGGTCACGTGGATGAGTGAGCCCCACTCAAACATGTCAGTTTTTAAAGAAGGGTGTTTTAGGACAAAGTTCTCCAAAGGAGTTACATGTTAAATTAATGACATATAATGTATGTGAGTATTTCTTGATGTATAAAGAGATTTTAGTTCATGTTGATGTAGGAACATGGTCAATTGAGTTTTTTTCAGGTTGACAGGTCAAAGGGCAATTTGAGGCCTTAAAACGTAGTGTTCAGTAAAGTGTGTATATCTGGAGCTACAAGTGGAATTTTGAGATGATTAAAATTGTGTTAAAAATAGGATTCATATATATATATATATATATTTCTAGTGATATAAGTTTTTTTTCATGATGATGAGATTCGACATGGTTTCAAGGTCAGGTTTTGGACAAGTAGGTTTTTACCAGTGTAGGACAGGATGTGTTTTGGTTAACATTTTGAGTTATTTTAAGCATAATATGGATTAGGTGATACTTTATATCACATGAAATGTAAAGAGGGATTCATTTTACATCCATTGAATCCAATTAGAGTTCTTGATTTTTTGAGCTAATATTTGAAAAAGCTTTTTGGGCAGGTTGATTTGACAAATACAAAAGTGGATGTGGTTTGAGCAAGTGATTGTTTCAAGGATTATAACTTGCTAAAAATTGTTCTACATGTTCTGTAATTTCCATCAAGTGGCTACATGGCATGGTTTGGTTGAGTTGAAGTGATTTGGTGGCATAATGACATTTCCAGGGTCCTGAAGGGTGTAGGAAACAACATTATTGAGAAATACAAAGAGTACCGGGCCCATTATCATTTGATTGGTCAATCTAAATTATGACCATGTATGAATGTTAAATTTTATTTTAAGCATGTGTAATGATTTATGGGTCATGAATAAGTATGGTTTTGATGTAAGGGCATTTTTATCTTTCTACCCATGGGGTTTTGAGCCATTTTTGGCACAAGTAATGAGGTTTTTAGCTAGGCCGACCTACTTGAGTCACTTGTGACTATTGTAATTCAAATTTGGGATGTTTTTATGATGCATGGGTTGATACAAAGGAGGGAAAAGGTTTGTATTTGAATTTAAAATCAAGAGGAGCTTATAAAAGGATAGTTTTGGGTGCTTGTGTAAGCTAGTTGTGTGTGCGCAAGGTGTGTGACCTAGGTGAGTGAGTTTTACAGGTTTATGAGAATGAATTGAAATTAGATAAATTGTATCATAGGTTGCGGAATATCAACAAGCAAGTGTGCATGTGTTTAAAGGTTTGAGAACTGAAGGAAGCTAGTTGCGAGGGTTTGATCACTTAGGGTTTGTATGAAGAGTTGAAGAAGTGCGAGTTGAATACTTGGACTCCATCGGTGTTGACGACAAAAAATTAGAGATCAGATCATCATAAGTTGGTTGAGTGGGTTCTTGATCATCTTGGGGGGTTGTAGCCTTTTTGTGGAGTTTGTGTTTCACAAAATTAGGGGTTATTGTTCCTTGTAGGGTTGTAGCTCTACTAAACTAAGGGTCAGTGCTCCTTGTGGGGTTGGTACCTCTCTAAATTTGAAAAATATCACTAAAATGATTGTGTTTCAGTGGGTTTCCCAATTATATATTGTGTTCTTGTGTTGATTCTATGTTTCATGGTTGCTTGTATCTTTGATATTTAATGGTGTGCACACATTAATCATTGGATAAGTGAATCCGTGGTTGGTTGAATATTATGAAATATGATTTAAAGTTTTATAAGGACTGATTCACCTCCCCCTCTTAGTCCATTGTGCTTAAAAAAAAACCCCTCTTCTATAAAGATCACAAAAATTAGGGTTTACCCAACACTTGATAATCTTTGTCGAAGAAGTTAATCCACTGTGTGAATTGGGATATAGATTAAGTATTTATGACCCTCTCCAAAACTCATGAAAAATCCTCATTTTTTTCCCCATGTAATTTCAACATTATTCATATGATTCGTACTCTAGTTAATCACAAATTGATTGTCATGGGGCTTATCAAATAGGCAAAGGAGATGGTTTTCATTTATGATTTTTCTTGAGGTATTCACTTATTTCCCCCAATTCTCACTTAACATACATTTTTTGTTGCATAAACCATTTTTTTTTTGTAGGTAGATGGAATATATGGGCTGACCTTATCCTTGAGTGAAATGGTTTATGTTGTTCGGTGGACTGCGAAAAGGGACTCATTTACATTGCCAAAGGAAGTGATAAGGATTACAAGAAATTAAATGAAGCATCAATTTACAATATAGAGGAAAATTCATGTGGGAGTTTCTTCCTCCCATGAATTGGGGTGTAAATTCAGAGAATTACTACAGTGATTCATTGCCGACAAGATTTTGGTGGTAAGAATGTGGTTGAGACGGTTACAAATTCATGATACTAACACAAGCGTATGGAAAACCCTAAATAATTTCCCTTTTCAGAATTGTGAGTTGTGTATGGTTTCTTTTGGTGGGATGATAGATTACTTTGAGTGGGAAAATGAGGTCATAGAATATAGTATTGTGGAAAACCATTGGAGAGATGCGGGAACAGTTCCATCCAACCTTCTGATTGAGGATCATGTCGTTATGTGGCGAGAAAAAACATTCATGTGGGGAATATATAGTGAAAATACCAACCACCTTTTTAATTTGTTTGAGCTTTATATGTTGGAAGAACATTTTCAAGCTGCGAAACCATAGAAATGGACACCCATAAAAAATACTTCACTGTTTGAAAATTGGATCTTTTTCGTTGTTGCTTTGGAAATATAAAAAAGTGAAAAAGATGCTTCTATCTCCCATAAAAGATTCCATTTTGACGTGTTACTGCAGTTTCATCCCTCTCTTCTACAGAAGTAACAAAACCAATGTCACCCACCTTCCCCATCTCAAGCTGCTGGAAAATGGAGGCCTTCGATAAACCAATTTCTCATAACATGCATGTCTTTCTTCAGACATTACGCTATGAGAAAGTTTGGATTATGTAACAACATTGCTAGATCATTCCCTCAGATGCATATTATTAGGTTTATATGTGTTAATTGATAATATATCTTCCATCAAATTCATATGGGACTTGCACGCTACTTGATTAATTGATGTATGCCCAAACAAGGTAATGTAAGTGGGATGTGATATTTAATTCAATTTTGTTTTAATAGGATTTCGAGAGTAGAGAGGAGATAGTTTATTTGCAGTGGGAGATCTATTGCCATTAACACATTTATTTGGCCTCTTTTCTAGAGCCTAGTCACTTGGCTGGGTTTAAATATGACTTCTCTCAACTCTAGTCCAGTTATTTCAACTGCAACAAAGAGTGGAGATTCTGCAAAAAATGGCTCTAGGGAAACTCCCACGTAAGTTCGTGCCGAAAGTATTCCACGAGGTAATGATACTTCCCCTGATATTGTTTTACCGCTTTCAGAATTTGATTCCACCTGTAAATGGCTAGAACAATTCTGCTTAATAGGTTATTTTGTTGGAAGGACTCCCTCTAAAAGTATGCTTAAATCTTGGGTCCAAATTGCTTGGACGACGCATGGTATTAAACTGGATTCTATCCAGAACCTAACCCGTGGTTTTTTTTGCCTTCGTTTTACTGATCCTAGTCATGCTTCCCTTATCTTACATAAGCAACAAACCTGGTATGTAAGAAGCTCCCTTCTGGTTTTATCTCCCTGGACCAGGGATTTTGTAGTCTCTAACCAGATGGCTCTTAAGGTCCCCATTTGGGTTGAGTTCCCAAGGCTTCCTATGCCTTGCTGGCATTTTTTAGAGCGTATTGCTGCCACCCTCGGCCGGGTTATTTACACAGAGCCTAACAGGTTTTTTGCAGATCGTCCACAGAAGAGGGTTTGCATAGAAATGGATCTTTTGAAGGACCTGAAAGAGTCCATTTCCATCCAGGTTAGTGATGTGTATTTTTATCGGAAGGTGGTATACATCAATCTTTCGAATATTTGTTTCCATTTTTAATCTTCTGAGCACAAAATTCGGGACTGTCCCTTGTTGGCCGCTTGTCGAGCCACTTCAAATCCAAAAGGTGATCCTCGCCCTCAACCTGAAGAGGAGGGCTGGCACACAGTGGGTGGCTGAAGAGCCAATAAGAACAAAGCCACTCTTGTCAGGCCTTTGTAACTTGGTTCAACAATTCAAGCCTGTAAGTCAATTCCAAATGCCTCTAACTCAGTTGCAAAGCAACCTTTGGATACCAAGTTGCCTATGGTTCAAACGAAGGTTATGGATAGCAGTATGGTTGGTTCCTCAAGTAAATTAGCTCCTTTGGCTTCAAACACTCAACCTACTCTTTTACAGAATGAGAGTGGACTTTAACGGTTACTGATTTCTAACAAAGTGGTTTCACCACGAAAGTAGGCGGTTCGGCGTTCTTGCAGCCCTCCTCGCAAGCTCAAGGAGGGGGAATATAGCCCTAATAGCCGACGGGCTACTCAACTGTCTGATTTCTTTACAGTTAACCAACATCAGTTTTTGCAGAACAGTTTTGGGGCCCTTGATGGTTTGAGTGAACTAGACTCAGAAATGCATCTGGACAATGTTTCCTCATGAATTGCTACTCATGGAATGTTAGGGGTCTCACAGACTCCACTCGCAAATACATAGTGCGAGATTTTAGGAAAAGCTTCCCGGATATGGATATTCTGTGTTTACAGGAAATCAAAGTTATAGGTTTTTTGCTTGATTCTGTCGCCAAGACTATTTGGCCAGACAGTTAGCTATCCCTAGCAACCATGGAGCTGTCAGAGGTGGAATGATCACATTTATTTCTCTGAAATGGTGGTCGCATTATGTCAATCATGGATGTGACCCTGACAACCACATTCTCTGGGTGCTATTCAATATTGAAAATCTCTCCTTTGGGATTATTAATGTTTATGCACCCAATGACGCGTCAGAAAGGATGTCACTTTGGCGGTGGGTGGCTGACGACCTTCCAAGCGCCCACTGGTTAATCAATGGGGATTTTAATATGGTTGAGCATCCCAAAGACAAAATGGGTCTCTTACCCATGAGATGGCCAGCTGGCGAAAGGGAAGCTTGGTTTTACATGCGTAATAAATTTGGGTTTTATGACCCTAATTATTTGTGTCACACCAGCGCACTGCCATGGTACACTTGGTCTAATCTTAGAAATGGCCAAGATAGAGTTTTTAAAAGGCTAGATTGTGCCATGATCTCGTCACAACCTTTCTTTAAATTTGCCAGTTGTTACTCTCTTTCGGTGGAAGCTTTACCAGCCGTTGTTCTTTCCGACCACATTCTGATTCGGTCAGATTAAGTGGACTTTTCAACTACCACAAATTAAAAAGACGCAATTTTACTTAAATATTGCTTTACTGCATCATGAGCCAACTTTGCCACACATCTGCCAAATTTGGAACCTTGCACCTCGCCCTCTTGGTAGGGTGGGTTGGATAAGTTAGTGGAAAGACGTTATAAATTGGCTCACTAAATTCCTCCGGATGTATGGTGTTCAGCTAGCTAAGTTCCAGCGACGGGCCTATTCCACCACCTCCACCGAGCTGAGCCGCTCGACGGTGGCGCTCGAGCAAGCTCCTTTCAATGTTGCTCTGCAACTCCAAGTGGCGAAACTGCGGCAAAAAATCTGCATTGCTGATGACTACACATCTTGGGGTGCTCAAATTAAGGCTCGGTTCCACTGGCTTAAAATTGGAGACTAAAACACCAAAGAGTTTTACCAACGGCTTAAGGCCAAACACATGAACTAACAAATTTCTGCCATTATTGATGTTGGAGTTCAGATTACAGACACTCCTCAGATGGTCCAAGCCTTTGTTAGGCACTATGTTCAGGTTTTCAAAGCCTAGGAAGAGTCTCCTTAGCAAAAATCCACGCTCTCTGAATGCCTCTCAGTAGTCCCTTGCAAGCTTTCACATGCTCACAGAGTTATCTGTGACAGATTGCTTACTTTAGAGAAATTATGTGAAGTTGTTTCCCATATGGCCAATGATAAAGCTCTTGGAATTTATGGCTTCCCTTATGAGTTTTACAAAGCTCTTTGGGACATGGTAGGCCGTGATCTGTTGCAAGTCTACCTCGAGGCTCTCCACTCAGGGTCCCTCGGTGCCCTTATTAATAGGGGTCACATAAAGTTCATCCCTAAAGCAGGAGACCCAAAGCTCATCTGTAATTGGTGGCTGATTACCTTGCTCAATGTTTCATACAAAATCATAGCTAAGGCTTTAGCTCTTCGGCTTCGGCCCATTTTTCCCATAATTGTCAATTTTGAGCAGACTAGTTTCATTCAAAGTAGATACATTCTGGATAACATTTTGGCTGTCTAGGAAGGTATGGAGTGGGCAAGAAACTCTCAACAGCCAACCATTTTTGTCAAAATTGACTTTGAAAAAGCCTATGACAGGATTGAATGGCATTTCATTCTTGTGATGCTAGAAGTGCTTGGCTTCGGTTCGGTCTTCATCGCCTCTGTCAAAATGCTTTTATCAGATGCCATGGCCTCCTTATCTGTTAATGGACATACTTCCGAGCAGTTTGGGCTTTTTCGCTCTATCAGACAAGGTTGTCCTTTAGCACCTACTCTTTATGTGCTAGCCGCTGAAGGTTTTGGTTTCCTTCTTGCCCATGCTCGTGATCAAGGGCTTGTGAAGGGTATTCAACTCCCTTCTACGATTCCCCTTTAGCTTGTCAATGGGCATTTTGCTTATGACTCCTTCCTCACTCTCCTAGAGGGTGAAGTGAATATCAACAATGTCATGCAATGTTTGGATACGTATTGTTTAGCTTCAGGTTCCAGTATCCAATGGAGAAAGACCCAGTGCTTCAAGAAATCTTTTCTCCCTAAACCTGGTTGGCTGAATCATTTTGACTGGAAGTATATCCAGCATGGAGAAATTTTTAAATTTCTAGGCATTCCCTTTGCTTTTGATGCTTCTCCCAGTCAACTATGGCAATATGTTATTGACAAGGTTTTCTACAAATTGGAATACTGGATTACTAAACCCCTTTTGCTTGCAGGAAAATTTCATATTTGCTCCAAGATATTGGCAGCCACACATGTTTATTATTCTTCTTGCTAGGTGCCGGCTAAAGCCTCTTATAAGAAACTGGAGAAACTTCTCAAAGATTTCCTTTGGGCTAGCTCGGACCTTGGCAAAGGCTTTCACAGAGTTTCCTGGGAGTATTGTTGTCTCCCTAAGGATTCTGGAGGTCTTGGTCTGACTGACATTGGCCACTAGGGGTCTGCTCTTACAGCCAAGTGGATTATTCAAGCCTGTGCTGGCAACGAAGCTTGGAAAGTGTTGATTCGCAACTGTATTTGTCAAGGCTCCCCACAGGGGCGTAAAACTTGGCAAGGGCTGGATTTTCATAGCCCGTTCATTATCAAAGCCCCGGTTAAGATTGTGGGCACTTTTGTTGTCAAAAGCATATGGAAAGCTTGGGAGCTGCTCAAACCCTTTTTAATCTGGGAAGGGGATGGATTCAGAAATGGGCTATCCATTAATGACCACAACATTTGGTGGTCTCCTATCATCAATTTTCATGATGTGCTGCTTTCCCAAGTGCCCTGGGTTCATGCTCTTAAGCTGTTTCATCAAGGCTTACTCACTCTCAAAGAAATATTTTGCATGCATACCAGATTACTTCTCACTTGGCCTAGAGCTAAAGTCAAGTTTTGACTTGCTTCTGCTGACAGAGAGTCTTATTAGGAAGTTCTTGATTCCATTCCTACAGAGATGCTTCACAAAGTTGGTGTCATCTCTCTCAGGCCTTGGTGGAAGGATTGGAAATGGTTTCCAGATACCCCTTTTTTAAATTACTCCCCAGGAAAAGGTTATGCACTGCTCACCCCCAGGTTGCCGATGGTGGCCTTGCTTAACTCTAGATGGTCCATCAATTTTGGATGGTCATCCTAGGAAGCTAGATTTCATACTGTATGGAAAGCCATTATTCAGCCCAAGTTAGCCTGTTTTGCTTGGTGTCTGCTTTATCAAGGCCTTCCTCTTGGGCGTAGATTAGCTCATTACGGGATAGCTCCTCGACTATGCCCTTTTTGTGGTCACATTGAGATGCTCATGCATTTGTTTTGGTACTACCCAAAAGCTCAAGCTATTTGGGCTTGGATCCACGATTTCTTTCGGTCGTTTAGACCAGCTCAATTTCATTGGCAACATATTTTGTTGGGGGATTCTACTTCCATTCCCCATGCTTTTGCACAAGTGTGGCATACTTTCAGAGTGGAGATCCTTTTTTTATATGGAAAGAACACAATTCTGTTGTTTTTTCTAATTCTGCAGTATCTTGTATTCTTTCGCATTATGATAAGGCCATGCTTATCTCGAATGTGTTCTTATAGATCCAAGACCAGGCCCGCAAGGTGGAGCTGGAGGTGCGGCACCTACAGACCCTTCTGGATCATTGGGCCAGCGCTCCTTGCACTGTGGCGCGGGAACCTCCTACCTCCCCTTCTGGGAGTGTTCGTCCAAGAGGGCATCGTGGTCGTGGCCAGTTGGTAGACCAAGCGCATCGTCATCGCTCTCCCAGGAAACAGCTCGAGCAATGATGTAGCCCTGTTAATCGCGGTGGTTGGGGGTCCCCTCACCGTTCTGTGCAACACAGTGGTTGGGGTTCCCACCACCACTCCCCGCCTCCTGCGCAGAGAGATGGGTGGGACTCTGGCAAAGTTCCTAGGTTGGCTCTTGCTATTTCTCTTGCTAGACAAAATGAAGAAAAAGATGAAGAAGTTGCTTCAGGCGGACCGCCCCTTCCAGATGGCAAAGATCTTCCTGGTAGTAACTTGGAGGACAAGGGGCCACCACCACCCCCTGCCCCTATGTTTGTTGCGGCTGCCTAGTTTTATATGGTTTTCTAGTTGCCTTTGTGGCATTTGTTGTTAAGTTTGTTGTTGCCCTTTGGGCTTGATACTTTATTCTCCTAGCCGTCACGGCTAGTTTGATCGTGGGGTGTGCCCTTTACCACCCATATTTTTTTGTGGATAGGCTGTAATATTTTATATTAAGTAATATAGACTATTTCATCATTTTTTTTGTTTTAATATAAGTATAAGAGCGTGGTCCTATGTTGGGGGGTCACTGATCCTATTTTCCTCCCAATCGGGACTCATGTAGATTTTTTTTCAATCGCTACTTCTAATCCCATATAAACATCCATAAAAATATCTCCCATCGAAGGATAAGAGGATCATTTTTGGTGCTAGCAATCAGTGGGGGGAAGAAAAAATTATTCACCTACTCAGAAATTTTCTCGAGATTTGCTACCACTTGGCTTCACATTCTAGTTTTCCTCCTTATTTTTCCCTCCAAAAAATTTGTTCGAGATGCAAATAAAGAAACCATTATAGACCATGGTTATATGTAGTTTTTGTAGACACCAATAGATGTGAGCATGGAGCTGATAAATCAAAACAGGGGAGCTAATAAATTAGAGAAGCAAATTATTCTAGGTACCCAATTTAAACTCTGTTTTTACTGCAATTTTTTAAGAGAGTAAGGAATGTAATGTAATATTCTAGAATTTTTCTATCCTCTTGTCCCTCAACGTCCAGTCATAGCTATTCCAAAAATATTTTACTAATGTTGCGTGTCAATATTGTACATAACATCTGCAATATTTTATTTTTTTATTTCATCATTTTTATTTATGTAGTTTCTCATTGTGATAGTGATTGGAGTTGAAAATGTGGGGTATTGATTTACTTTATAATGACACGAGTGTTTTTGTGATACCACCAATCTATGTTGTCATTTCTTCTAAGAGGTATTTTATGATTGAAGTATTAAAATTTACAGTCATACATATATTTTGACATGTATGGTTGCAAAACATAGTAGTAAGGTGTTTGAAGTATGAAAAGCAATAAAAATATATGGACACCAACAAACATGATCTTTGTGGCTTAAATTGTTAACAACATAGAAGCTTCCTATGTTAGAGAGGCATGATTGAAGCGTTATGGCTGCATAGAATTTATTTTATTATAAATTTTCATTTCATAAAAGATTTAGGGCTGAAGAAGATTTTATAAAGTTTGATATACACATTATAAAAAATTGAACAATTTTTTTACTCCTTGACTTCTGGAACAACTAATTCAATCTCTCATTATTAGAATCATTTTTTTGATATTTTGTTTTAGCATTATGATAAAATAAACATTATAAAACATCAATTATCATGGTTTTGCTTTAGCTCTTTTAGTGAGTAAGATTAAATGTTTTTTTTTGTTTCATTAATTTACCTTTATGGTGTCATTGTTCTGCACTCATTGAAATGGATGCATTATTGGTGGTACATGAAACCCTTGAATTTTTTTTGTAATATGGAGGGCCCCTTGAAATTTCTATGGCAAGGAAAAACTTCTTAATTGATTAACTTAAATGAGGATATTTTAAGCTAATCTAGATAGTAACACAAATGTACTAAATAAGATAGATGTAACTATGTAATATAATTAAGTGTTTAGATATTTTGCATTAAAGGAGATACGTGAAATGGAAGTGATAGGGTACTAACCTGAAAGTGTGTTGGAAGTGAATCGTGTGCTAGAACGATGGGGTAGGATAGGTCGAAGCTACTTTGAGAACTGGAGCATATGTTGATAATGTTGGATAGGGGCACCTAGGAGTGGAAAGATGCACCTGGGGCGCTCCAGTTTGAGTTCTGGGTGCTCTAGTCTGGTAAAAAACCCTCAGGATTGGTTCCAACTGTGTCATGAGGTCTTCCCTTGATGTTGCTTCTTGTCTGGTATATGTCGCTAGAGTTGCGCCAATGTCGTTGTAATGACGTGACCTACATAAGAACCAAACAAAGCATCAAACCCTCAATAAATAAAGATGCATATGAAAGGGCCAGACTGTTCTTAACTACCAAACTAGTAGACTTATTTGATCTGAGTGTTGCACTATATTTTGGACCCCATGTAGTTCTGTGTGCTTTGTGTGTGCGTAATAATGTGCCTAAGTGCCCTAATGCCAATGACGTGATAATAACAGGCGTAAGTAAAATAAAAGAATGGTGGATGAAATAAAATGAGCCCCCCTTTTGCTTATGCAGTGTGATATAAATGTAGAAGATCTAATGCATTCCTTTGCCTTAGTAGTAACTAATATTTTATAGTAATATCCGCCACCCTTATGAGCCTGTGTATGCTTTGTTTATATATGGATCTCTTGCTTTAATTTTGTCACTAATAACCCGAAAGTGCCGACTAGTGCCTCAGGGAAAGTAGGGAAATACCGCAAGTGTCGACTTCAAACAAAAATTAGAATTTTAAGTTTAAAGGGGATAGGGGCACCTAGGGCGCCCCAATCCAAGACCAGAGACAATAACTGTGAAGTTTATGACCTATGAGGTATGTTGAGTAACTACCAAAACTGTGTAGACAACTGACAACTGTGTGTGATAAGTGATGATAAACATATTGATTACTTAGACCTAATAGAGACAACAACTAACTAAGGCATGACAAGACTAAAAAATGGGTCATTAGTAAGTACTTCTATCATGCAAGATCCACATATAAGCTAACATACTTGATGATGTAATAGTAGTAGTAAGTGAGTGATTTTGTGACTACATTAACAATGAACATTTCCCCCTTACCTCATCTAAGTATCTCAAATATTTATTTTTACAATAACATTTAGGTTGTACATAGGCCATTTGTATGCCAAACTGAAGAACTTAAAATGCGTTACTCCAAATTCAGAACTGGAGTATGGATTCCTTAACACACTTTTTCTTTAGTAACTCTTTGGTAGCTTCATTTATTGTATCAGTAGATGGAGTTGGCAATGGGTTTTGGATAGTGGATTTTTTTGAAGCTTTATCATTCATGTAGATAGCTTGTCAATTCTCTCTTTAGTTTAATCACCATTGGAATTAATCCATTCATTTTCTCGGTTGGATAAAGGAGACCTACTTTACTTAATATTTGATGAATCAAACACCTTTTTACATCTTTGGCTTCACCACAAATGCGATTTTCATTTCTTTTGTTTCCTTGGAAATGTTCTTTGTTTCTTTGAGGTCACAAGCCAAAACATCTTTGTATGACATGGATCCACTAATCCTCAATTTTTCCTTACTTTTGAATCTACTTCCATGTTAAGTTTGTTTTCCTAAATTTTTGATTCATTTTTGATACAGATTTAGGTACAAATAATTGGATTCATTGGTACAATGATTTTTTGCCTTGGGTAGGGCTTTCATACGATTGTACAAAAAATATAATTTGTGTAGCCTAATAAATAGGAATTCACCACATAGCATGCATGTAAAAAATAAAGTAACTACAACCCACTATTGCTAATTTAGAAATGCCAAATGTTGATAAATATTAATCATTACATCAAATTTAGTATTCATCTTCATATTGTTATGGTTGTACAAAAAAATATATAATTTGTTTTGCATAAAAGATGCTAGAATGAAATATGTTAATAATCTCATTCATTGGCAAGCAACAATAGCATTTAACCTTCCATATATATTTTGTTTCAAATCTCATAATTGGCATGCAGTAGTAGCATTTATTAATTTTTTTTGCTTAATCATAACTCTTCTTAATATTGTTTGTTATATTTCTTTTCTTAATAGGGTACAAACATGTCTCAACAAAAGAAGTTTTCTAGGATATATTTGTTCATGTTTTTAATATATTCTCCCTTTTTTATTGCACGAATAGATAGATATTATCATGGATAAATTAGCGCATCATCCTATTCCTAAAAAAATTGGTTTTCATAAATATACTTCATTGCTTTTAGAGGATGACTTGCAATATGGAGATCTATTGTCCTTGAATAATGATAAATTTCTTGAATTTGTTCCAAGTACCCAACTTCTAAGTACACAAGTAAACATTGAGGAAGATGTTGACATCACTATAACAGACAATGTTTTTGTTCAAGAAATGAACCATGAAGAACAATCTCCCCAACACGTTGACAAATCTTTCCCTCAAGGAAATATTTCTCCCACACACTCAGAGGTAATGAGATCTCAATCGTCTATTGTTCCTCCCCAAAAAGGTAGAGCTCATTAGAGTATTATAGATAATCTTGTTCTTATTGTTGCAATACACATTAAGAGGGAGACACAGTCCAATTGTGGGGCCATGAAAAAGGCTATATCAACCTCTGAAAAGTGGAAAATTGTACAAAAATATTGTGTTTCTCATGGTGTGAATCGTACACCAGACCAATGTCGAGATCAGTGGGAACATATTCAACCAGATTTTACAAAAATAGATACTATGAAACTAATATTCCATCAAGGCATGACAATTATTGGAGTATGAAAGTGCAAGAAAGAAGTGATAAGAAACTCCCTCAAAACTATCCCGAAGAGATATTTCGTTCAATGGAGGTCAATTTCGGTCAAGACAACCGTAAATCCTAACAATATAACCATGGATAGCTCTGACATGAACCATATGGCTGATGAGGATTTTTTTACACCAAATGAGAATGAAAATTATTATGAGAGGAAAACACCTAAACAACATCTCAAACTCAATCCACATGGAAAAAACGAAAAGCAATGTCCAAAGTTACAGGTCTAAAAGATACTATTGTTGAGAACAATAAATCAGTGATTACTACTCTATAGATGGCTGAGGAGGGGTGAATGAAATGCCTTGAATAGGAATTTGGTTTTCTTGAACCATATGGTTGATCAAAATTGAAGAACAAAATATCAATGTGCAAGTCAATTTGGTTTCAGCTCAAAATTTTATTTGGCAGGCCATGCTTAAGATTAGTGAATCATTTTCCAACAATAAATGATTAATCTCTTTATGTAACCTTTTATCATCTTATAGGATTTTTTTTTCAAGTTATATGTGTGACATGACCTTTAATAAAAACTGAATTACCTACTTGAGTTCTAGTTCATTGTTATTTCCAAATAGTAGTTATTGCCTTAAATGTAACCATAAAATTCATCATGCAATTTATTGTATAAAATGAAATTTTCATGTTATTTCTTGTCATCTTTGTTGAATTTGATAAAACCATATTGTGTGTTGATGTTACAATTTGTTGTTATATTTTGTATTCAAAGTGCAAGCTTCTCAATGAGATTGATCAGGATTTGATTGTGGATTTGTCATTTTTATAGGGAGGATTTTGCATTATCATCTTCAGCAACATTTACTCTCATCAAATGAATTCTAATTCAGCTAAAATAATAAAAATCCTCATGGCAAGTGCATCTATTATTGTTGATTTGGCATTTCAAATTTGATATGATATTCAAGGTTCAAACAATATGCAACATGTATCAAAGAAACATAAGATATGTTCATCTGCAAGCATAGAGTCTTCAAATGTTGAAATGGAAGGGGAAATCTACGCAATCACTTCAGAGCAAGAAAACACAATGCTTAAAACAAATTTATCAAATTCTCAATCTGAAGGGAGGATGTACAATGAATGGTATATTAAATCTCATTCATTAGATTGGTGGAACCACTATATTTTTAAAGTTACATGTGATGATGAATGATTTCGTAGAATTTTTAGGCTTTCCTATTCATTATTTACATCTCTTTGTGATTTTTTGAATGAAGACCTTCATCAAGGTGATATATCGTTATCATTGGCAAGATCTATAAAGGGTAGGGTGTTTTCCGTTGAGAAAAAAGTAGCCATTATAGTTTTGTGGTTATTGTTTGGAATGAAAATGATTGCGATTAATGAGCTATTTGGTTGCGGGAAGTCAACAGTGGTAAAAATTATAAATAAATTCATAAATTCTACGCACAATCATTTGAGAAGTCATATACAATGGAAAAATAAAAATTTAATGATTGAGCATGTAAAAGAAGGTTTAAAAAAAAGGCTTTCTAAATTGTTGTGGTGCTATAGATGTACATAGATGAATTAAGAGTATAAGGTGCATGCCATGTAGTATGTCAGATGAATAATATGTAACACTATACTCGTAGACAATAGGAGTGTGACACATATGTGATGGATACTAGTATGGTGTATATGAATGTTGTGTAGAGACCATTTTTTGGTGTAGCTCCTCTCCTTCACCCCACATTCACTCTCCTTCATTACACTTACCCTCTCGATTCCCTTTTCCCCCAAATTTGAATAAATCCCATTCCCACTAAGAATACACATTTCCTTAATCACTCTTAATTAGTCAATTAATTCCCTATAATTCTTAATAATCATTATATGTTAATGGGCTCCATGTAAACCCAATTGATAATTAATATTTTACATGACATCACCTAAAAATCAATACTCTAATTACCTCACCTAATAATCAATACCCCAAAATTATTCAATTCATGAACCCCACCCACAAATTGAATAATTATATACCCCAAATTCATTCACATCTGACATCCCACTCATAAATTCAATAATGCAAAATAATCCTCATGGGATTCACTATTACACCTAACCATTTCAATCATGATCCCCACTCAATATCACATCCTTTTTTTACCTAATAATTCAAATCATGAGCCTCACTCAATCAAATCAAATCCATATAAAATTTATTATCACTCAAATCATGTCCCTTAATCAGGGTTACTTTTGTAAACTAGGGTTACCTGATAATCCCTCAGTTAACCCCATCTCTTGGCTATAAATATAGGCCTTCCCCCCTCTTTCAAACAAGTTGGAAATTTTGGGAAATTATTTTTAAAGTTCTAGAAAACAAGGAAAGAGTGATAGAAAATCTATGCCATTATAGCTCTTCACTATAGAAGTATTCCTTCTCCATTTTGGACAAGTTTTGAAGTCATGGAAAACCTATGACACTGTAGTTGAGGATATTATCAATCTCTCCCACACATTGTACTTCTCTGTTTATTTTACTAGGCGTATTGTATTTCTCTACTTCTACATGTTATCTAATGTTCATCTTTTATTTCTATCTTTCTAGACACGGGGGTTGACATCCTCCAAGCAAGTTGACAACTTCTTGGAATTGGCATTGTTTGAGAAACCCCTGAATATATCTATCTAATCATATCTATTTCAGTTTTGCAAAAATTATCACAGATCCATCTATTTGGCGACCACAGATATACATCCACATTTGAGGCTCCTTAAGCCCTCCATATTTCAAGGTTGTTGGTGGCTTTCAGTATCGGTGTACTCGCTTGCACGAGAACGAGGTATCTTGTCCAACATTTTGGCATGCCCGGTGGGACCAAACTCAAGTTCTAGTCATTATTTTGTTCCTTTTCTCATCTTGTATAGGTGTTGTAAGTATAACGGTTGTCTGGTTTCATAGTTATTGTCAAATTAGATATAGTTTGTGAATCTGTTGTTTTTAGACTAACTTGTTTACAAGATTTTAGTATTGTCTTCACCAGTTTGGTATGATCAGTCGTTTAGGTCACCTTGGAGGTAAGTGGTCTTTTTGTTTTCAATCGGCTTGTTATTTTGTTGTTCGTAATTAGTATAAAGTTTTTTTTATTATTACATAAATGAATGTTTATAAATATAAATATAAATATAAATATAAATATATATATATATATATATATATATATATATAAGTAAATAAATAAATTTTTTAAAAAATATTATTATTGTCCTAAGACCTAACTCTCCCACCAAATCATCCTACATTGCTAACTTGATTTCCACCTCACAATCCCCTTTCACCGAGCTCCATCCCAAATCTAAACAACCGCCACACCTCACATACAACTCGCCTAATTCCCGACTCCTCTTCCCACACAACACCTATCTACCTACTGAGCCATCCCTACCTCACTGTGTTCTCTACCTTTTTTATCCGAGCTACCTCTCTCTCACCTCGACTCTCTACCCAACTTCCTACCCAACTTGCTCCCTCTTCCAACTTACTCCCCTACCCACTAAAAAACTCACTCCACCCATCTCCTTTTTCTCGCGAGCTCTTGCTTCTACCCACATCCCATGCTACTGCCCCCAAACTCTCCTTTTGAGCTATAACCTAGCCATTTTCAACTCCTTCCCTATCTGTGAGCTATCACCCACACACCTCGCCACAGTCACTCGTCCACCTCTCTTCCCAAAAATCCAACCTTCCACAATGTCCCCTCTCCTATCCATCGACTGAGCTACTTCCCTCACCACCGAGCCACTAATCTCCATACAACTCCCGAATCTACATGCCTCTCCATGCACACGGTCATTCCTCAGCCAACTTGGCCACTTCTCCACTTGATAAAAGTCCAAGCTCCACGATGCCAAAAATATTTTAACCTTAAAGCTAAGGACAATAGACCTTAACAATGCTACACAAGTATAACATCAACCTTTGAACTATCTTCACATCTCAAAACGAATCCTTCTAAACTAGCAGGTAGGAAAAACTTTCCCCGTTGATAGCCTATAGTTATTGGTTCTGGTGGAGGAACGATCATAAGGAAATTATCATTTATCTGAACAACACCCATGACACTAACAATAATTCTTTGATATAACCTTCATTCATGCACATTACTTGATCATCACTTAAGAGATTTCTTTCACCTAGCCACCATATAAAGTTTGAGGGAAGATCCCTATTATTTTTTTTGATTTTAGTGGTAGTACTCTCATCAACATATGGTGTAACTCTTGCACCATATCCAACTCTTACTAGTGCTCTTAAGCTAGACTGGAACTCTGATATGTAGAAGTCCACCACATGCCAAAGATATAGGTTGCGTGATAAATGGCTTCGTTTCGCCCTCCATTTTAGCGCATATCAGTGTGAGCTAGCCCAACCTTTTTTGGAACGGAACAACATATGATTGGATGAGATACCTCGACCTCACAAATTTAACCACGTATGACCACAAATCTCTATGTGAGGAAAGTGAATATCCATGCAGACTCACAATATTCCGATGCTTGATGCTTCCAACTGTTTCTAGCTCAGTTTCAAATTTATGCAAGCTTTGTGGGTAGTGACTGTAAAGTCTCTTTACAACAATTAGCTTATAATTATTTTCACCGCATTTATAAACAGTACTTGTAACACCATAGCCAATTATGTTTCTTATTTATGTTTGTTGTGATTCTCATTATGTCATCATATATGTGAAGAGCCACGTCCGTGTGTAGTATTACCCACCCTCTAGTTATTCACGTGGGATCCCCATTGGCGCTTGTGTCGGTGGAGGTTTAATTAGTTTTTCCCACATGCATGGGCCATTGTAATGGATGAAACTTTTTAAAATGCATAACCGACTTGTTGACCTGTGGCTTGGGCCACGTATGTCCATTTTGTCAAAACATGCCGCATATGTTGAGTTGTCTTTGTCGTCACCGAGCTGTGAGGAGAAAAGCTATGCCATGTTGGTTATTGATCTTTGTCACAAATGAGTGTTGATTAAACTCCACTCGGGACAAAATCCTTTGTCGTTGGGAGCATTTTTTTGTTACTCCAATTCTCCTTCATAAGCTTAAATTCAACTCAAAACATTAAATCAATTATCCAAATGTTTTTAAACTCCATCATTATCTACTCCTTAATAGATTCTATTAAATACACAATCATTTTTATCATTATTTAAGCCATTTTGACTTTGTTTCATTTAGTTAAGCTTCATTTTTTTCCTTTACTCTTTAATCCTAAGTAGTTCAATTTTAATTTGTACACTGTCATATTCTAATTACTTATTTTTCTATTCCATTTGTTTTACGTATCGTACAACTATTTTATGATCCTTCCATTTTTCCGTGACACCATTTTAGACTAAGTGGCTAATTATGTTCTTTGATTTTGTTGGGTAGCGTCTACGAACTTGTGACCATCTAATTATGTTGTCAAAGATGATTATTTTTAGACCATAAACACGCTGCAAGTCTCGTATCACTGACCTCATCTACGATCATGGATGGTAAAATTCTAGGGTACCCAGACATTCCCGGCCACTAACTACCACCTTCACAAACGTCATTATCACATACAATCAAATAATGGGAGAAAGCGATATACATGTATTCCTCATTTTTCCCTATATTTCTCCTTTCCGCATTGAAATTACATTTTCCTGTGTATGTCCTCATCGAAAGTTCACACTTAATTTTTAGCTTAAAAAGAACATTTATTTTTTACATCCTTCCTGATTAGATAGTTCAAATCGGGGGAATTAACCTTCAGCATTTCAATTATCACACACTGCCTAGAACTTCACAAACAAAATCAACACATCAAAACACTCCTTTCACCTGGTTCACTGATTGGGATTTGAACACCCAACAAGAAACCATTTTAGACATTTCCCTAGCCAAAAATACATGAAATCGGCCTTAGACTGTCGTTCTCTAGGCACCTTCATTATCCACTTTTCTTTTCTTTTCACATCTCATAATTAATCATGACGATAAAAAAATTGTTGCTTGATTTGTTTTTTAACAAATTTCAAAAAAAAATGTTTATCTATTTCATGCCTATTGTCACTATCTCTCAAATCAAAACATAAGAACATTCCACTCCATCAAATGATGTCACTTCCCCTAATGATCACTCCCAACAAGATTTTACACTTGAAACCATACATTTGGTTATCCAACCTCCAGTCTCCATAGTCTCACCTCATGGAGACCACGTCATCACAAATTTTCCCCACCTTGAAACCAATACCCATGTCCCTCATTAGTCTAACCTTTCTAGACCAACTACATCTCCCGCTCCTTTAGAAACTCTCAGGCCTCCTTTTAACCCTATATATGATTTTGTATTTCATAAATCTCCCATAATTTCTCAATCCAATTAGTCTACTCAATTGGTGAATCCTATTCCACCCATGGCAGTTCATGTCAACCCTATTCCATCCATTACTAACATGCCTATTCAACCATCTAAACCTCTTAGCACTTACATTCCTGCCCACTATATGCTCTAACCATCTCAACCCATTAACACTCATATCCCCACTTATCATTTACCACAACAACCTACTCAATCTCAACGATCACATCACGTCCCTATTTCTCAACACCAATCATTGCAACAACATATCCAATCTCAACCCATGGCACATGTTAATCCTTATCAAATGATTTCCCAAACACCCACACATCTACAATTTAATCAACCGTCTTATCAAAATAATCCACAAACATCCCACCCAAAAATTAATAAACCACCTTATCAAATGATTCACCAAACACCTACACATCCACAAACTTATCCATAACCTACTACTTATCAAGCTACAAAACCAATCCAATCCCAACCTAACATCGCGTCAAATATTCACACTTTGATGAATAGGTTGGCTAGTCTAGAAGCCGCTACCTTGACACCCAAAAATACCTTATCCTATGGACAAATCTGTAACTAACCGATTAATCCATCAGTTCCTATCAAACCTTACCCTCCTAATTAGAAAATTCTCGAGTTTATTAAGTTTAACAGTAGAGAATATCCCCAACAACATCTTCGTACATTTAAACATGCATGTTATCTTATTACACATGATCAAGACCTACTACTTCGCACTTTCCCCATGTCCTTTTCCGGTCCTATGTTGTACTGGTACAACAGTATCCCGCAATATTCTATATTTTCCTTCACTCAACTAACACAGTTGTTTTATAACACTTTTCAATCAATATTACATGTAAAATTGTTGGGGTGTGGAGCCTATTTTTGGTCTTCTCCAATCAGTATTGAAGTGTTGGAGTTTGAATGGCTAAGTTTGGAGACTTTAGGAGCATTCTGCAGTCGTCTGATGTTAGATTACTATGACGTTGCTGTTAGGTTGCTATGATGTTGCTGTTAATTAGCTGTCAATGTTATGGCCAAAAA
Organism: Taxus chinensis; assembly: GCA_019776745.2. Lineage (NCBI taxonomy): Eukaryota > Viridiplantae > Streptophyta > Pinopsida > Cupressales > Taxaceae > Taxus > Taxus chinensis. The sequence continues at coordinate 30,869,481 of CM034151.1, forward strand.
AAATTTAGCCGTGGGAAGATGAACGATCATGACTTTCAAACTTCTAGGGTAGGCTTTAGGACTTCTTAAAGGATTGTAGTCTTATAAATAGAGGTGTTAAGGTATCTTGAAGATATCTTGTGTGTTCAAGAGGTCTTGAGTCTTAGTGATCAAGAGGTTACCAAGAGTGATCAAGGTTAAGCAATTGGGTGTTAATTGTGGTTTAGATGTGTTTTAACATCTTTGGAATTCGGTTGTGAGTTCATAACTGAGAGAATATTGTGAGAGTTGTTTTACTCTTGTTGATAATAAATCTGAGCAAGTTCTTGGTGGACGTAGCCCACATTGGGTGAATGACGTTAAATCTTGTCTTGTCTTCTTTTGTGCATTATTTATTTATGCTGTTATATTTTTGCATGTATACTTCTACTATATAGTTTCCTACTGCTGTGATTTGAGGAATTGTTTCTGCATATTTATTCTCTAATTCCTAACAACTAGTATAAAAGCTTTGATGGTTTTTTACTAAAGTGGTAAATCACAAGGAAATTTTAGCTTGAGTGGGAGCTATGGTAGATGAGGGCAGATCAAGGGTTGAGAAGTTCAATGGGTAGAACTTTGGTTTGTGGAAGATGTAAATGGAGGATTACTTATATCAAAAGGACCTCCATGCTCCTTTGGCTGGAAAAGCAAAGAAACCTACAGCCATGTTGGATGAGGATTGGGAGTTACTGGATAGAAAGGCACTAAGGGAAATTCAGTTATGCCTTACATCTTCGGTTGCTTTCAACATATCGCAGGAGAAGACCATGGAAGGTCTCATGAGTGCATTGGGGAAGTTATATGAAAAACCCTCTAACTCTAATAAAATATTTTTGATGAAAAAGTTATTTAATATGAAGATGTCTGAGAATGGTTTTATTGTTGTTCATTTGAATGAATTTAATACAACTGTGAGTATGTTCTTTTTTATTATTGGTAAATAGTTTTTTGAAAGGGACTATACCCTTGTGAACAAAAGAGGGCCTAGAAGCCAAAATAGGAATGAGAATCATTACAACAAGGATCAATATCCATATGAGACATAAAAACCCAATGTAACCAAAGAGTAGTTACCCCAAAACAACAAACCAGTTCAAACACTGCAGAAGAGCAACCAAAAAACAACAAACAAACAACAAAAATTATGAAGGAGTACATCAAGAACATCCACAATTACTTCTTGGCGGCTTTGTCGATTTTGGATTTGATATTCTGCCAAGAGGTGAACATAGCCAATGTTGTCATATGAGTAGAGTTAGTAACATCTAGCTATTCAATGGTTTGTTTGCTTTCCTTTTCTGTGCCCCAAAGAGTTGCTGGAATTCCGCTGAGATTAGAGACGCTGCGGACATGCTGCTTAATAAATTCTTCAATTGCATTAAAAATAGCCATATTCTGGTCATGGCAAGTCTTGGCTTTCCCTAGACGGCTGTCCAAGGAGTTCAATTTTTTATAGATGTCTTCAACCTGTTTATTATTAATATCAATCTCCTCTTCCTTCTTCCTCTTACCTTTTTGCTTTGCCAAGTTTTTAACCTCTTCTTTTAACAGCAACATGTCAGCTTCTAAGGATTCTAGCCTTTTTGTGGATTTCTCAATGTGTGCCTCCTAAGAACCAGTACTTTTAATATGTAGGAGGTTATGAGAAATTTCCAAGTCCTGAGGAGCATTCCCCGAAAAAGGGGTATCAAGGTTCAGTCTTTTAAAAGACCTAGTAACATGTCTGGTCGAAGTGGAAGCTAAGTGGGTGGGAGCAGAGGTGGGGGGGTGATTGAGGGAGCCAAGAAGGAGGGCAGAGGGGTGACAGTAGTGGTGATGGCGACAAAAGGAGAAGAGATGGGGGTAGCGGTAACAGTGCTGGGCAGAGGAGGAACAGAGACGGGGGAGGAAGGGATGTCAGGAGACTTAAGAAGACAAAGCTTATGCAACAAGAAGATGAGACCCTGAGATAGAGGGACCGCATGTGCATGCTTTTGAAACTCCAAAATGGAGTGCTTAAGAGAATTAAGTAGATAATGAGGGAAGCATATCGTGAAACTCCTGCAGAAGTGATTGAGGAACACAAGATGCTTTGAGGGCACAGTGACGAATCTCCCCTCCAAAGAGATATAACGCACCATCATACGGGTGACCTCGTCAAAAGGCGGAGGGATAGAGCTGACCTGCAGACCCGCCGTGACGAAGACTAGTTTCTCATTACCCTCAACAAATTTCCTCTCCTCCACACCTCTGTCAATCCTTTTATTAAAGAAGCGGTACCCATCCATGTCAAGGCATGTTGCTTCGGCTATTAACTCTTCATTGATTGAAATATTTTGCCCGCCATATTCCACTGTGCGATCCTTCCAATCCTTTACAAAATGCATGGAAATACTTTGGTCGTGACCCTGAATATTCTCCATAAATTAGTGATACCTCCCTGGCTGAGAAGATTCCAAAGATCTTCATTATTTTTCCATTCTGGGTCCGCACTGGGCTCAATCTGACAAGAAGTACCTCCCATTATCACCGTGCGTAAGTGTTTACAAATAAAATTTTCAAAATCCCTATGAGGAGTTCTATAGCAGCCGCAGTTACTAGTCCGCCTTTCTCTATTATTTTCCACGCGATGTGAATGATGACTAGGATAGCCGTTGCTGTTCCCACGAATGCCTGCGTGATTGCTGCTATGTACCTGGGAAAGCCCGCATGTGTGAACTTCAGTCCCCTTAGAAACCCACTCCAGATCATCATCATCTTTATTACTGACTTGAGAATCCGTAAAGCCCTGTTTAAAAGCTATTGAAAGCATAATATTTCCCACATGTGCGGCTTTAATATTCATATATATCCACTTTAAGTTCTCATTATACGTTCCACAACCTTGATTGCCCGTCAATATTTGCTTGAGTGATGTTTTAATATTAGCACGTGTGGGAGTGTTATTTTTGAAGTCCCACTCCAAATGCTCATTTCTCTTACCCTGAATTTGTATGCTCATAAGTGTCTGCTTGTATGCTGCTTTGAAGTTGTTTAGGAATGTGATATTTCTTATCCCAAATAATGTGATTAACATTTATGCCATAATTAGCCAAAGCATTTGCCACCTTGTTACCCTCCCAGTAAGTATGCTTGATCTGGATGTTATTAAAGGTTTGAAAAATACTTATGGATTCCAAGATGAAGTCCTTGATGTTTCGACTTGGAGGTGAACACTGATTAAGATGATTAATGATATTCAACGAGTCCCCTTTCTAGAATGAGGTTTTATATATTATGAGTCTGAGAATTTCTAAGGCCCCATAAAGTGGATAATGCCTCAGCAAAATGATTAGTTTGAATTCCCATTTTTCCAACATACGCAGCAATCAAACTGCCTTTATGATCCCGGATCACTCCTCCCCCCGCTACAATTCCAGGGTTACCCTTAGAGGCCCCATCAAAGTTCAACTTATACCAGTTAAGATTAGGAGGATGCCAATGTATCAAAGATCTATCAATACTATTACTGGAATTATTTCAGATATTGTCAGCTCCAATCTGCCATTGGGACAAGATATGCTCTTCATTTTCTGGATAACTCTTGTTCTTGGGGGGTTTAAATCTAGCAATGTTTTCTTTAATAGCAATAGAAATTTTCCCAATACTGAGCTTAAAATTCTGTTTATTATCTCTAAAGATAATATCATTTCTATCTTTCCATATCCTCCAAATAACATGAGGTATTACCAAATTCCAGAGCCTTCTAACAACACAATGTTTATAGGGTGGGCTCCATTGGGTCCAGAGCTGATTGAAATCCTTCAGAACCACCCATATAGCTTTAAAATTAGAAAGGGTAAAACTCCATATTTTGGTAGCATAATCACAATGGATAAACAAATGACTGATATCCTCAGAGTATTTTTTACAGTTGTGAGTATGTTAAACTCAGTAAAAATTGAATTTGATGATGAGATCAAGGATTTGTTGATTTTGTGCTCCTTACCAGATAACTGGGACAACTTGGTTATGGCTGTAAGTAATTCATTCTCTAATAATTCAAAGCTGAAGTTTCAGGATGTAATAGGTGTGATCCTAAGTGAGAAAATGCAAAGGTGGAGCACTGGATATTCTTCTACTTCTAGAAATTCTTTGACAGTGGAGAGCAAAGGGAGACAAAAGAACAGAGGAAAATGTAATCGTGGGAAGTCGAATGATCACGGAAGGTCAAAGTCCAAGAGTAAATTAGAATGTTGGCACTGTGGGAAGGTTGGTCATGCTAAGAAAGATTTATGGGCTCTTTGGGATAAGAAGAACAAGGAGGAGGAAACTAAAGAGGTAAATGTGACAGCAGGTGATGTTTTTCAGGATGCCTTAATTCTTTCTTTAGCTAATATTGTTGAGTATTGGGTGTTAGATTCAGGGTCTTCTTTCCATGCCACCCCACATAGACATTACTTTACTGATTTTTTTCAAGGAGATTTTGGACATGTATATCTCGATGATGATGAACCATGCAGAATAGTAGGGAAAGGTTGTGTTCGGGTGAAAATGCAGAATGGGAACACATGGCCACTTAAGGATGTCAGGCATGTGCCTAAGTTGAGGTGGAACTTGATATTAGTGTGTTAGTTAGGTAGTGATGGTTGTACGGTCAGTTTTACAGTGGATTCTTATAAGGTTACCAAGGGAGCTCTTATGGCTGCAAGAGGTGAGAAAACTGGTACTTTGTATTTAACCAGTGGTGCTGATTATTGTAATTTAGTTACTGCATATGGAGATGTAACTTTGTGGCACTAGAGACTCGGTCATATGAGTCAAAAGGGCATGCAGATTATAAAGGACAGGTTGCCGAAATTAAAGGAGTTAGATTTAGACTTCTGTGAGGACTGTGTTTATGGAAAATAGAAGCGAGTGAGATTCCTCAAGGTTAGACCTACCAAGAAGGAGGGTAAGTTGGATTTAGTGCATATAGATGTATGGGGGCAACTAAGGTAAACTCTATTGGTGGTTCATGTTATTATGTCACTTTCATTGATGATGCAACTAGAAACGTTTGGGTATATTACATTAGAAATAAATATGATGTGTTTGAAACCTTCAAAAGATGGAAAGCTTTGTTTGAGAATGAAACAGGTCTCAAGTTGAAATGTCTTAGGTCGGATAATGGAGGGGAGTATTGTAGTAATGAATTTCTTGATTAATGTTCGGTAAATAGGATCCGCAGGAAAAGAATGGTTCCAAATACTCCACAAAAAAATGGAGTTTTAGAGAGAATGAACAGGACAATCATGGAGTGTAATAGGTGCATGAGGTTACATGTGGGGCTGCCACTCATGTTTTGGGTGAAAGCGGCGAGCACAACTATTTATCTGATTAACAGAGGACCCTCTATGGCTTTGGATGGAGGTACACCTAAGGAGGTTTGGTCTGGTAAGAAAATTGATTACTCATTTCTCAGAGTATTTGGATGTGAGGTATTTGTTCACATTGATAAAGATGATAGGACCAAGTTAGAGGCTAAGTATGAGAAATGTACCTTTGTTGGATATGGTGAGGATGACTTTGGTTTCCGTGTTTAGAGTCTTAAGGACAAGAAAATATTTCGGTCTAGATATATTGTGTTTAATGAAAAGTCATGTATAAAGATTAGTTGCAGGAATAGAAAGAGGAATCAAAGAAAGAATACACAGTGTTAGAGGAAATTATAGACAACAAGGTGTCTAAGGGGCCGGCTCAGGTGTAGCATGTTCCGGTACAGCTAGTTCAGGAACTTACTCATTAGGAACCCCAAACTCATGAGGTGAGAAGGTTTTCCAGGGTAAAAAGGGAACCTAAATGATTTACTCCATCTTTGAATTATTTATTTCTCACTGACAGTGGAGAGCCAAAGTGCTTTGAGGAAACAGTGTAGGCGGATGTCAGGAAGAAGTGGGAGTAGGCCATGGATGAAGAGCATAGATCTCTTATGGAAAACTAGACTTGGGATCTGGTGGAGCTACCTAAGGGAAAGAGAGCTTTGCAAAATAAGTGGGTGTATAAAATCAAAGAAGAAGATGGAGGCAGGAAAAGATACAAGGCCCGGTTGATGGTCAAGGGATTTGTACAGAGGAAAGTTATATACTTTGATGATTTTTTTTCTCTTATTGTTAAAATGACTTTTATTAGAACTGTTCTTGGTTTAGTAGAAATAGAAGACCTGCACTTAGAGTAGTTGGATGTGAAGACTGCATTTCTTCATGGAGAGTTGGAGGAGGAATTGTATATGTAATAGCCACATGGTTATGAGGTCAAAGGGAAGGAGAGGTTAGTGTGCAAATTGAAGAAGAGCTTTTATGGCCTGAAACAAGCTCCACGGTAGTGGTACAAGAAGTTTAATAGTTTTATGTAGGAGCAGGGTTACTTTGATCCAAAGGATCCTCACAGAGAAACACCGATCTAAGATCTTCTTAGAATAAATTACAATCATTTTTAAAGCGTGGAGAAAAATTATACGATTCCGTCGATATCTTGTTTGCAGGAAACGGAGCTCGTTTGCAAAAGTTATAGCCCGCTGAAATTTTCAGGCAACTGGGAAAATTTGGAGTTTTGTGCAGGTTGGACGCGTGCACGCTCGCCAAGTGTTCCGATTATATTGTGACACGTGGAAAATTTGTGTGACGTACTAAAAGTGGTTTTTGGGAACGCCGGTCTTGGACACTCGTTTTCGGACAAATGGACCCCGCTATTTAGTGGCTGGGGGCCCTCAGCCAGGTTCAACACACTCGATTATGGAGGGGTGTCTTGGCCTCCTTCTCATTTAATCACTATACCAACTTGTGTATATATATTCCTGTAATTGCATTTGTGCTATGCATGTGGGACTATTAGACATGCCTTTTTTAAACTATGCAATTTCCATTCCCAAGCATTTTTATTCATTTCCATATTCCACGCATTGCATTCAAATCCTTATTTCCATATTCCACGCATTGCATTCAAATCCTTTATTACCTGGTCCACACATTATCCTTGGCATTATTTAAGCACATAAAAATATACATCCATGCACCATGTTTATCTAACCAAGAAATGCGCCCACTCCTAAGTAGCTACGGTGGCTCTTAAGCCAATGTAAACAGACCTCTCTTGGCATTATTAAATGCCTACCTTCTTTCACGCACCCACAATGTGGGATAAACCACTACAAATCCGCATAAGGAGAAGGAGAGAGAAGTGGAGGGGATTTGAATAGCTAACCTCCCATGCAAAATTTTAGGCTCCTAACCATTGTGCCAACCGTTTGGAAACATTATAAAAGGAGAGTTATTTTATTTGAATAGCATTCGGGTCTGTGCTAAAATATTGAAATGCTCATAACTTGAGCTAGGAGTGGAATTTTGAGGAGATGTAAAAAGCAACCCATGTTATTTTTTACAGAGGAAGACTGTGAGAAGGTCAAAATTTTGTAGAATTATTTGTAAAGAATTATTTTTAAGATTTTAATAGATCGGTCCCATTCAACTGGACCCGGAGACATAGGCCTCAAGCGCCGAACTCCGTTATCAACTCTTGTGTCAAATTGCTGGTGAAATCTCTTCTTTTCTTTAAATATTTGCACAGTACTTGCAGTTTTTATTCTTTTATTAAAAATACAAAAAAGATATCATGCTCAATTTTTACATCAAAAATCAATACGAAGCAAATAAATGTGCGTGCACCATTGCTAGTTAAATTTGATTTTCAGATCATCCTCCAAGTGTCACTCAGACCATTGCGTGTACATCAAAAAGTTTCTTGATGATAGTTATATTATTATGTTGTATGTGGATGATATGCTTGTTGCAGGGATTTCATGTGTGAAAATGTTGAAGACTGTACACTAAGAGTACTGTACACTTTTCACGTATCCTCGCCGGGGTTCAAGGGCAGCAACCCCCGGTAGCAGGGGTTCGGGGGCGCAGCCCCCGAATTTTTTTTTTTTTAGGCGTAAATTTTTTGGCCTCGAAAAATTGCACCCGAAATATCGGGAAACGTGCTTTTCTCATATGGGCGAGTTTTTTGACCCATAGGTTTATGGGACGGGTTTTTGCCCATGGTTTTGATACCCACGGTTTTGTAAAACTGCTTAAGCAGTTGTCTATTTATATGGTCTTATGCATATGATAGAGGTACAAGCAAATGTATTGCAGATGTGTTTTGAATTCGGGTGTGAATTCTGTAGAGTTTGTTGAGCATAGCTCCAAACGGATCTGGGTATTGTATTGAGAGAGCGGTGGCTTGTAATAAAATCTGAGCAAGTGATTCTTGGTGGACGTAGCCCAAATTGGGTGAACCACGTTAAATACTGTCTCTTTGTGTTGTGTTATTTTATTCTGCAATTTTATTTGAGATCTGTAATAATTTCTGCATATTAGTTTCTACTGTTGCGATTCTGTGAGGGATTATTCCACATATTTTATCCCTTATTTCCTAACAATTGGTATCAGAGCCTGGTTTGGTTTGCTGAAGTGTTGAATCACAGGGAAATTTTTTAGCTTGAGTGGGAGCTATGGCAGATGAAGGAAGATCTAGGGTTGATAAATTCAACGGGCAGAATTTCAGTCTTTGGAAGATGCAGATGGAAGATTACCTTTATCAGAAGGATCTTTATACTCCATTGTCTGAGAAGGTGAACAAACCCTCGAGTATGACAGATGCGGAATGGGATTTGTTGGATCGAAAGGCACTTGGAACGATCCGGCTGAGTCTTGCATCTTCGGTATTATTTAATGTTTCAAAGGAAAAGACTACAAAAGATCTAATGGATGCATTAGGGAAGTTGTATGAAAAACCCTCTGCCTCTAATAAGATATTTTTAATGAAAAAGTTGTTTAATATGAAGATGTCTGAGAATAGTTCAGTAGCAGATCATTTAAATGATTTCAATACGGTAGTGAATATGCTAGCTTCGGTTACAATAGAATTTGATGAAGAAGTTAGGGCTTTATTAATTCTGTGCTCTTTACCTGAGAGTTGGAATAGCCTGGTAATGGCGGTAAGTAACTCGGTTCCAGCTAACTCGAAGTTGAAGTTTGAGGATGTTGTAGGGGTGATTCTAAGCGAGGAAATGTGAAGAAAAAGCTCTGGGGAATCTTCTACTTCAGGGAATGCTTTGACAGTGGAAACTAGAGGGAGACAGAAGAATAGAGGAAACCGTGGAAAATCAAAAGATCGGGCAAGGTCAAAATCCAAGAACAAGATTGTATGCTGGAATTGTGGAAAGCCTGGGCATGCAAAGAAGGACTGTTGGGAGCTTCGGGATAAGAAGAAACAACAAGAAGAAAACAAGGAGGCAAATGTGGCAACGGGTAATGTATGTCAGGATGCTTTGATTCTTTCTTTGCACAATATTACTGAATCTTGGGTTTTAGATTCAGGGGCTTCTTTCCATGCTTCTCCACATAGGCATTATTTTGTTGATTATGTTCAAGGAGATTTTGGGCATGTTTTTCTTGGTGATGATGAGCCTTGCAGCATAGTTGGAAAAGGTTCTGTTCAGGTTAAGATGCAGAATGGGAATACTTGGCTATTGAAGGATGTCAGACATGTGCCTACATTAAGACGAAATTTGATATCGGCAGGGCAGTTGGGAAGTGATGGTTGTACTGTGATATTTACAGCAGACTCTTGGAAGGTTACCAAGGGTGCTCTTGTGGTGGCAAGAGGTAAGAAGGTTGGAACCTTGTATTTAACCACTGATAGTACTAATGATTGTAATCTTGTGGCTTCAGATGCAGATACAACATTATGGCACTATAGGCTCGGTCATATGAGCCATAAGGGCATGAACATCATAAAGAAGAATTTTCCTGGATATACAGAAACAGGTTTGGATTTCTGTGAGAACTGCATATATGGGAAACAAAAGCGAGTAAGGTTTCTCAAGGTTGGACCTACAAAGAAAGAGAGTAAGTTAGAGCTGGTGCATTCTGATGTGTGGGGGCCAGCTCAGGTATCATCTCTTGGGGGTTCAAGTTATTATGTTACTTTTATTGATGATGCAACAAGGAAAGTTTGGGTTTATTGTATTAGAAACAAATCTGATGTATTTGACACTTTTGTTAAATGGAAAGCCTTGGTAGAGAATGAAACAGGTCTTAAGCTAAAATGTCTCAGGTCAGATAATGGAGGGGAGTATTGCAGCAATGAATTTGATGATTACTGTTCTAAGAATGGAATCCGTAGGCAAAAGACGGTTCCAGGAACTCCGCAGCAGAATGGGGTATCAGAAAGGATGAACAGAACAATAATGGAACGTGCTAGGAGCATGAGGTTACATGCAGGACTGCCTCTTTCTTTTTGGGCAGAAGCGGTGAGCACAGCTGTGTACTTGATAAACAGAGGACCCTCAAGTGCCTTGGATGGAGGCATACCTGAGGAGGCTTGGTATGGTAAGAAAGTTGATTATTCATTTCTTAGAGTCTTTGGATGTGAGGTGTTTGTTCACATAGACAAGGATGATAGGACTAAGCTAGAGGCTAAATCAGAAAAATGTACTTTCATTGGTTATGGTGGTGATGACTTTGGATATAAATGTTGGAGTATTAAGGACAAGAAAATCATTCGATCTAGGGATGTGGTCTTTAATGAGAAAGTCATGTATAAGCAGCAGTTGCAGGAAAACAGGGAAGAATCCAAGAAAGAATATGCAGCGGTAGAGGATCTTCCGGATGGGAAAGTGACACATGAATCAGTTCAGGAACCCCCTCAACAGGAACCCCAAACTCCTATATTGAGGAGGTCTTCTAGGGTAAGAAGAGAACCTGAACGTTTTTCTCCTTCTCTTTATTATTTATTACTCACTGATAGTGGAGAACCAGAGAGCTTTGATGAAGCAATGCAGGTAGATGCCAGGAAGAAGTGGGAGCAAGCCATGGATGAGGAGCATCAGGCTCTCATGGAGAACCAGACATGGGATTTGGTAAAGCTACCCGAAGGAAAAAGAGCATTACAGAATAAGTGGGTGTTTAGAGTCAAAGAGGAAGAAGGAGGCAAGAAAAGATACAAGGCCCGGTTGGTGGTCAAGGGGTTTGCACAGAAAAAAGGTATAGATTTTGATGAGATTTTTTCTCCTGTAGTAAAAATGACTTCTATCAGAACTGTTCTTGGAATAGTGGCAGCAGAAGACTTGCACTTAGAACAGTTAGATGTAAAGACTGCATTTCTCCATGGCGATTTGGAGGAGGAGCTATATATGCAGCAGCCAGAAGGATATGAAGTCAAAGGTAAAGAGGAGATGGTGTGCAAACTGAAGAAGAGCTTGTATGGCCTGAAACAAGCTCCACGTCAATGGTATAAGAAGTTTGATAGCTTCATGATGGAGCAAGGTTATATCAGATGTCATTCTGACCATTGTGTGTATACAAAGAAATTTGAGGATGGAAGTTATATTATCCTGTGTTTGTATGTTGATGACATGTTGGTTGCAGGTAAAAACATGCAGGAAATAAAATTACTCAAGAAGCAGCTAAGTGAATCCTTTGCTATGAAGGATTTGGGTGCAGCCAAACAAATCCTTGGTATGAGGATATCTCGGGATAGGAAGGAACGGAAGCTGACTTTATCTCAGGAAGAGTACATTAAGAAGGTCTTGGAGAGGTTTAATATGCAGGATGCTAAACCGGTTGGGACTCCTTTGGCAGGCCATTTCAAGTTATCAAAGGAGCAATGTCCCAAGACAGAGCAGGAGAGGAACCAAATGTCCAAGGTACCTTACTCATCAGCAGTTGGCAGTTTGATGTATGCTATGGTGTGCACTAGGCCTGATATTGCCCATGCAGTGGGAGCTGTGAGTAGATTTATGAGTGATCCAGGTAAAGAGCATTGGCAAGCAGTAAAGTGGATCCTTCGGTATTTGAGAGGGACCATGGGGACAGTTTTGTGCTACAGTGGATCAGACACCACTTTACGTGGTTATGTAGATTCAGACATGGCTGGAGATGTAGACAGCAGGAGGAGCACGACAGGTTATATTTACACTGTAGGTGGGACAGCAGTGAGCTGGATTTCACGACTACAGAAGCTGGTGGCTTTGTCGACCACAGAGGCTGAGTATGTTGCTGCCACAGAGGCAAGCAAAGAGATGATTTGGTTACAACAATTGCTTGAGGAGTTGGGGCATAAGCAGGAGGAATGTAAGCTGCATAGTGATAGTCAGAGTGCTATACACCTAGCTAAGAACTCTGCTTTCCACTCTAGGACAAAGCATATACAGTTAAGGTATCATTTCATCAGGACAGCTTTGGAGGAAGAGAAGTTGAAGTTGGAGAAGATTCATACCAGTCAGAATCCTGCAGACATGATGACCAAGGTGGTCACAAGGGAAAAACTAAAGTTGTGTTCAGCTTTGGTTGGTCTTCACAGAAACTAGTGAAGGGTTGAGAAGCTTGCTCAGAGGAAAACTAGTCTCCAAGTGGGAGATTGTTAGGTTGTGGAGCCTGTTTTCATGTGTGAAAGTGTTGAAGACTGTACACTAAGAGTACTGTACACTTTTCATGTATCCTCGCCGGGGTTCGGGGCCGGGTTGGGGGCAGCCCCCGGTAGCAGGGGTTCGGGGGCGCAGCCCCCGAAATTTTTTTTTTTTAGGCGTAAATTTTTTGGCCTCGAAAAATTGCACCCGAAATATCGGGAAACGTGCTTTTCTCATATGGGTGAGTTTTTTGACCCATAGGTTTATGGGACGGGTTTTGCCCATGGTTTTGATACCCACGGTTTTGTAAAACTGCTTAAGCAGTTGTCTATTTATATGGTCTTATGCATATGATAGATGTACAAGCAAATGTATTGCAGATGTGTTTTGAATTCGGGTGTGAATTCTGTAGAGTTTGTTGAGCATAGCTCCAAACGGATCTGGGTATTGTATTGAGAGAGCGGTGGCTTGTAATAAAATCTGAGCAAGTGATTCTTGGTGGACGTAGCCCAAATTGGGTGAACCACGTTAAATACTGTCTCTTTGTGTTGTGTTATTTTATTCTGCAATTTTATTTGAGATCTGTAATAATTTCTGCATATTAGTTTCTACTGTTGCGATTTTGTGAGGGATTATTGCCAACTGTTCCTTCACACACACACACTGATCCAGGTACAAAGTTAATCATACTAAAAATAAGTCCAGCGACCTAACTCCCGAAAATTTCCACTCATAGGATGTTTTTAACATCATCTCAACTGAGACCCATCTATTTCAATCAGTGAAGCTTCTTTGGTACAGTTATTCATAATTCCCAGCTGAGAAACATATAGTCATTTTAACCATTGCTCTGATCCCCTTGGATATGAATGACTTAATGTGGTCACAAAGGGAGAATTTAAATAATGTAAATTCAACTTTGATAAATGACCATTTCATTTCCGATAATTTGAAGGGTGGATGGTAACTCTTTCCATTTAGTGCCAAATGGTCTTCACTAGTGATGGATCATAGTATGCAAGGTTAGAGCCTGTTTTTGGTCATCCCCACCTTCGAAGCTATTTAAGTACTGGAGTTTGGACAGTTGATAGTTCTGGATGGGCTTTCCTAAACTACAGTACTCAAACATCCAACCATTAGATTCTATGACGTTGCTGTCACATCTGTCAATAATTGCCGCTGTCAAGCGTCATGGTACATTTCCTTAATCCGTGTGGATGGAATGGTTTTGTCTTTCAAACTTCTATTTTAACAAGGCCATAATAAATATCATCCTGAAGTAATAGGATTGTAAGTATTATAAATATCAAAGTGGTATTATCTTGAAGAACCATGAGTTACACAAGATCATCTTGTGTCTAACAATTTTCATTAGAGGATGATGAACCTTCCTTCAATTTAAGGAAATTCACCACCTGTCACATATAGGTAATAAGTATGTGGTTTAAAATCTCATTGGAATGCCAAGATTGTGAGTTCATTCAACTGAGTACAATTTCCCTGAGAGTTTTTTGTAACTTGTTGAGGCAATAAGGATGCGTGAGGCTCCATAAAATTTCTTCACCTTCACGTAGTTCCTAACATTGGGTGACGACGATAAATTCCTTCGGGAAGGTAATGTCATTCAAATTAGGATGCATGAGTTTATTATCCACATGAGATTGGTACAGTATTCTCATTGTAACTAAGAATGTATACTTCTACCACTTTAGTTTCCTACTTTTCTATGACATAAAGTCAATTGTTAAGGAAATTGATTCTATTAATTGGGAACAAAAGTATTCACAATCAGGTGCTGATCTTAGAAACATTTCATAAGATCTAGAGCAGTCTTGAAATGATGTCGTAAATCACAGGGAAATTTGTGGTGCTGATTCCATATTTGGGATTCATCGAAAGCAACACTTCTCTTTATTGGTCATACACAAATGGCATCGAGATTTCCCATGTTCATTGTGTGAAATAAGTAACTATGGCACCTAATTTGTAAATCAAATCATTCTAAACCTTTGACTAAGCCTTTACCATGGCTCAAAAACTCAAAATCCGTGTCATTCAGTAGGTTCATCTTAAACTAAGATCTACTAAACCTAAAGGTTAATTTACTAAATCATCCACACATAACGAAACATTTAAGGGTGTGGCCAATGTCATGGTTGTTAAGTCCTCATCTACACCTACATCTAGTACGTGGCCTCAACAACGAGCCCCTTAATCAATAACCCATTATACCCCCTTGAGAGAATTCTATAGTTCCATATTTGACAAGTTGTTGACAGTTCACTCCATACGACTTCCTCCCATATGACTCGTGGACAACTCGCAAGCTAAGCCTATTTGGTATCACGAAGCCCACTATTGTAAAAATCACCAAGTAAAAGGTCATGACATGGAGAAGTTTCATTCCTTCAAAGATCGTGTCCAAAAACTTATAAATCAAGGGGATATCCAAATTGACAGCTCTACCACTTCACCTAGCCAGCCCCTCGACATAATTACACAACCTTTTCCAAATCAACCACCAACAAATCAAGCCAAACCTTTTACATCTCAATTATCAAATGGTTGCCCAGTTGAAACCATTAATCAAGATCTCATCTCATTGACAAATCTGCATATTCCTACCTTAGACATTATTCCCACTCCTTATTTAGAACCTACCATATCCACAACTATCACACCTATATCAACTTTTAATCCTTGTCCTACACCTATGCCTTCTCATACCCTTACCACATCCACATCAAATTTGATCATACCATCTACTTCATCCACTTCAATCATGTCCCAATCTACCAAATCAAATTCATCCTAACACCTGTTTTGAACCCATTGATATACACACCTATCCCTACATCTCTCACATGTGTTCCTTCACCCACATCTATATCAAATAAACCTATCCATACATCCACATCTACAATATCAACCCCATTTGCTAACATACCAATCTTACCCCTCAAAGCATTTATGAAAAAATAATTCCCATCTACTTCTACACCCAATATTACTCTTGCATTTACTACATCACATGTCATACCTACTCCATCGGTTACCACATTCCCTTCGTTAGATTTGACTACCTTAACTACATCCGTTCCAAAATTATCCATTATATAATCCTTAGAATTAATCCCAGTTCCTCCTTCTGTACCAACCACACCAACTACATTTACTACGTCTATATCAACTTCGAATATACATACCACTTCATCCACATCTATCATGCCCCAACCTGTCATATTCAACCCCTTAACCACACCTACATCAAACATATCCATCACCACATCACTTACATCTCCAAATATCCCAATTGTGCCCACCTCCCTATCCATCCCAACTATCCCTGTATCAAATATATCAACAAATCCACTTACCCCTACCTTGACATCTTTGCCCATGGCCACATCACCTGTTTTATCCCAATATTCTCTACTTGATCCTTCTATCACACCAACCATATCCTCTCGATCTGCAACCCTATCAAAGATACCCCTCTAAACATTCATGGAGCAAACAACTCCACTTGAAGCAAACACAAAGGGAATCCAAAAATCAACTACTTCCACATTAACCAATCCAAAACCTGTTAGGAATAAAACTTAGCTTAATTCATCATTAGTTGATATTTGAATAAATGTAATAAGTTTAAAGTATTTAAATTTAAATACTTTAAACTTATGTCAATAGGTATTAGTTATCCTTAGTTGTTAGTTAACTAAGTGATAGTGCTCTCATCCCTATATTTGTAGGATCATGTTCTATCTTGCATATTTTTGTTCCTGGATGATTTCCATGAGGGGCAATAGGGGCAGTTAGGGGCAATATGCTATTTCCGCATATTTTGTCAGATTAGGTGATTTGTTTCCATATATTGTGGATGAGATAGAAGTTGTCCAATATCTATAAATATTACAGCTCTCTCATTTGTTTTTAATGCTTGATTTTGATATTAATAAAATACAATGCAGCACTATCTTGTTTATGTGCAAAGATTTTGTGTCAAATATTGGTTTCAAGTATTCATTGTCAAGATTTGGTATCAGAGCAACATTCTGATCCAGGGAAAAGTGTAGGAAGTTTTTAGGCAGACCTGGAGAAATTTCAGAGCTTGGAGGAGCCATATATGCCCCCAGCCTTTACACAACCCCTACCATAATCCATACCATGGTTCACGGATTTATTTATAGTTGAAGAACACATGGAGTGCAATCACAGGCCCATGTAGAACTAGATGTAACTCTATTGCAAAAGGTGACATTGTTTCATTCTTTGATATTTTTTTATTTTAAATTTTACCTGTACTTGCATTTTTTTAAAAATTGGAAGCATTTTAAAAAATATATACAATATTTTTGTATTGTGGGAACATGATATTTTCAAGATCCCCACATAACTTCTCCTTCCTCTTCTCTGTGCTTTATCTTTTCATATATTTGGCAAGAGAATTCTACGTCCATGCGAGAAGATATTTGTCCAAAGCGACTTCCCAAAGCCTGTAATCAACCTAGCGATTACATTCACAGATCAATAGCATTGAAGAGAAGAAGAAGATGTGCATGCAAAAGATTCAGTGTTGAAAGTTTAGGGGAAATAAAAAAATTGTGTCCCAACAATATTCCTGCATGAAGCCAAAGTAAGGAATAAGTAAATAATAAAAAAGGTGGCCAAGCTTTATTATAATGTTTAGGGAAAGCGATAGAATTGTAGGTGTCCCCTAAAATAGACCAGTTGAGGCACGTAAGCCTTAAAACATGTTTTTTGTTTGTAAATCTGCTTTAATTTTTTTTCCATTTTTGGATTTTTCAAAAAAAAATTAGGACAATTTTTTTTTTCCATTTTTGGAAAGGGGCCCGGAAAGATATTGAAATCAGAATTCAAACAAGTCACAACTTTCAACTAGTACCTCGGATTGAGGTGCCATTTTTTTTGAAAGTGTGTGTTTTTGCGAGCTCTTTGTCTTGGTCTAGTTTTTAATAAGATTTTTTTTTTGTAAAAAATAGATTTTTTGTAATTGAAAAGAGGCCAAAGAGTCTATTTTTTTTTCAAATCAGCCAAGAGAGCCATTTTATTTTTGTAAATCGACCACAAAGACAAATTTGTAACAGGGCCAATAGTGCCAAAAATTCATTGTACATGGCCGAAAAGGAGCCCAAAATAATTAAAATAATATTTTTTTTGGGGGGGTGTGCATGCTTTAAGAGGGGAAAAGTGTTCAATTTTTTTCTTCTACTGTTTATCAGTCTTCACAATGGCCGCAATTACGACACCAAAATTATTTTTTCTAGATTCTCAACTTTTGCGTTCTGATAATTATCCAGAGTGGAAAACAAAATTTTTTGCACAACTTGATTTTGAAAATCTATGGTCCGTTGTTTTTGGTACATTAACAAGATTCGCAACAGATGTTACACAACAAGCTACATTTGATTGTGCAAATCAAAAAACAAAGTTAATAATGTTTAGTGTTTCAGATGAGGTACAAACTCATATTCATGAGGCCACAACAACAAAAGAATCTTGGGACAAGTTGAAAATAATATATAAGTCAAAAAATAAGAAAAAAAACTTCATCTCCAGAGTCAACTATTAAACTTAAAAATGCAACCAACTGAGAAAGTTAAAATGTTTTTGAGAAGAGTGCCAACTTTGCATGCATCAATTCAAGCTTTGGAAGAAGAAGTAACTAACACATAACTCGTGCCTATAGTATTGAGAGCTCTTCCTCCTTCTTATAGGATTTTTGTGACCACATTAAACATAACTGGTCAAACAATTTTTTTTTGAAGAGTTAGTGAATTTGCTACAACAAGAGGAAGCTATTCACTCAACTACCGAAACTGAAGAAAAAACACTTGCTTCTAATAAAAAAAGGCAAAAAATAGGTTAAGTCTAGTAAACAAGCTCAGAAGAAAGGTAATACTCAACAAAGCCAAAAGGACCAACAAAAATGTCTTATTTGTGGTCGAAAAGGACATGAGTTAAAAAATTGTTGGTACAACACATTCCAATAAGGATCATCAAGTGGTAAAAATATTAATAACCAACAAACAAAATTTGGCCAACAACAGAGTAAACAAGGACAAAATAATCAAAAGTGGAAAAAGAAACCAACTCAACAAGGAAATATAGCCGAACAGGAAGATCAATTTGATAATGACGACTTCCTATATTCTTCACAGCCAAATGAAGTATCCAATTCTACAAATCACATTTGGTATGTCGACTCGGGTGCAACTCAACACATGACAGGAAAGAAAGATCGGTTCTTCACGATGAGTAAAATACCCACCAAAAATCATGTCTCTTTGGGTGATGATACATCTTACAGTGTTGAAGGCTTTGGTTTCATTTCACTACCACTTGGGCATCATAGTTGTAAAATTACAGATGTTCTTTATGTCCCTGGTTTAACAAAAAAACTGTTATCAATGAGTAAATTATTATATCACAATCTTAAAATTGACTTTGATTGTAAATGCAGTAAAAAGATGTGTCTAATTCGAGATAAGTCACGAAAGCTCCCAAAATTGTTGCAAAAGTCTTTGAATGTGGGAAGAATGTTTCAGTTGGATTTTGTTCAACGAAATGATCAAGAACTTGTACCCAAGGATTACATCATTAGCTCAACTATGGCATCAAAGACTCAGACATGTTAGTTTTGTCTATCTTGACACACTTCATTAATACAATACATGGTTAGAGGTTTTACCACCTCTATAAAAATGGGTACAAGATAAATGTCAGCATTGTTTGGAAAGAAAAAAACATAGAGCACCATTCAAACATAGTAAATTCCAGGCTAAGGAAAAACTTGACTTGGTGCATACCAATCTATATGGACCAATGAGACCTAGCCACTGAGGGTTTCAATAATTCATGCTCTTTGTTAATGATTTTTCAAGAAAAATGTGGATATACTGTCTTTCTACAAAATACCAAGATTTTGAAACTTTCAAGAACTTCAAAGCCCTTGTTGAAACAGAGTCTGGTAGGAAAATAAAAACACTCCACTCAGATCGAGGGGGAGAATACACCAACAGTGAGTTCAATGATTATTTGAGAAACACATGGCATTCGTCGTCAAATGGCTCCTCCTCACACACCACAACAAAATGGTGTGGTTGAAAGGTGAAATCGTACTATCATGGATATGGTGTGATGTATGATTAATGATGTAGGTTTATCAAAAACATTTTGGGCCAAAGCATCTAAAATGACAATAGTCTATTTAACAAAAAAAAGTTCCCACTGCAGCTCTTGATGGAGTAACACCACATGAAGCATGGTCAGGGTATAAGCCATCTATTTCACACCTTAGAGTTTTTGGATGTAAAGTAAGTATGCAAATTCCTAAGAAACAAAGAACTAAGCTTGATATGAAAGAAAAAAAACTTATCTTCATGGGATATAGTGATGAAGCACTTGGTTATAGAATTATGCATCTAAGAACAAGAAGGGTACACACTAGTTGAGATGTTGAGTTATTTGAGAAGAAAGAAATAGCTGATCCTTCCATACAATCACATGATGAAAAAATCATCCCTACAATGAAAATAGAGGATTATAATCCCTTTGATGATGACAGTGATGATAGGGAAGATAATGAAATTCAACCTACCATAGGAACCACAAAAGGTATGCCTAAATGGTATACAAGTTTGATTAGAGATGACAAAATTGGATAGTATCCCTGACACATCTACCACTAGAATGAGGACTCATAGTATGGCTCGAAATGAGGTCAATCTGGCCTTAATGGGTAAAGTTGTTGAAACTACTTGAGCCTTCCTTAGTTTCAGAAGCCCTATAGTCCTAAACCTTGGAATGATGCTATGGATGTAGAAAATAAGTCACTTATGAAAAAATAATACATGGAAACTTATAGATCTTCCACTAGGAAAAAACTGATTGGATGTAGATGGATCTTCAAAACAAAGTACAAAGAAGATGGAAAAATTGATAAACATAAGGCTAGACTAGTTACTGAGGGATATGCTCAAAAAGAAGGCATTGATTATGAGGAGACTTTTTCTCCCACAACTAAGATAAAAACTTTCATGTTAATATTTTCTCTAGCTACACAATTTGGTTGGAAAATACACCAAATGGATGTGAAAAATTCCTTTCTTAATGGTGATTTATATGAAGAAGTTTACATGACTCAACCAAAAGGTTTTTTTCATACTAGGTAAAGGGGAAAAGGTATGTAAACTCATAAAATCACTATATGGTCTAAAGTAGTCTCCTAGGGCATGGTACATAAAAATCAAAGAGCATATCATTCAACATGGATTCAACAAGATTCCATATGATCATAATCTCTATCTCAAAAACCAAGGGGGGGGAGATAGTTATCATTGTAGTATATGTCAATGATCTAAGCATCACTAATCGAGGATCAGTGAGGATGATTGAGTCAATAAATAAAGATATAACATGAATCATTCGACATGACTAATCTCGGGCTTTCTACATTATTGTCTTAGACTTGAAGTTTGGAAAATAGAAAATCACATCTTTGTGTCACAATTGAAATACACCAAGACAACACTCGAGAAATTCAATATGATGGATTGTAAGCCATTTTCCAGACCTATGGAGACAAGACTTCAATTGTCTCGAACATATCCATCACCACAAGTAAATACAACCCTATATCGGCAGTTGATTAAGAGTCTCATCTACTTGACTTACACTAGGCCGGATATCAGCTATGTAGTCAACTAGCTTTCACATGGTTCATGCAAGAACCAAGGGTTTCTCACTGGAAAGTAAAAAAGTGGATACCAAGGTACATCAAAGGAACTATAGACCATGGCCTAGAGTACAAGAAGAATAAAAAATTCTTCTTGACAGGATATTCAGATTCAGATCATGTATGAAACATAGATGATAGGAAATGCACTTCAGGTTTTGTATTATTTTTGGGATCTAGACCGATATCATTAGGGAGTAAGAAGTAGATTTTTTTTTTCAAGGTCCTCCATAGAATCAAAATATTGTGCAACATGTGGAGCTTTTCTGTGAAGTGATATGGCCTCCTACGTATACTCGAAGGATTGGGAATACCACAGAAAGATCCAACTATCCTACATGTTGATAATGAAGGAGTAGTAAAACTTGTTCGGAATCCAGTTTTTCATGAGTGCACCAAAAAAATTTAGGTGCAAGTACAATCCATTCATGAACATGTTCAGAAGAACAATATCCAACTCCAATATTGCCCAATAGATATGCATAGCGTGTAAGGATGGTCTACAACAAAGTCACTTGCTCGAGGTAAATTTGAGGGTTTTAGAGAATTTCTCTCATGTTCACTTGAGACCATGCTGAATTAAGGGGGGGAATATTAGGAATAAAACCTATCTTAATTCATCATTAGTTGATATTTGAATAAATACAATAAGTTAAATTATTTAATTTAAATATTTTAAACTTATGTCAATAGGTATTAGTTATCCTTAGTTGTTAGTTAACTAAGTGATAGTGTTCTCATCCCAATGTTTCTGGGATCATGTTCTATCTCACATATTCATGTTCCCAGATGATTTCCCTGAGGGAAAATAGGGGAAGTTAGGGGCAATATGTTATTTTTGCAAATTTTCTCAGATTAGGTGATTTTCTTCCATATATTGTGGATGAGATAGAAGTTGTCCAATATCTATAAATATTACAGCTCTCTCATTTGTTTGTAATGCTTGATTTTGATATTAATAAAATACAGAAGCACCTTCTTGTTTTTGTGTAAAGCTTTTGTGTCAAAGATTGGTTTCAAGTATTCATTACCAAGAAAACCTACACAATCCAAATCTCACATAAACCTCATTAATTGCATCATACAAACACCTCTTTCTATATCAATATCCACACCTACACCGCAATATTCAGATCCACCATTTGAAATTATTATCATCCCTGTCAAAGGTAAGCCATCTCGATCAAAATCTAAGGCTCATGCTAAACTCTACAATAGTCTCCTACACATCCTTGCAATAAGTCAGGTCTTCCCTATTTTTCAGCAATCCAATGTTGCAACATCTATTTTAGGGTCAATCCCTTCATCTATGACATCTCACAACAATGAATCCACATCCAAACAATCCAATCCTCCAATCAAATTTGATATGTCATCCAAGACATATAATTTACCCATCCAATGTACTTCCTCACCTAAATCCCAATCCAAACAATCCAATCCATCAACCAAAATTTATTTTTCTTCCAAAACACATAATTTACCCATCCAATCTACATTCGTACCTAAATCCAAGCCAAAAAATCATGATAAAACCCATAAGAGTTATCTTCCCCATGACACTTTGATTGGGTCCTACGCAAACATCCTTCAACATTTAATTCAAATATTCGCCATCATGCTTCCTCCCATTAAAGCCATTAATCCCTATAGTCCAAAGCCATCATGGTTCAATCCCAATTGCATTTACGTTTATATTCATACCCCATGCCATGATATTGAACATTGTAAGGCCTTTAAAACAATCATCCATAACCTTATTGAGAAGGGCAATTTCCTCATTAAGGGGGAAAATCCTTCTCCATCTACATCTCATTCAATTTGTATCCCATCCATCGGATTTCCCACGATTCCTCCATCCACATCATCCCTTGACATCTTTCCTACACATGACATTCCTCCTAAGGAAGGTCCTTCATTGTTCATCAATAATGTTTTGAATCACCCTTGTGGTATCCAACCATTTATCCAATCCAAATCCAGAACAACCCTATCTAAACTCCTTCGACATCCATTAACTCATCCACATCTAATTCATTGGGGGAGAAACCTTACCTCATCCTTGAGAATATCATATGTATTAACTTATCTAAATAACTCCCTTGATGTTGGGGGACTTTACTCATTGACATTGTTTTATTTACCTCATTCAAATCCACCAATCTAGATTAATCCTGTCAAAATATTCATCTCATCTTAAGTCCAGTATTGTGGCCATGTTTGTCCTTCCATTAAGGGACCATTCCATCTTATCCAAGATTCATCTTTGTGTCCATGATTATGCCTCTTTTTGGGGGCACCATCTTCATCAAAGTCCACCTTCATGGTCATACTCGTGCTTCCTTTGATGCACCAAATCACCATATTTTTTTAATCCAAATTCCACCTTTGTGGCCATATTTTTTCTTCCATTGAGGGACCATATTTCCATATTTTTCATCAAAGTCCACCTTCGGGGCCATGTTTGTGTCTCTTTGGGGCACCATATTTTTCATTATAAGCTCACCCTTGTGGCCATATTCGTCTCTCCCTTGACGGAATATGTTTTTCATTTTAAGTCCACCGTTATGGCCATATGTGTCCCTTCTTGTGGGGGTGCCATATTTATTTCGCTTCTTAATTTTTGAGATCTTGCACATATTTTACCTTATCCAATTTCATTGAATCCTCTCATCCTAAGTCCACCATTGTGGCTATATGTGTCCCTTCCTTTGGGGCACCATATTTATTCCAAAGTACACACTTGTGGCCATGCTTTTATCTCAAAGTCCACCTTTGTGGACATGTTTGTTTCTCTGTTGGGAGGACCATTTATTTTCATCCTAATTCCACTTTTGTGGCCATTTATCTGCCTCATTAGGGGGCACATATTTTCTTTTCTTCCTTAAGGATAACGCATAATTTTTATCATCGTATCATATCATATCCTATCTTCCTCCCCTAATAATTTGTCCTATCTTTCGATCACATTCTAGTATGGATATGGGGTTTATCGTTTGGCTTCCCTTACTGGTAAATGAGAGGCTAAACCTCTTAATGCATTACACTTACAACCATTCTACTGTTAGCATACCTACCAATGGGCACTTAGCTATATCCTTAGATCATTCCTCCATCATGAACCTCTCCCATCTATCATTGTAATGATATGGAAATATGTAGTCTACTGTCACTTCCTAGACATGACCTTAAATATGGGCACCACGGCTCTGTCCATAGCATTTTACTTATGGATAGGTCCTCCATTTTTGGTGAAAATTACATGATCATTACCTTCATCATCCTCCTATCTACCTATTGAAACCACACAAAGGGTCCAAAGGTGTCACTTGTACAATCGTCATCCCCTCCTAAGTGGTCTACCTAGTTATACCCAACTCTCCCTTATCAAATCAAAAATCAAACAGAGAAAAGAAAGTACAAATTATGGATGCTCCTGTCTCATGCTATCTTATCCAAAAACATACTGATCCCTTGAAGGACAATTTTTAATTAAAAGCATATACTAAAAATAGATGGCTCCCCCAAAGGACAACTATCATGCATATCTTATCCTCTCATCCAAAAGCAAAATTCAAAAAATCCAAAGAAAAAGAAAAAAGTAAATTATACCCTCGAAGGATGGTTACTCTCTTATCATGGCAGTAAAGGCTTCCCATATTGATTAGCCTTCTATTATCATAACACCATTAGAAAGCTTCCCGTGTCAATTAGTTTTCTCATATACATTGTAGACTTCCCGCATTGATTAGTTTGCATCTTCCCCCTTTACAGAGATGGGGCATAGTGCTCAAAACAACCACCTATGGAGAACCCTCTTCTCACTTACAAGTTACATCCAGAATCCCCTTTGTCGTGACGACATTAACTTCATGAGCATATTTTATCCATATTTCCCTCATGGTCTTTTGGTACAGCTAACTATTATTGGTTACGTATTAACACCTGCTATTGACTGCTACAATGCCTTAAGTGGTCCTCTATCTTGTTTACCTCCAATATGGTTCGAAGAATGATTTCCCCATATCCTCCTTGCTACAATTATGTGTATTTTTCTCATTAAAATCACTGTTTATCTCCTCGCATTCTTACATATCTCATTTCCAACTATGCCACCTATATCCATATGTCTATCTTTGGCTTGACGATCCTACTTAACCATCCCCATTGCATGGAAATCTTACTTAAGATTCACTCTTAAGGTTGATCTGTCATCCGCCATTCCCCCATCTTGTCATATTTTCCTCATCTTATTTCTCCCGCCTCTCATCGTATTCATCTGATCCAACCAACCATTCCACCCCTATACACATTACACTCTTGTTTTTCTCCTTTAATATCATCATTATCGGTTTGGTGATCTTACTTAACCACTCTTACGACATGGTGATCTTACTTAAGATTCCTTCTTAAGGATGATTTGTCATCTTACCTTTCCCTATCGCTCTACATTCCCACTGTCCACATTTTCTCTTCATTCCCCATCATCACATCCTCTCACCTCCTTTTCCATTCTCGTAAATACCACTCCTGTTCATTCCTTTTTTTCCAATCTCATACCTAGAATTCACGATCGATTTCCATATTTCTCCATTTGTGCACCACAACCGATCCATTTCATTACACTCCATTCTCACCACCCTCTCTTTAGCATTGACCTCTCCTCATTTTGAGAGCTCTATCACCTCTTCTATCCTCGTCATCCCTCTCACAGGGGCATCATCATATCAATTTCTAAGAATTTCTTCCCATGGTATTTTCATCTTTGAGGATACCATAATGACCATCACCTCTCACCTTTTTTCCTCGCCAGTGTCTGCTCTACTTTTTGCTTGGAAAAATTTAATCGTAATCTTCCCCCCATTTCCATGAATCACAATTTGTTCTAATTTCTTATCAACAAAACATCTTCCTTAGGAAATATCTCTTCAAAACTATTCACCCCCCCTCTTGGGGCATTTTATCTCACACTTCTATCTAATCTACTCTTCATGTCCACATTTGTGACCCATACTCGTTCCCCCTTAGGACATTTTATTTACACGTTCATCTTCCACTTTGTCACTTTCGTGCCCTGTGCTAGGGCATCATCGTCCCTTTTGCAGATGCATGATTTTTCACTTGATTCCTCGCATACGAAGGATTTGGCATACCTTTTGCATTTAGCTGTGCATTATTTGATGTTTTCCTATGACCCAATGGTCATCATGGTTTGCATCCATACTGCAATGATCTTCACCCACTCAATGGTCCGTAGAACATTGTCACCTGTCTCCATTGAGACCGCAATTGTCCTCTATCGATGTAATATTGGAGTCACCGCCATGTTTTTCATTCTTATTACGATCCTTTTTTCCTAGGGCATCTTGCCTTGGTTATGCGTCTCATCCATATTTTCTTCACCCATATGATCTTTACCATCTATCTCTTTCAAACTCGTGATCGACATCCCTTAGATCATCCAATCCAAGTTTAAGGGGGAACACTCATCCACAATATTTTCATCATTTTTGTCTCATGGCTTGCTATCACAAACCACTCAAAAAAAGGGGAAAATGTAGACACCAATTTTTTGTGTAGCTCCTCTCCTTCACCCCACATTCTCTCTCCTTCATTACACTTACCCTCTCGATTCCCTTTTCCCCCAAATTTGAATAAATCCCATTCCCACCAACAATACACATTTCCTTAATTACTCTTAATTAGTCAATTAATTCCCTGTAATTCCTAATAATCATTATATGTTAATGGGCTCCATGTAAACCCAATTTATAATTAATATTTTACATCACCTCACCTAAAAAATCAATAATCCAATCACCCTACCTAATAATCAATACCCCAAAATTATTCAATTCATGAACCCCACCCATGAATTGAATAATTATATACCCCAAATTCATTCACATATGACATCCCAGTCATAAATTCAATAATGCAAAATAATCCTCATGGGATTCACTATTACACCTAACCATTTCAATCATGCTCCCCACTCAATATCACATCCTTTTTTACCTAATAATTCAAATGACGAGCCCTGCTTAATCAAATCAAATCCATATCAAATTTATTATCACTCAAGTCATGTCCCTTAATCATGGTTACTTTTGTAAACCAAAGTTACCTGATAATCCCTTAGTTAACCCCATCTCTAGGCTAAAAATTTAGGCCTTCCCCCCTCTTTCAAACAATTTGGAATTTTTGGGAAATTCCTTTTAAAGTTCTAGAAAACAAGGAAAGAGTGATATAAAATATTTGCCATTATAACTCTCCAC
Source organism: Taxus chinensis (assembly GCA_019776745.2). Taxonomy (NCBI): domain Eukaryota; kingdom Viridiplantae; phylum Streptophyta; class Pinopsida; order Cupressales; family Taxaceae; genus Taxus; species Taxus chinensis. The sequence continues at coordinate 30,896,929 of CM034151.1, forward strand.
TATAGAAGTATTCCTTCTCCATTTTGGACAACTACAAGTTTTGAAGTCATGGAAAACCTTTGACACTGTAGTTGAGGATATTATCAATCTATCCAACACGTTGTACTTCTCTGTTTATTTTACTTGGTGTATTGTATTTCTTTACTTCTATATGCTATCTACTGTTCATCTTTTATTTCTATTTTTCTAGACACGGGACTTGACATCCTCTAAGGAATTTGATAGCTTCTTGGAACTGGTGTTGTCCGAGAAATCCCCATATATATCTATCTCATCATATCTATTTTAGTTTTGTAAACATTATCATAGATCCATCTATTTGGTGCCTGCCAATCTACATCCACATCCGAGGATCCTTAAGCCCTCCATATTTCAAGGTTGTTGGTGGCTTTCAGTATTGGTGCACTCACCTGTAAGAGAACAAGGTAAATGTAATGGATTTTTGGAATTTTTAGTGTAATGCAATTTAGGATTTGTGTATTGGCTTAAAGCACATCAAATTTGTCTTTGTAAGTTCTGTAATCACCTAAATTACAACTTTGTATATTTTTGTTTGAACAAAGGAACCAGTTAAATTATAGAGTAGCTTTGTCTCTGTTGTTCACAAAATTTTTTTTATGGATAAATAAAATTTGTTTAGCCTTTGAGAACTTACATTGGATCTGGTTAATGCAATTGTCATATTTTTCGAGCTTCAAACCAAGATACAATGCTACAAAAATTATTGCAGGCTAGTTCTAAACAAAATAGATTGATGAAAGTGAACAAATCAAATACATCTGGTTTTGGCCATAACAAAATTTAAGTAAGTAATTTGGCAAAAATAAAGTATTGTAATGTTGAGGTGACAATATGAAACTATGGTATATATCAAGTAGGAAGGAAAAAATGATAGCAAACATATTAAAATAAAGATCCATAGAAACAAATTTACTTTTTACATAACATGCTCAAGAACATCATGTTGAAGGGCATTAGTATTTTTTAATGTTTTAAAAATTTTGTTTTTTAATTCTTCATAATTTGTAACGTTGAACTGATTTTCTAAAATGAAAACCATAAGGAGAATTTTGGTGGATATCAATTACTCTAGTATGGCCAAGGATTTCCCACAGTCACTTACAATTCTCTTATAGCTCTGGTTATAATTTTGGTTGTCCATATGGTTATAGCTAGCTCCTTTTCTCTATAATTTTTCTTTTGCCTCTCATCTCATGTCATTTACCAATTAGTGTAGTTATCTTAGGTTCAAATTGATTGAATTGATGAAATTTCATAGGTTTACTATTATGTAAATTCATTCTTTGCATTTATATTAAAATAATTATACCTATGTTACACAATTTAAAATCATCTACTTCATCTACAAAAAGCTCCTATAATGAATCATGTTTATATTTTTCATAGTGTAAGGAAACAATATTTGTAGTTGTGGGATAATTTTGTATACACTGGAAAATTTTGTGGCAAAGAGGGGAACTATATATCTTCTTTTAGTATGAAGTTTTGACATATAATAAATTGCAAGCTAGTATTTCCAATATCGACAAACACGTTTTTTTGATGTGTACGAGTAAACAGCTGACACACCAATCAAAGCCAATAATATTACTGAATAATTGACATTAAATCTGCCACATTGACATGATTAAGTAGGTATATTTGCAAAGCCACAAAAAATATTAGGGATTTATTGGTTGACCATTTAATTTTGGAAAGGGGTCTTTCTTGCTGAGAATCAGTACTTTACTCTCGTATGGAAAAGTAGAACAACTATAAATATCTGAAAGCTCTAAATAAATTGGTGTATCAAGGAAACTAGGATTCCCATGTATCTCTGTAAAAGTCACTTTTTATGATTGATTTGGTAGACTTCCACAATATTTTTCATAAAATTAATCTTCGGGGTTATGTAAAATGCAGAAACAATTGAAAAGAACTTGCATGGGATGCCAAATTGGCTTAAGATCCTATTTTTACTCAACAACACCCATTGAAAACAACTTGTATGCGATCCCAAACTGGCTTAAGCTCCTATTTTTACTCAACAACACTCGCACAATAAAACTAACACGCCCCCCAGTATAAGACCACGACCTAAGAGTATGGTCCCATGTTGGGGCCACTACTCTTATTTTATTGGCAAACATGATGTCATGTTAATAACTTTTAACAGTTCCTACTAGTATCGGACAAGGATGCTAAAATGTCTCAGCATCTAAAGGATTGGAAGACATTTTCCAGCCCTAACGAACAGTAGGGGGCAGAAGAAATCATTTATCCACTCAAAAAATTTCTCAGATATATTCCTAGTTATCTTCTTATTTTAGGTTCCTCCTTGTTTTTCCCTCCAAAAATGTGTTTGGGATTCACATAAGAAACATTATATACGATATTTACATGTAATTTGAGCAGGCATTGACATATCTGAGCAATGAGATGTTAAATCAAAGCAAGGGAGGTGACAAATCAAAGAAGCAAACTCTTCAAGTACAAAATTTAAACTTTGCTTTTTATTGCAAAATTTTCATTGTTTTACTTGTATTATATATATATATATATATATATAAACCTTTGTGACACCCACAACCTAGATTTTCATGTCAATGACAATACATATGACAAAGTCGCACCTTGAGGTCATTATATATTAATATTGTTTGGTATATTACCTTGATTTTTAAATAAAATCTTATGCTCAAAGCCTTGATCAACTACAACCACGAGTTTTCCATTAGCACGCAACAGTAACATTTGATAAAAATAATAATATTTGCTTAATTACTTTTTTCAATATTGTTTGCTATATTACTCTTCTAAACAAGGTACAAACATGTCTCAACAAAAGAAATTTTATAGGACAAATTTGTTCATGTTTTTAATATATTTACCCTTTCTTTATTGTAGGTATAGATAGATATTTTCACAGATAAATTTGTGCATCATCCTATCCCTAAAAAATATGGTTGTTAAAGGTATAATTCATTGGTTTTAGAGGATGACTTACAATATAGAGATCTATTGTCCTTGAATAATGATAAATTTCTTGAATTTGTTCCAAGTACCTAACTTCCAAGCACACAATAAACATTGAGGAAGATGTTAACATCGTTGTAATAAACAATAATTTTTTAAAGCAATGAACCGTGAAGAACAATACCCCTAGCACATTGATGACTTTTTCCCTCAAGGAAATATTTCTCCCACACACTCAGAGATAATGAAATCTCAATCATCTGCCCTTCCTCCCTAAAAGGGTGGGTCTTGTTAGAGTATTACATATACTATTATTTTAATTGTTGCAAAACAAATTGAGAGGGAAACATAGTCTAATGGTGGAGTCATGAAAAAGGATATATCATCCTCTGACAAGTGGAAAACTATGCAAAAATATTGTGTTGCTTGTGGTGTGAATCACACACCAAACCAATGTTAAGATTGATGGGAACATATTCAACCAGATTATAAAAAAATCAGAGACTATGAAGCAAATATTCCATTAGGGCATGCCAATTATTGGAGTATGACAATACAAGAAAGAAGTGATAAGAAACACTCTGTAAATTATCTTGAAGATATATTTTGTACAATGGAGTTCAATTTTGGTCAACACATAGCCATAAATTCTGAGAATATAACCATTGATAGTGTAGACACAAAATCACGCACTTTGGGTATTATTTAGTCCTAGTCTCATACTACTATTCATATGGTTTTTGAGTGAAGAAAGTACTAATTAACCCATGTCCTTTAGCCTTTTTTCTTTGATTTTTGTTGTCATTCCTGACCTTCAGGACATGCTTACCCAGTCTATTTTTGTCATTCTACATCATTATATCCTTGAATGGTGCACCCAGGCTAGTATTTTGGTTCCCTGGTCCATTTTTGGGGTGCCCCGAGCCTTTCTCCACTTTAAACGCATCTTTTGGGAACTTTCTATCCATTTGAGATTTCCATATTTTTAGTGGTTAGCCTTTTTGGGGTTAGTTACGAAATTAGATGAAGAGAACCATATAAATATAAAATTATGAGACCATAATGAGAGACCAAACACAGGTCATTACTATCATCCACATAAGGCTGCATCCATCTAAGGCATCTAGAGCCCTTTTGCATCCATTTAACTCCATCACAAAGGGACAAGGTTGGTTCATATGAATCACACATAATAGGAGGGAAGTCTATTTTATTCCATCTACCATCTATTACATTTTTACATCTAGTTATTGCTCGTTCTTCATAAAGTACAACTGACACAAGAGCACCTAGGGAACAATTCAAAAACACTCACTCATAACTACAATTGGGTCTGAAATGTAGTGTAACGCTCAGTTAGTAAGTCCACCATTGCGGCCATTGAGGAAAAATTGACCCCTTCATTTGTATTTTTATTTTTTTAGGGTTTTGATGCTTAGCTTGGGGCTTTCCAGGTCTTCCATTCACCTTTGACCACCAACGACATTCAACGCAGTTCAACAACATCAACGTGAAAAATAGTGAAGGCTTTAAATCATCTAGCGACCCTACAAGTTTAGTTTTTGAACCTCCTGCATAGATCAGAACACCCAGAATTTAGACTAGGGTGCCCTAAGCACCCTTAGCCCTCTCCATGTGCCTAAGTTTGCTTAGATTGTTTGGATCTACACTTTTTTGGGATTTGGCATAGTCATTTCCCCCCCTTGTTTACTTAGTCATATTTGTGACACAATTCAACAAGCTCATTTAATCAACTAAGCTCTTTCTAACTCTCCTTGTGCATTAGGGTTTTACATTTCTACTTTCTTAGTTGCTTGGGTCACTTTCTATATTTAGTTATCTGTTATCTACTAATGTATATTTTAAATTAAACTAAAATTATAAACCTCATATCTCCACTTTAATTTAATCATTTTTGTGAACCCAACTCTCGAATTTACTTCTCCTTCATCCATTTTATCCTACTTATGCCCATCACCCGTAGCAATCATTTTGGGTCTTTCCAATCTTACGAGCTTCCTCCATTTACCCATCGAAATTCTACGTCCATGGCTGATATAACTACATCTACGACTAGAGATGATAATATTTTAGAGCATTCTTACCATGTTCCTCTCCATGAGATAGAATTGTTTGGTAGTGATCCTACGATGAAGACACTAATGTTGACCGAGATCAACTTAACACTATTACTAAATTTCGACAAGCTTTGCATGAAAACCCTACTCATCTCCCTCATGTAGATTACATGCTTTAATTATTTCTAAGAGAATTCATGATGTTTCAACCTCTATAATTGTTCATTCTACTCCCATGGTCTCCACACCACCCACTTATGTTTCAATTCCAATTCCTACCACTACCATTCCTGCCACCATTAATATGAAACTTGGATCTTCCTTGAATACTCTTGATCTAAACTATATCACCTGGATTTACAGACACAAATTCATTAGCTTCAACTTGCTACTTATTGTACATCACCATATTTAGACACTACTTCATTGCTTCATAATCCTTTTGCACGAACCATCTCTGCTTATCCATTGCCACCTAATTTATTCTCTCTTAAACTACCCAACTTTAAAGGCCATGGTGACCCACAAGAGCATCTACGAGAATTTCATGTAACATGCCTTGACTATGCAGATGATCACACTATACTAGCTAAGCTTTTTCCTTGTAGGTTGCAATACTATGTGATTCGTTAATTCTGTGACCTACAAGTCCATTCGGTAGTCTCTTTCATGCATTTGGCCAATGTTTTTCTCACGCATTTCTCTATCAACATTGGCTCTAAGATATCTTATTCCCAACTTACACAACTTAAACAAGGATCTAGTGAACACTTAGCGGATTATGTTTTGGATTACAAAAATAATTTGGCTAAAATTTCAAATATGCTTGCGGATGCTGAGATTCAAGACTTATTAATTTATAGTCTCTTACCACCTCTCCAAGAGAGTGTTATCATTGAGACCTATCCTTTATTTGATTAACTTTGTCATACTCTTAAACTTCACAAAAGCAAGCTCTTAGCAATAGGAAAACTTAAATACCAAGAGCAAACATCGTCCTTTACATGTTTTCAAAATAAATCAACATTCAAACCATCCACAACTAAACCAATGGATACAAAAGTTGTTGTCAACGTCATATCTACTACTAAGGAGCTTCAACCACAACTGCATTGACATATTTTTACTAGGTTTAGTGTACCTCTGCGTATCTTACTTCCACAACTTGTTGACAGTAACCTCATTACATGACCTTCCCTGCTAGAAATAGATCCATATCGATCAAAGTGACACACTTTTTATGAAAATGCTCATTGCGACTATAACCAGTGCATATGACATTCCACCATTGATGTTATAGAATTTTCTTTCTCATTCAGGGTTTGATCGGTAATGGTGTAATTGAATTTCTAGAATTTGTAGTCTTACCACCTGCCAATGACAATCATGAACTCAAAATAATCAACAATACTTTACCTAAACATGATACAAAGGTAAATAATTATGTATATCACGTAGTGCCTCCTCCTACATAAGGGGATCTTGACTTTTTAGTTGCACATACTAACTCTTCGCCACCAATCATCTCTTTCTCCGACCACCATTATCAAGTGAAATTCATATCTAATCACTTACATATCCATGCATCTATTGGTGTAATATCCATAAAAAATACTAAGGTCGACCCATCACAAACCCTTAGCACGTGCTCTATTCCACTACTTAATGCCATCGGTTACCCTTTATCACAAATGTCATATCCTATGAATAAACCATTTGGTGTGGTCAAGATCCATGTTACGGTTGGTCTGCTTACTATGTTTGTGCCTTTCCTTGTTGGGAAAACAATCAATGGTTATGATATGCTTCTAGGACTCAATTGGATTTGTCACTCTCGTTCTATCATCTTTATGAATCATTTACATTTAAAATTTATCCATAATAACTAGGTTATCTCCATTGATAGTGTACCTCCATCTACTCCATGGTCGTTACCTTCTTGCACATCGATTCATACATCTCCTACATCATCTAGTACATCACAAACTGTGTTATTTAAAACACACTCTACTCCTAGTTCACTGACACACACTCTATCTATGTTTTCTCACCGCTCTGCTAGTCCTCCACATCAGTATAGACCTATTCCTCACATAATTACTGCATCTCGGCGTAGGTCACCATCTCAGTTTATCCCACGAGGTTGTCCATCACCTTTGCACTTAGATTCACGTATATTTTCATCACCTACACATTTTGTTACACCATGGAATTCATCATATATTCATCCATTGCATGCATATAGGCTTCATTCCCATATGCAACATCTCTCTACTATCCCACTGCTACTAGAGCATAGTCGTACGCTTTTGTCACCACATGCTATAGCAGGAGGACCTTTGTCCTTCACTTTCATCAGCTAGTTCATTACTCACATGAAATTGGGGGGCATAACACTCATAACCCCCCATTTTAGTATCTTACATAGTCATACATCACACTCTTAGCATATGCATACTCATCTACACTTTAGCGTCGTTATTACCCGATGACACACTCTTGTGCTTTGGTTCACACTCAAATATTGAGGGCATACTTAACACGAACCCTACACACTGCACAATAGGTACTACACATTGCGTCTCTCCACACATATTCAGTTCAGTTTCCATCATTTACATTGTGGGTTATACATCGAGTGGGTTCAGATCAGTCTACGAACCCTGTACATAACGTATTTTATAGGAAATGGTTGTTCTTAGAATTATGGGAAGAAATTACAGGTTGGAATAAACACCGGAATTCCTCCCTACACTACTTCAACCCATGGCGTCGAATCACCCAAAAAACCCAATCAATACAGAGATCTCTTCACACATTCATAAATAAGCAATTACAGGTTGGAGAATAATGCAACTTTCTCCCTACACTTCTTTGGCCACAATGGCGTGAGATCACCCAAAAAACTCACAATATAGGATATCCTTCTACACACACTCTCTCATCATGAATCAGGTGCACACATTCATTTTACATTGCCATTTCCATTACATAATTTTTACTATATACATGCATCTTTACATGCATTTTTACACATATATACATGCATATTTGACTACTTGATCGTCTTCTCCCTTACAGGTCCGTTCATATGGGAAGAAAGTGGTCAACAACAACAACTATAACAATGGCGTAAAAACAACAAAATTCTTGCAACAACACACACCTCATACTAACATACACGTACTTCACATACATCGGTAGCTACACACGCATTTCCGCCCTAGGTTCACTCTCATCACTTTTACACTTTTACATATTTAGTTTCCATGCTCCACTATTATCTAATTCTACTCTTTTTCCAGCCCTTCAACATGCTCTCTACATCACTCTACATGGACATCATGTATGCATATCAATCTACTTTATGTTATCAAGTTTTCCGCTCACTAAAATAAAGTGGGGTCAAATGTAGACATAAAATCACACACTTTGGGTATTATTTAGTCCTATTCTCATACTACTATTCATATGGTTTTTGAGTGAAGAAAGTACTAATCAACCCATGTTCTTTGGCTTTTTTACTTTACTTTTTGTCGTCACTTCTGACATTCAGCACATGCTTTCCTAGTCTCCTTTTGTCATTATGCATCATTCTACCCCTGACTGGAGTGCTTAGGCTAGTACTGGGGCACCCCTGGCGTCCTGAGCCTTTCTCCACTTTACACACATATTTGGAGCAATTTCTAGTCGTTTGAGCTTTCCATATTTTTAATGGTTGACCTTTTTATGGTTAATTATGAAATTAAATCAAGAGAACCATATAAATATAAAGTTATGAGAACATAATGAGGGACCAAACATTAGGCACTATTATCATCCATCTAAGGTTACATACATCTAAGGCATCTAGAGCTCATTGCATCTATCTAGATCCATCACAAAGGGACAAGGTTGGTTCATCTACATCACACATCATAAGAGGGAAGTTTATTCTATTACATCCACCATCTATTACATTTTTACATCTAGTTATTATTCGTTACTTCACAAAGTGTGACTGACACAAGAGAACCTAGGGCAAAATTCACACACACTCACTATTTGGGTCTGAAATGTAATGCAACCCTCAGTTAGCAAGTCCACCATTGTGGCTGCTGAGGACAATCTGACCCCTTTATTTGCATCTTTAATTTTTTTAGGGTTTTAATGCTTGGTTTGGGGTTTTGTAGGTCTTCAATTCACCTTTGATCACCAATGATGTTCAACGCAGTTCAAAAACATCAACGTGACAGAGAGCAAAGGCTCTAGATCATCTAACGACCCTACAAGTTTGGTTTTTGGACCTCCTGCACAGACCAAGGTGCCCAAAACTCAGACTAGGGTGCCCCAGTCTACTTAGATTGTTCATATCTTCAATTTTCTTGGCTTTGACATAGTCGTTTCCTCCTCATGTTTGCTCAGTCATCTATGTGACACAATTCAACAAGCTCGTTGAATCAGCTAAGCTCTATATAATTATCCTTGTGCATTAGTGTTTTACATTTCTACTTTCTTAGTTGTTTGGGTCACTTTCTATATTTAGCTATTATCTATTGTTGTACATGTTAGATTAAACTAAAATTAGGACACTAATATCTCTAATTTAGTTTAATCAGATAGCTCTGAAATGAACCATATGGATGATGAGAAGTTTTATATACCAAATGAGAATGAAAAGTATTATGAGATCCAAACACCTAAAGCAATAGTTGAAACTCAATCTACTGGGAAAAAAACAAAAAAGTAATATTCAAAGCTACAAGTCTAAAATAAATTATTGTTGAGAAAAATAAGTTGGCGATTATTACTCTACATATGGCCGAGGAGGGGAAAATGAAACACCATGAGAAGGAATTTTATTTGCTTGAAAAATGGATGCAAAGGGAAGATGTGAATGAGGAAAGGATGATCAAAACTGAAGAACAAAATATCAATGTCCAATTTAATTTGGTTTCAACCCTAAATTCTATTGGGAAGGCCATGCTTAAGATTAGTGAATCATTTTCCAACAATAAATTATTATTCTCCCTACGTATCCTTTTCTCATTTTATAGGAAACTTTTTTCAAGTTATGTGTGACATGACCTTTGATAAAAATTGGATTACCTACTTGACTTCTAGCTCATTGTTATTTCTAAATAGTAGTTGTTGCTCTAAATCCAATTATAAAGTTTATCCTATAATTTATTGTATAAGATGAAATTTTAATGTTATTTCCTATCATATTTGTTGAATTTGATAAAACCATATTGTATGTCGATGTTATAATTTGTTATATTGTGTAGTTAAAGTGCAAGCTTCTTAATGACATTGATCAGGCTTTGATTGTGGATTTGTCATTTTTAGGGAGGATTTTACATTGTCATCTTCAACAACATTTTTTGTCATTAAATGAATTCTAATTCAACAAAAATAATAAAAATCCTCATAGAAAGTGCATCTATTATTGTCTAATTGGCATTGCAAATTTGGTATGATATTCAATGTTCAAACAAAATGCAACATGTATCAAAGAGATTCAAGATATGTTCATCTGAAAGTATAAAGTATTCAAATGTTGAAATGAATGGGGAAATCTACACAATCACTTCAAAGCAAGAAAACATGATCATTGGAACAAATTTATCTAATTCTCAATTTGAAAGGAGGATTTACAATGAATGATATATTAAGCCCTGTTCATTGCATTAGTGGAACAACTATATTTTTAAAGTTACATGTGATGATGAATGATTTCGTAGCATTTTAGGATTCCCTATTCATTATTTACATCTCTTTGTGAATTCTTGAATGGATACCTTAGTTAAGGTGATATACCATTATCATTGGCAAGATCTATAAAGGGTAGGGTGTTTTTCAGTTGAGAAAAAAATGACCATTGTAGTTTAGTGGTTATTGTCTAGAATGACAATGATTGCCATTAGTGAGCTATCTGGTTGTGGGAAGTCAACAGTGGTAAGAATTATAAATAATTTCATTAATTTTATGCACATTTTTTTGATAAGTCATATATAATGGCCAAGTAACAATTTAATGATCAAGCATGTGAAAGAAGGTTTTAAAAAAAAACAAGGCTTTCCAAATTGTTGTGGTGTTATAGATGTAACTCACATAGTATTTGAAATTCCATCTTATGAGTTCGTCTAATTGGTATGACAAAGATCATAACTATAGTATGTCATTGCAATCCATTGTCGATAGTAATATGCATGTCATGGATGTTTTCATTGGGTGGCCTGGTTCAGTCAATGATAATAAACTCATGCAAAATTATTCTTTTTACAGATTGTGTGAAGGTGGGGAGTGGATAAATGGTCCTTCCATTTCCATTGGTTCAAAAACCATGAGAGAATATATTATTGGTGATGACAGTTATTCGTTATTACCATGGATAATTACTCATTTTCCTGGAGCATCAACAAACAATCAAAGATATTTCAATTTTAAGTTACCCTTAACAAGAATAGTTGTTGAATGTGCATTTGGAAGGCTAAAGAACATATGGCGTATTTTTCATTCCAATATTTCTTAGCCTAATTTGTAAATGTTGTCAAAAATATTTTTTTTTGTGTTGCATATTGCATAATATGTTGTTAACATATGAAGAGGATGACAATGGTGCAGTTGATGTCAATGAAAATGAATACAATGTTCCAACTAATGAAGAAGGCTCAGGTGATCCAACTGCGACAATAGCTCGATTGACATTAATATAATTTTTCAATTGAAGGAATGGAGTGGACCCTATAGAATGAATTTTTTTTGTATGCTTTAACTATGCTTTCACCTTTTGCAAATAATAATGGATAATCTTTGTTGCAATGGTACAACCTGATTTTTTGTCATTTCAATTTCAAAAAATGAATTAGAGAGAATTTAAATGCAGTTTAAGAGTAAAAATTGAAACAAAGTGTAATGGATTTTTGATTCCCCGTGATGTTGGGACTAATTAAGTTTTGGCTTAAGAAACATGAGATCTTTCATGTTTAGTTTTGGTTTACAAAGCATGAGAATTTTGGGGTTTGGGAATCTATTTGAGGGAATGTAGGTGATCCTCTATTTCCCTCCAACAAGTCACATATGGACCATGCAACATCGCGATACCATCTATTTAATGCTATGTTTGTTGAATATTAAACTTATCTTACTTATCACAAGCTTGAAATGTCATACTTCTCCAAAAAAAGGAAACATAGACACAATGGACTTTCCATTGTTTAGAAAGGGTTAGTTATTTCCAACATAGGTAAGACCGTCACACTTTTTAATATTCTAACTTTGATGAGTTAGTTAATTTTTATAAATTTTATTTTTAATTTTTGAGAGGTGACAACACAGGGTTGATATTTTTGACATATATCAAGATCCCATTAAAAACATTTCCATATGGAGGAGAAAAGAAAGAGAGAATATTTTAGGGGCGGATACGATGAAATAGCCATTGAGTAACATGAGTCCACTTAATCAAAAATAGTATCGAGTTTGAGAATAACATTGCACCATGGAGGGGTCGCTCAGGCAATGACATCAACTTGTTTGTCAATTCTCGGGTGCCGACAACTGGCCCTTACACAAGTAAAAGAAATGGATTTTTTTGAAAAAAATATGGGGAAAATGGCTTTGTTATTTTGGCGCAAGCTATCCTTACACCAAAATGAATCGCTATACCCGTATGCCCATACACCATACATCACACATATGACATAGCTGACAAACAAATTCAAACCATTTTTTAGCTTAAATAAATGTGTGCAACAAGTTAGGGTCATATGGTGTGACCCTATAGGACAATAGGTAAGAAGCCTATAATAATTTCAAACATGTTGTGGGTTCAAATCGTGTTGTAGATTACAATGATTGGCAATATAATATTTGTGAAAACATTGTGTGTTTACCACAAAATTGTGGTAAATTATCACAAAAAGTTACAAAAAGCTCTGTAAACAACATAACGAATTGATGGTAAGATAGATGTATGTATGTTTAATATGTGGGCATAGGTGCATTATGACACCTAGATAGTTGTTGCTTGTTGTTTTTACCCCCTTTAAACATTCCAAATCCCATCAATTTTTTACGGCACAAAGGTTTTTGAATGGATGACGTAAGCCGATACAACCATAAATGGTGGCTAGGAAAAAAAAGGCATTAGTCCATTGAATAACCCAAGCCCTATCATTTTTTTTTATGGTGCGAAGGTTTTTGAATGGATGACAAAGGCCAATACAAACATAAACAATGGCCAGGAAAAACACGACATCAATCACACTTCCACGTGGACGGATTCGACTCAACTATGCCTTTCCTATCTTCAAACGGAAAAATTAACCATAGTCATCTATCCTGACACATGTATCATCAATATTGTTTATAAATAGACAATCAAGATGGAAACATTGGTCTTGCATTACCCTTCGGAGATCTTAGCCGTCGATGTTGGTCATATCAAGGGAATGTCTGGAGTAAATAATTCACCTAGTGCCTCCTTTCCTTCCTCTAAAATTATAAACTTGACAGGGTAAGGGCATGGTCCCATGGTAGGGGGCTTCTTAAATATCTCAGCGGGGCTGTTGAGAAAATTTAGGAACATTTTAGCAGATTTAAGGCCCCATGATTTTTTATTAGTTTCCTCAACAACACCTGCTGAGATATTATAGAATCCCATAGGATATTTATGGTTATTTGTAGGAAAATAAAATCATATTTCTCTCTAAAATAACTAAAAAATAATAGCGGGAATGCATATTAGATTCTACCAACCCTAAATTGTAGGGGAAACTCCCAATCCCCCCTCTCCAACCACCTCTTAAGTTTAGGGAGCTAAAAAAGTAGAGCTCCTATATTTTTTAGGCCCGAATTCTATTATTTCCCATAGCTAACTTTAAAAATAAACATGGGACCTTCTAATGTAATAAAATAGGAGCCCAAGCCCATCCATCCATGAGACCATGCCGTAAGTGGTGAAGCAAAAAGCCGCACAAATGATATACATAAAACACTGCCGAATACAACGATAGCCCAGAATAGAAATTTATTAACACGAATAAATTTTTAAAAAATCAATAAATAGAACCTAACCAAAATATTTAGGGAATTGCAGGGTAGGGAATAGTAATGGAGATTTTTGCAGGTCTTCCGGACGACATTGGCAGAGAGTGCCTGCTGAGGGTTCCACTCAGATCACACTCCAACATGGCTGCTGTTTGTAAAAGCTGGAAGAACACTGTCAAAAATCCCCTCTTCTATCAAGACCGTAAAAAATTAGGGTTTAGCCAACACTTGCTAGTCATCGTCGACGAAACAGACGAATCGTGTTTCAGATAAAGCATTTATGACCCTCTCCAAAACTCACGGCAAATCCTCCGTTCCGTCCCCATGGAATTTCAATATTATTCATATGATTCTTACTGTGTTTCAGTCAATCACAAATTGATTGTCATGGGGTTTATCAAAGAGGCAAAGGAGAAGGTTTTCGTTTATGATTTTTCTTCAGTTATTCACTTGCTTAACATATATTTGCTGCAGAAGTCGATATTTATTTGATTTTTTTTGCAGACGGATGGAATAGAGGGGCCGACCTTGTCCTGCAGCGAAACGGTTTATGTTGATCGGTGGACCGCGAAAAGGGACTCATTTACGTTGCCGGAGGAAGTGATAAGGATAACAAGGAATTGCGTGAAGCATCAGTTTACAATGTAGAGGAAAATTCATGGGAACTTCTTCCTCCCATGGCTTGGGGTGTAACTTCAGAGAATTGCTACCCTAGACACTTGCTTTTTTCAGGATTGCGAGCTGTCTATTGCTGCTTTTGGTGGACTCATATATTACTTTGAGTTGGAAAAGGACGTGATAGAAATAGTATTGTGGAAAACCAGTGGAGAGTTCCAGGAACAGTTCCATCCGACCTTGTGATTGATTATCGTGCCGCTGTGTGGCGAGACAAGATATTCGTGTGGGGACTAAATGATGGAAATACCGAAAAGCATATTTTTTATTTGTTTGAGGCTTCCAGACCGGAAGAACATTTTCAAGGTGCGAAACTAGACAAGTGGACGCCCATCGACGCTGCTTCACTGTTTCCAAATTGGATCTTTTCGGTTGCTGCTTTGGAAATATAAGTCAGCGGTCTCATGGAGGAGGCTGCTGCTGAGCGTATTGTGTTCCAAGCTCCTGCTGAGTCATCATTTTGACCTTTGATGAAATGAACCTAATCTCTTGTTTATGTACATGTGATTTTGATTCAACTTTTAGAAGATTTTTGTAAATGGAAACATAAAATGAAAAGAAATTCGCTGGAGAGGTCCATCCATTGAAATGGAGAGACAATCAAATTCTATTGTTCAAAACCTATATAAGAGTATCACCCCATTCAATCCTTGTCACCATTGTGTTGTTTCCATCATCCAATATGATTCTCGAGAATGGAGTATAATTATGCCGAAGGCGTTCCCGCTATGGGAAAGGCCTTTGCGGACGTTTCTACGACTGAGTTAAATTTGACGGTTTGACGGCCGTCTGGACGTTTTCACATTTTTAACAGTTTTTTTTGGGGCATTTTCTCATTTTTTGCGGCTTCAATCTTGTCTAATTTGCTCTTTCAATTCATGTTTGACTACCACACCCACACTGCTTTTATTGATGGCAAGTTTTTTGTGGCAAGAGAATACGAGCCGAATGCACAATTTTATGACCCGCAGACACGAGCATGGACGGCCATCAATGATTTCAGGCGAGATACGACGTGGGGAGATATCGATACAGCCTCTCCTAATGTACCTGCATTTCGGCGGTTATATAGTTTTCGATACAAAAGCATGTTCATCGAGACATCCCAATTCATGGAAATGGAGGGGACGATATTAAGGTACAGTTCATATCCACTTAACTGCGCTACATTTGCTACACCCTGGCGTGATTCCATCTTTTTGTGCGGAGAGAGATACTCCAACGCGGATACAGTCTTTTATTTATTTCGTCCTTCCCAAGGAGAGGGGATGAATTCGGAAAAAAGGGCACTCATCATGCAGCGAGCGATCTCTCTTTTTTCGATTGCACGTATAAAAATTTGATGTTCTCTTTCATTTTCTCCACATGCACTGAAGAAGACCAAAGTATTTTAAGCACGCTCTATGATTGTAATTATTGTTTTCCACAATTTCTGCGCTTGCCTAATAAAAAATAGAAAGAAACTTATTTTTTAAAATTTTATTTATCATTGCCTCCTCCACATTTGAGGTTGTTAAGACTCGTTATTAAGTTTAGGGTACTTGTGTTATTTTGGAGTTTGGATGTTGTGTGGCTCTTAAAATGAGGGAATGGTTAAATAAGACGAGAGAGGCCCATGTGCATGGGTGTGTTCATAAATTTTGTAAAGAGTTTGTCGAATGTTATTCAAGAAGTAGATATAAGGACTATATCTACATTGTATGATATTTGATAGAAGTTATGTACATTCAAATCACCGGTCCATATATTAATTTTGGCTCACTTCCAATCTCCCTTGACATCGCCAGTTGGAACCAATGTTAGTTTTGTGGTGCCATTCCAACTGTAGTTGGAAGTTGCGTAGGATTGAAACATTTGAATCTATCAAGAAATGCCTTAGAGGGTCTTATTCTAGAGGCAATGGAAAATTTGAAATATATCATTGACCTAGAGCTTTTGTCAAATTTCTTAACTGGTCCACTACCAAAACTCCTCAAGAAACTTCAAGTGCTTTGCTATTTGAATCTATCTTCCAACAGAGTCACGAGAGAAATTCTAAATGAGGGGGTTTTCGTTAATGCCACTGCTATCATTTTACCTAATGGAAATGCTAGCCTTTGTGGACCAAGGAAATTATTGTTACCCTGAATGTCCAAGTCAAAAAGTGCTTCACATTTCAAAACAGAGATAGTGGGTAGTTGTTAGTGTTAGTGATTTTGTGATATGTGTTTACTTTTGGTTTTCTTATGGTTTTAGGGGTGGGCAACGTTAGATCAGTGTACAGAGGAGATTTGAGATATGATAGAGTAGGTGATGTAACATTGATGGAAACTCAGATAAAATATTTAGAACCTTGTTAATACAGTTTGTCACTGAGCCACTTAGTTGAGAAACTTGATGATGTGGGAAGTAACATTATAAATATGAGATTGGTTAATACATCATTATATTTTGATAGAGGACATCCTTGCATTATATTTTTAAAGAGCTCAAAATGAAAATCGTGTGGATGTCATTTTCTCTCATTAAGGTTTTAATGTGTTGGAGCTTCCTAGGCAAGGGCAAGCTCAAATACCCTGCTCAATTCTCATAATATTTAGACAACATAAGTTCAAGTTTGTTTACTAAAATCTTGCAATGGGAAACACACAATGAAACAAGAAGAATGGAAAAGGGACCGCATAAGCTATATTAACTTTAAACCACTGGTAATAGACCTAAAATTTAAACACAGTAATGTAATTTCATGAAACTCTAAAAAATGCTTCTCATCAATGCACGACTAGCAATATATTTATATTTTTAAAATTCATGTTTTTAACAATATCACAACAACCGGTGAATGAGTTGCAGAGATTCAAGTTAGCATTACATCATATCAACATACAATTTTCATTTTTAGAAATAGTGTGACCATTGACCAGTGATTGATAGTTTTTTCTTTCTTTACCATTTGTTCTTTAGTGTCCTTGACTTCATAATAACACCACAAAACCTGCAAAGATATCATTAAAACCTGGCACATCTCCTCTTTTTCAAAACTTTAATACGAGTATACTTAGTAAGGTTTTTCTTTTCTTTCTTTAATGCATTTAAATTTTGTTTTTTGTGTACATGGCTAGAGTGTTTACGGTCCATTATGATTGGAAACTAAGTTAGAAGCATCAAACATCGGAATCTTGCGAGTCTGCATGGATATTTGATTTCTCCACATGGAAACCTGTTGTATTATGATTACATGGTAAATTGAAGTCTGTGGGACATCCTACACTGTGAGTACAATGATTATGTTATGAATAAGAATGGAGGAGTCAAGACTACTATCACTCAACAAAAAACAACTCGTCGTAAATACTACCCTCTACTTTGATAGCACCTCCACTACTACTTTACTCAAACTTCTTGTATCCAAAGTGATATAAAATGTATTCATGTTTAGTGCAAATAAAATTGGCCACAAAAGGCAACCACTTATGATATAAAATCTGCAAATATACGGAAGTCTTCATGTATTCATGTTTTTAGTTCAAATAAAATAGAAAAAAAAATCTACCACTCATAATATAAGATTTGCAAATGTGTATGTATGAATTTGTAAAAAAATTGAAATGTACAGATAGAACCTTTAAATGTAATGCTTCACATATACTCCTGCACTTACACTATCAATCATACCCCTCATCAACATCAACTACAAAAGTAATAACTATCCCTCTAAATCAAATAACATATATTGTTCGGCGTTCACATTGCATTGTACACATGCGATTGCTAGTATCTAATGTTTTCAAGCAAGTTAGCCCATCTTAACATGAATTTTATGGAAATTTATATTATATGTAATTCCCCACCAAATCTATTAAATTTCACATTATATATAGTGTAATATCCAAAAATAAATATTACGATTATAGAATAATTTCACATTGTTTAGTAAACCTAATATCTATAATCTCTTTGGTAAATGTTAACTTTTGGAATTTTGTGGATTGAGAGAGCCCACGCCATTTCAAGGTCATTTGACAATGCCATCCTCTACTAATTGGGAAGCCTTACACATTGAGGGGTGATTGGATAGTCCAAACATGTTTGACATAGTTTTTAAACTTGATAACAAAAAAGTAAGGTAGTTCGAGAGGTTTTACACCATAATTTGTAGATGATAGAGATGATTTCCCTTAACCCACCTTTGACTTAACATAAGTTGATCTACTTGTTGGCAATAATCATAGCTTATTGCCATCGGAAAAAAAAGAATTACTGGTTGAATTTGATCAACATCAAACTATGTTGAAGATCTACGAGTTGTATTTTCTACATTGCACCTCCCCACATGAACATTCAATGAATTTAACATTTATTTCTTGAGGTGGACCACAAATCCGTTGGTTACAAACAATCGTGGGGAGAAGAAAAAAATGCATTATTTATTTCAAAAGAAAAGAAAATATTTGGGACATGAGGGTCTTCATGTAATTTAAATGAGCCTATGAATTTCATAGAAAAATGAGCAAAAGTTAGATGAAAGAGACCTATATTGGGTCGCTTCCTTGTTGAAAAAATATAGTAAACAAGGTGCTCGAAATGAGAAACACTAGGTTGAACTATAAGGCTTTTCAACATACATTGGATGTCTATGGATGTGTTGATTCATCTAAATAATCTTAAAAAGTTATTTAGTATGAAAATTTAATTGATACTATTTCTTTCAATTCTAAAAATTCCATTCCAAACTTGATCTACAAAATTACAAGATCAAGCTTGTAAATTTATATTGTTTTAAAACCAACATACACTTTCAAATGGGTTATCTAATTTTATGGTAACATGAATTGATTTAAACATATAATTAACATAAAAAGTATTTGTATTTATTTTTACCTCCTCCAACTTGCATGACATTGATGATGAATGTCTAAGTTAGTAGAGTAGAAAGATGTATGCATGTAAAACATCATTAAGTAGACTTGGATCATTTCTTGCATAGAATATTGTATTTTAAATTCTTCAAAGGATTTGGTGAAGGATAATCTTTCCAATTTGTTAAGAATATTACTTCGATAAACTAGTTCAAGTTCTATAATGTTCCTTTTTCATTTTACATAAATTTTCTAATTTCTTTTTGACAAATGTTCTTTTAAAAGTTTCTATTAAATTTCAAATAAAATTTATCATGTCATGGAACATTGGATTTATTTTCAAAAATATAAACTTTAACATTTCAAAATCACATTCGCATATCAAATGACATTTGACTCAATGGTGAAGATGTTGGCTCTTAATGAGCCCACCAGGGTTCAATTCTTGCTACAAGCGAAGTCAAGAGATACTGTTAATAAGGGATGAGGTCGGGATCGTGCCCTGGGTGAATTTGGCGGAATGGATACCCCTCAATCCTTGGCAACTAAGCCTAAGAATTTGTGCACCTAACCCGTGCGGTTATTTCAGATTCAATAAAAAAAAAAATCACACTCGCATCACACAAATAACAAAATTTGAAATACATTCATTTGAATTTTTATGCGTTAGCATGAACATGAACATAATTTCACATGAGTTGCAAAGTACGCCGAAAGGGATGTCAATGTTGAATTTGCTAAATTTGTTTCGATATGTTATTTTATTTCTATTTGTTACTGTAACTTGTCAAAAAATTCAAGTGTCCATGTATAGTTTGACACTTCAGATATATGTCATCATCGCATTCCATGGGAATATTGATGCATTTTGGAAAATAATTCATGTGCCTTGTGTATCATTGTATGCTTCCACATTTTTCATACATGTCTACAAGGATGTTCACTACAACTACGACATTTGAAAAACAACCAATTTCAATTATGTTTTAATGGATATCTATATCCTAATCTAAAAATTACATTTTGGCATATATTGGAAGGATTTTGGAAAAGGTTGTTGGGTATGGTTTAAAACATCCCAATTGCATTTCCTTAAATGTTTCCATGGCCTTTTTAATAGACTTTTTTTTGCAATGTATACCTTACAAATATGAAGTTTCACTAGATGACATTCTACTGAGACATTTTTTGAAAATTCTTAAAGCCTTGTCAAGAAAACCATTTTGTGCTTATTATATAATCATTGCATTCCAGGAGACCATTTTATCGAGGAATTTTGTCAAACATATCATGTGAGCTATAATAACTGACAAAAGCCTCATTTCCCTCATGTTGTCATGAATGTGCATAACTTGTTCCAAATCTCTTATTTGGGTGTAAGTTAAGAGTATGGTCGTAAAGATGAATTGACCAGGGTGTATAAGTGTTTGTTCGATTTTTCAAAAAGAATGAATATCTTTAAATATTAAAAATAACTCACATTACAAATACAACACCCTTTTGAATAAGTCTAAAGATTAATTTTAAAAAAGATGAAAATAAATGTGTAAAGTGTATAAGTATCTTTGATAAGAGATAAACCTATAATAAATCCTATAGAGCACATATGTGAGCTGGAATGACATTATTACATGGCTCTCTTTCCATCTCTTATTATCAATCTATCTCGAACTATTCGACAAATAATCCAATAACCATATTCATGCCTTCGATTTAAACAACTAAAGTATGAAACTAAATTTTAAAATACATAAAACAAGTTATTAAAAAATATCACAATTCAAATATTTAAAAACATCTATTACAAGACATCGTACTTACATTATGTATTGAAGAGGTTTATTAATCCTATGTAACGTTTTGGAGGTATCATGCTTCATGATTTGATGTATTTAAAATTAAAATGGGCTAGGACATCAAAAAGTAGTAAAACATGTTACAACTAAAAACCGTTATTATTGTGGTTCCCTTTCCAAATGAAAAAAATATGCATGACTTTTATGAAATGACATTGAAATGACCCATAAAACTTGTGACATAAGAGCTCGATAATGTGTTCTAGCAAAAAAATTATCGGCAACAGATATAGTGCTCAACATTTTAATTTTTTTACCCCAATATGCATTCTACGAAGGCAATAGGGGTGATTTTTGTAGATTGAGTCAATCTTTATTTACTAACATGTCTAAGCTTGATTCTTAGGACTATCTGCTTGACTACTTTTACTTGGCACTTTAGGTTGCTTAGAGCTTGAACTTTACTGTCTCAATCATTTTCATTAGTTGGGCCACGTAAAATTAAAACTTATCCAATACATCTGATGATTGATATTACATAGAGAAAAGTCAGCGTCACGTTCGCTAGTGAGACTAAATCCGGTTGTCTGGCTCTGTTGATGTTTAACATAAAATTTAAACCTTATCATTCATTCGGTTGAAAGTGCTTACATTTTCATGCGGAAAAGAGTAATGAAAACATGAATCCACTGGTTATAGATGTAACACTGTTTGAGCAAATGAAAAATAAGAAAGCTTCCGATGAAATACGATTATTGCAGCCTACAAAAGATATCGGTGCCCCCACGAGTAGTGCTGGATTTTGACGTTCAATGTTACATGTCATAGTAAAATTATTTGACGGCCTAGAAAATTATATAGATGTCATTTGATGTTTAAAATTTAATATGCACGTCAAATTTGTTTTTATAATAACTACTACAAAATACATAAATTGTATTAAATTTTACATAGATGTTGTTGTTCTTTGTAATATTCTCCCATAGTTTTGTGACTTTAATTTAATTTTAGATAATAGATTGGTCTAATCAATCTTGCAGTTTTTCACGAATTCATTTTTTTCTCATAAAAATTAATGTTGCACTAATTAATTTGAATATCCATACACATCATTAAATTTTATAAGAATATTAAAAAAAATCCAAATTGCAATTTAAAAAATTAAGTAATGAACATGATAGAAATGACTCATCAGAATTCAAACTTGTAATTATGTAGAAAATAAGTTCTAACGTCAAACTTCAAACTCCAACTTCCAAACTTGTAAGTTCAATTTTCAAAGTATACCATTCTTATAGAATCTCAAATCCAATGCATCTAGTTTATAAGAAATTAAACAAATAAAAATTAAAAAACCAATTACAAATCAAAATCAATAAAATAAAGCTAAACAAAAAGTCAAATAAAGATAAAGAAGAAATCCAACAAAACTCATTAAAAATTAAAATTAATAGATGTTTTTATTTTATTAACGAGATATGAAAATATTTATATTTAATTAATAAAATATTAAGATAATTCTATTATTTTTTATTTTATTCACATTATAGAGTTTTGGTTTTTATTTATGTTATATTTTTCATAGATCTCACAAATTTATAATACTTAATATTTGTGTAATATTTAATTTATTAACATTATTTATAACTATAACCCTGAAATTTTAAATATACATGTCATTTAACGTTTAAATTGTATATTTACTCCTATTTCAAAAGTGACTGTATTTTGACTTCTAAAATGACTTAAAACGTTTCATCGTGTGAAACAAACAGGTCACCTCCCTAATCAATTTACAACTGCCAGCGTACTGCCAGCCTGTGCAGCAATAAAATCCAGCGCCTTGTTGCCAATCGGAGCGGTTGAATGAATTCACCGGAAAAAGATCAGTATTTAATGTTTTTAGACGGCGTTAAAAGGATGTAACAGAATAAGTTTGACTGGTAACTCAACACACTGTAGGTCCCACCAGATGCGTCAGCGCAAACTAGAACGCACCGGTAAGATAAGGCCTTCCATTTTTAGATGCTATGTGACAAAATAAATTTAGGGAACAGGGAAGGGATTTTTTCTTAAAAACAAGAGCCGCAAGGCGGCCAGTTCCTGCCATGTATGCTGCAAGATCTAAATAAGTGGCATAACAATTTAGCATTTATATTGAATATGTAAAATGAATGTCCAAGCATTTATGTAGTTACATTAAGGACATTTGAATTCGTATCCCAGAGTAATGAAGAGTCAGAATGGCATGAAAACAAGGCTAGAAACAGATTCAAATTTGCAGAAGAACGAAAGGTAAAAATCTTGTATTAGACACAAAAACTAGAAGTGCTTATTAAAGCTATGTGTATATTGTCAAACAAATGGCGCGTCTTCTCTATGCTTCCACATTTTGCATACATATCCATCATGGCGGTCATAACTACACCATGTACATCTAAACTGAAGAAAAGAAAATCTGGTAAGTTTGGAGAATTTGGAGTAAACGCATCACATTAGAATCCATTACAAGTGTTTATCTGCAAATTGAAAAGCTCAAAACATTACTTGATTTTCCATACAACTCCTACAAAGAAATCTGTAGCAGAACATTTTTGCATATACATTTTCTTTGTTTAAAGTGTTGTCGTCTTCTGCATGTTAGGTAAAGACATAATCTTGCTATGATCACAATAACATGTGAATAAGATAAAAGTAGCTTGAGTCTAGCACGGTCCAAAGAGGTTAAATAGATACAACTGAAACAGGAGCATCTGCTTGTTGACGTATCGCTTGCCTGCTACTTCATATGGTCCAGCAATGTTGCCATACTCATTCTCTATCTACAATATGATATAAAATAGAATGAAAACTAGCTCGTCTTCTTTCTTATAAGTTCCCTCAAGTACGGTAATGTGTCAGGCATGCCCATTTTACTAAATGGGCGTTGTTGCAAAGAAATCCTATTAATCTACAGGCTGCATACTAAAAGCATAGGCTGCATATTAAATCCTATTAATCCTGTTTTAGAAAGAGTGGACTGTGTTTCTTTGTGAAACCATGCTCGTGAAAATACAGGTCTGCAATAATTGAAGATATGTAGACATGTATACAAAATGTGGAAGCATATACAAAGCATGTTAACTGTTTGACAAAATGCCTCAAAGAGATGTGGTCTCACGGAATGACATGATTGCAGGATATGCAAAAAAATGGGTTTTGCCAGGAGGTTATTGTGCATATGTTGTAAGCCTAATCAATTAAGCAAAATTTTCAAGACAATACAATGGTACGTAGTGGCATGAAATTTTGTTAAATTATATCTAATTTTTTGAACGGACTTGCAGATAAATATTAAAATTTGGGTAAAGTAAGCTTGGGGGTTTCTGAGCTTGCAATTTCTTCACGTTGAGTTGTGTCATTTTGGAAAAGGAAACAGGTATGCACATCCAGTTACAATAGCTACTTGTAAGATCACAGTACAAGGAAGAATTACAAATAATTCATAGCAATGTATACCAAAACTGCAACTGCATGCCATGTCCAAAAGATACAGAGAAATGCAAAAGAACAGATGCTGGTAAAATTCCCAAATCAAATTTGTACGCAGAAAAATTCAATGGACGTTCATTAAGTAAATGCACTGGTCGCATAGCATCTATACGTGGCTAAGCTGATTTCTTTGGATCCTATTTAAGTTAAATAAGTTAAAGACACAAAATTACCTGCAAGCTCGTCCGAATTAAATCAATCTGTCAAGGAAGAATACAAGAAAAATGAAAGCTGTTGCGGCAAAATTTTAAGCAAAAGAACGCAAACAATGGACCGAAACCACAAAGTTTTGCACAGAGCAATATCCATTTAATCTATATATTGATGGTAAACGGGAGGAAGAAGTTTGACAAAAAATATATACCAAAATTTAGAAAATTTTGGGGAAAAACACAGATGCGATTAGTACATGATTTTTTTGTACAGGTTTCCATGGAACATGGGACCGGCCTTTACATAGCTTTGAGATTCTATACAACAGTACCAAGCTCTGTAAAGGCGGAATGCAGAAAGGCATATACAAGCAGTCTGCGAGTTCAAATGTGAGAACATGTGGAAGAGGTATGTGCCAAGTTCAAAATATTATGGTTGTATACAATGGGTGGTTGTTGGAGTAGTAGATTTTTTTGTAATATGTAAGCTGCTTTTCTCTATTCCTGCGGAAAAGCAAGGAAAGAGTATGAGTGACAAGAAATTGAAAGCAGAGGAGATTGCATGAAACTTGTTATGCAAAGAGTAGTTGAAAGAGTCACCTTAGTTGTTTTCCAGTTGGAGCGCCATAATGGCATTTGTCTGGTTCAGAGTGAATGTCCCTGTTGCTTGAAATCCCCGCAGCAAATAAATGACAGCAGTCTTCTTATTCTTAAAGTATTCTTCATGTGAAACTTTTGTCAGTGCAGGAAGCAACATTTGCAGCGGTTCACTGGTCAGTATGCATTGGATATTTTTGTTTTTGCTGGATTTGAGGTTGCAAATAAGCCGGTGTTTGAAGCTATAAGGACATTGTTGTTGGCAGAAGCGGCATTGCAAAAGTTGTTTGTCTATGTTGGAAGGTTTCTAGGGACGAGCCACATTATTTCAATGATCTCAAATGGTATTGAGTAGATGTTGGCGATATTCAATGTCCTTCACCTGGATGGATAAGAAATTGTAAATGAGCAAACGTAGAGGTAGAATATTTGAAAGAAAAGACGATATAAAAAGATGACATTGCAAATTGTTATGTATTGCTCATATAGAACTCACCTCTATAGTTGTGTTTAACATTTCTTTTAAGTCTTGTAGTGCTTTTTCCATCCTCAGGGGTGTGATGAATGTTGACTGAGTAGTCTTCAAGGCCTTGTCATTATCATTATCATTTCCACCACGCTTTGCAACATTTTTGAACAAATAAAATGTGTGTTTTTTGTTTTTGTAGTTGTTCCTCTATTGCTGTAAATAGAGGTTGAAATGTTCCAAATAGTATAGCTGCAGTTAGAGAAGAAAATGTTTAGTATTATGCAATGAAGAGCACCTAGAATATGAAGTTTGTGCAATACTAGGAGTTTACCCTTGTTGTGTCTTCTTCCGTTGGCCCGTCTTTAATTTCTAGGATAAGTTGGAGGCCAATCTGTTTAGCAGAGGTTACAATTGCAGCAATTATTCCAATTGCATATGGCTCTGTGCTGTTTAACAATTGCTTAACAGTTGTGTTTGAATGAATTTATATTCTATTGAAAGCGGCGGAGTGGCGTGCTTCTATAGGTGCTGGATTCATTGAGGAGTAAGATCACATCACCATAACTGGTTTTGGTGGCAATGCTGAATGGTGATGGTATGCCTTTTCTAGCCATCAAACTTGGTCTTCAGCATTGGATCTAATTTGTGGCAACATTGTAGTAGTAACTTTAGTTCACAACACAACACAGCTTTTCATTCAGTAGATGTCTTGCTCGCGAGAGCTGTTTTCCGGATCTTTGGCAAGAACAGTTATTCATCCACCACGGCACAGTGCCTCTGGAAAATGTTTGCCAATGGTGAAAGTGTTAAGGTAGCAATGGATTGAGGGATGGAGTTGATGTTGCGTGCCTGCCTAGAATTAGAATTCACTGTCGTCGTGAAATAGATTTTAAAGTTAATGTATTGCACCTGTTTGGGGGGTGTGGTGTACAGACCTGGGGGAGGGGGGGGGCGCGGGGCGGCTTCTTGTCCTCTATGTGGTCAAGGCCTCGCGTTCATTGGGTCCTCGATAACAACGTAATTGCATAGGAGAAAAAACTTTGTTGTTACAGTGTAGTGGACAAATACTCGTAAATGTGGTACAGGGTAAAAACAATAGTATTGAATTGCGAGTGAATTGGATTTTGGTATTTTTATATTGCAACCTTATAGCATTGTATTTTCAAGAGGGAGAGAAGTGCAGTGGACAAGGTGGGTGTGTGACATGGTTACTATTTTGATGTTGATGTACAGAAATTGTTACTGAAAAGATATGGATCGGGGTCGCTACAAACGTATCTTATCCGTTCTGCATGCAAGGCCTTTGGGGATTGTTTTAGACCAGAGGGTGGGTCGATAATTGTGGCAGTGAAGTGGGAAAGTTGGTGTTGTGTTTTGAGTGGAAGTGGCTTTGGTGGTTTCGCATAAGATGAATGGTGTTGTGTCTCTTCGCTTGTTTCTTATTGGATGTCCTATTAAATCACCGAAGATGTGCACTGTGTTGTCGGGCTGGGTAGCCCCAAGGCTTGTCATTGGCACGAAGAGATGCTGAATAGAAAAAATGCATTTGGGGCGCTGCATACAAGTTTACTATGGATATTTCTTGTTATGAATGGAACAGGGTTGAAATTTATCTGTCGGCGACCCTGATTTGCGCGGGAGTCATAGTGTCAATAGTGGAAAGATGTTTTGTGATGCAAATCGTATTCCATGTACGTTTTGCATAGAAATTCAATGAAATGTTGTTGTAGTGTGGTGTGTTTGTGTGGTCGGGGGTATGCGTTTCTTGTAAACATAGGATGTCTACTTGCATTAAATCATAGTCATTTGAGTATGTCTTCAGCATGTGCTTTGAGGCTTCTTGTGTTCAAAGATGCAATGAGGAGCTCAGATTGGGATATCATTGTTTGCAAATCATTTTGCAATTGCCATGTCGAATTTTCCGTGAGGCGCATCATCTCTGCTGTTATCTCTTTTCTTACCTTAAAATTCTTCATTTTCAACGGTGTTAGTAAGTACAAAGACTCAATATTTGTAACTCGAGATAATGCTGTGTATGTTAGTCCATGTTGTGTGACACCAGCTGGGTTGAAGGCAAGTCCTTGCATTGTGAGGCCTTGGGATCTATGTATTGTTCGTGCACATGCTAATTGTATTGGAAATTGTTTCCGCATTGTTAGGCGTGTCCGAGTTTGGGAATTTGGTGCTGGTCTAGTAATACGTAGGATTGGTATCCAACTCCTTTCTATCATATTGTCGTACAAGTGAGCGAGTTTTTTTGTTTGCATATGCCCAATATGAGGGTCATTAAATTTTATCCATACTATGTCCATTTCGTTTAAGAACCATGTACGATTTGAATATTCCATCAGATCCATTGACTAACCCGTCTTGAATGTCATAATTACCAGCGAATATTTCTACAAGCATATCAGTTTTTCAGTACAATAGTTGATGGTAGGGTGGCAGTGTGTCGATGTGGATGGTGTACATTGTACTCGTCGTCCTCTTGGTCTATAACATGTAGCGTAAATTGTTGTCCAGGACAAATGGATAACATTTGATTGTTGTGTTTTTTGACATCGTCATTTTTGTAGAAGAGATATGGAAATTTTGGATCGATAGGAGGTGTTCGCAAGCATGATTCATTTACATAACATAAGTCAGATTCTATTTGTTTTCCTATGCGCATACGATTTAGGACAGAAATGAATTTTTCATTTTTTTGACGCATTGTTTTGTTTAGTTGGTAGATTTTCACATTGTCTTTCCAAAAACAATATGGAATTTGTTGATCGTTGAATGTAGGATAATGAAATATGAGGGAGTCATGTACGGGTTGTGCTTGGTAAAATTCTCCACAAAAGAGCATATCGATATTGCCAAAGTGTTCTGTGGGAGTATGCATTATATCTCGTAGTCGTTTGTCTATAAAATACAAGGATCTACAACCGACCAATGATATTTCGTCAATAAGAATGATTCGTATTTGTTGATATTGCTTTGATAATGTGTCTAATGATTCAGAAGTTAAAGGTATCAAGTTTGTTCGATTGAATGGTAGTAGGAATGCAGAGTGTATTGTCACTCCACCAACATTGTATGCAGCCTTTCCTGTGTATGCTAGTATCAATCCTTTTGGTTTGAGTGGGTCGCTGTCTATGAAATTGTCGTAGAAGCGTACAAGTGTCTCGTATATCAATTTTGCTGTAAATGTTTTCCCTGTACCTGCACCTCCTGTTAGAAAGAGGTAGAATGGATTTGATGGGTTGAGTCACTTTTTTGTTGCTATGTCTTTAATGATTGCTTGTTGTTCTCTGTTTAGCATTCTTCTCTTTTTATAATAGTCAATGGTTGAGGATATGAAGGGATGCTTCCCAATTTCAAATCTGTTTTTCATGTTTTTGTTTTTGTTGAAATGATATGTAAATTGCAAATCAGATTTTAAGTCATATTGTTCATTTGCATAATCATTTTCTGCAGGTTTTTTCGTTTGTCAGGAACATCATTGTTTATCTCTTGTTCTCTAGTCGTGTCATCGATGTCACCCCATGTAGGATTAAGTTGGAAAGTGAATTTAGATTCGTTGTGTTTGATAGTTTGTTCATGATATGCATATGCTTGTTTCCAAGTTGGAAATCCTTGTTGCAACGATGTCTCATCGATGACAAAGGGTACATATAGCAACAACTTTTCACGATAGTAGTTTTCATTATCAACTTCTTTGTTGTATTTGATATATCGTATGATGTTTTTTTTTTTTTAAATTTTTCGCTATTTCTTTGGTATTCTGAAACAAATTCAGATAGGCAAATGTGTGTTAGTGCAGCTGGACGCTTGATGTAGTGATCTATAATCGATTGGAACATTATGTTATCTGATTCATCAGGCTCTTTACTCAAAAGCATTGGTGGCTTGAGGACAAGTGTGCGTTGATCTGATGGACTCGTGTCTATGAAGACACATTTTCTAGAGCAACTATGCAATGGAAATGACAGAACAATATGAACTGCTTGCTGAGAAGAAATTTGTTGGGTGTTGAGCAGTGTGTTTCCTAGTTGTCGCACCATTTCAATTGCATCGATATTTTTTTCTTGGTGGTCTTTTCTAATTTTTTGAAATGATTTTGTTGTTGACTTGTCGAGTTTAGTCATATACAATGTACAATAATGTGCTGCTGCATGTGCATTGAGCACATATTGGGCATCCGTGTTAGCTCTCCATAGTTGAGGAACTTTTTTAGAAAAGCTATTGGTCCATGTATGTGAAGGTTTTTGTGTCAAAAAAATCCTTGGTTGTTTTAGTGTGATTTTTATTGCCTGTATATATTCAGGCTCATTTATTTTTAATTCTGCCAGGAACATGTCAAAGGTGTCTTTTTTTTTATATTGTTTTTTCTCTAATACATCAAAAATGTCCTTTGCATTTTGAATTTCCAATTCTGTTGGTTGGTTGGAAGGCTCAAGGATCATGGTCCTTCTCGTTGGAGGTATAGGGAAATTATATCTGCAATTTAATTTCGACTTTCTATAGCATCTTTTGGTGTGGTGATGTTCATGTATTCTTGCAATATCAGCTTCTAGGTTGTCCGTGTTGAAAGATATGTATTTGGTTACAAAAGATTCAATTTCATTATTCTCATTTTGTCCATAAATTGGTGCGTATTTGATCCATACCAAGAAGTGTGTATGTTGATTTCCTCGGTTTTGGAATTCTGTTATGGAGAAGTGATCTTGTATTGGTCCAAAAAATGATTCATCTTTGTATATCATCTGTACCAATGCTTTCAATCTATAGTTGTAGTACCGTGTACAAGTGACAGGGTCCTTTCTTATAAGGAAGTTGTTGTCTACAATGAGAAAGTGATGGCTTTGAGTAGATTTACATTTCTTTTCTTGTCTA
This sequence comes from Taxus chinensis, assembly GCA_019776745.2. Taxonomy (NCBI): domain Eukaryota; kingdom Viridiplantae; phylum Streptophyta; class Pinopsida; order Cupressales; family Taxaceae; genus Taxus; species Taxus chinensis. Next base: position 30,927,955 of record CM034151.1, read on the forward strand.
TGATACAGTTCAGACAATGTTAATGTGAGTGGTTTCCAATTGTGCTCGGCACTTGTAAATGTCAAAAAGAAGGTTGGTGGACCTAACTGTCGTATCATTGCAAATGTTTTTCTTCGTAATTACTGTAAATAATCTGGAGATGTGCGTATTTGTTTGAAGTCCATGTATCCAATATTTGATTCCAACAATTTTTCCAAGTTTGGTTTGTATTTGACATCTCTTGCAACTAACTTTCTACCTTTCAATTGTGCTTTTCTTATCCTTACCCACATGGTTCTTGACACTTGGCCTATGATAATTTTAAGCGCTTTGAAGAAAATGTTTGTTATATGATAAGCAAAAGCACGATTTGCATGTTGCAATTCCCAATGTGCAATTTGAAGATATGAAAATGAATTTGTTATATTCTGAGGTCGAGGATCACCATAAAAAAGTGTTGGGAAATTCATTTCTTCAGCGAATTTGTCTTTGAAAATACCAAGTGGATGTTGTCCTTCTGCAGGTGCAACTTGTATTAATTTATTTTGCAAATCACGAATGCAATGTGACTCTGTGAATCCATGCACCATGGTTTCATTTGGTGTGTCTTCTTCGTCTTCACTGCTTGTGCTATCAGTGTCTTGGAGCTGATCTTGAGTGTGGTTTTTTGTGTCAATATCATGAAATAGTCTCTTCCAATCCTTTTTGACATGTATTTTTTCCATTTGATATAAGTTTCTCTTGCATAATTGTTGCAAAGCACGCATGATAATGTATGCTCGTACTTTTCCTTCTTTGAAAGGGTTTTTGTATTGAAGTCTTCTTTTAAGTTCCACTCCAATTGTATGTGTCTCATCTAAGGATCATGGCAAGGCCTTTTGTATTATATTGGTATTGGAAGGGACATTGATGATTGCGCCAGTCATTCCTATTTGTGGTTTTTTGTATCCTAGCTCTCTTATTTGTGCAAATGCAATTCGAAGTGAAACAAGTCGCTCTTCAAGTTCAGTAAGCATTTTGACACATGACAAGGACTTGTTCAGTTTGATGTTGTCTGGTGATGCAAATTTTGGCATCTTTCCAATTTTCAATGACTGTTTACACTTCTTGCATATTTGCTTGCACATTATAGCTTTGTCCTTTTTAGCTAAAGTCATGTATGTTTGTTTTTCTAATTGAGTAAATTGCACCATATTGTAGCTGAAATGCAATTGCTTACAGATGGGACATGCATGTTTTGGTGTGTCTTGGATTTTTTGGTTAAATTTGGAAATGGGTGTATTTACATTGCATCGTGTGCTTATTTTTGTAGTTTTTTTGTTTCTAACAATAGACTTCAAATGACGAAGTGATGGTTTAGTTGTGCCCGGAATTAGACATTGTAGTTGATTATATGGTTTTGAATTTGCTTGTTGTGATTGTTCTTTGATTATTGTTGGATTACTACATCAAGAAATAGACTTCATGTAGCAGATGGATGTTTTACTTGGTGGTGTTGTCAAAGACAATTGTTGAGTATTTTGTTTAGTAATTGAGTCTTTTTGACGATTCATAGTTAGCGGTTCAAAGTGGACGTGTGTTGTTTCTGTTTCAAAATATATTATATTAAAAGCTGCTTTGGGTTGTGCGCAATTGGAATATGTGGTTAGAATTAATTTTTCATTCGATGACCACAAATTAATTGTTACATTGAGTAATAGAGATACCCATTCCACGCAGAGTTCTTTCCCCTCGATTTGCCCTTGTTCAAAAAATGTTGCCAAGTTCACAATGTAATCTTGCCAATTTGAAATTTTTGGTATCTTTCGAATCAAGTCGACTGTTAAGTGTTTTTCCAAGAGACGAAATGCTATAGGATTTGTAGAAAGTATTGCATTACAAAATGATTGAGCGATGTAACGGCGTAAGCATTGTATGTCATATTCTCCATTCGTTAACAGACAAATTGAGCTGAATAAGCTCTCACCACAATCACAGGGGTGTGTAACTAGTCTAGACAATCCATAGTTATTTAATTGATTTGAAATGGCAGACCAATTCAATTTGCTGTTGCCACAAGAGCGCGATAGTTGCACATATGTCATTTGAAAATTGTAGTTGTCATTTTTTTTGCAATATAATGGTTCATAGTGACCTGCTAATGGATTTGTGTCATGGAATAAGATGTAGTATGGAAGATGAGGACTATTTACATTAAATTGAAGGTAATTCATTTTTGTTGTAAAAGACCAAACACATATTTGTATATTCAACCATCTAGATAGCCAATTAATGCAAAAAGTGTCACCCCATAGTCCTGTTTCAGTTGTTTCGGAAAAAGGCAATGCAGATAATCGCATTCTCCGGAAATATGTTTCTATGTCATGTATTCCATGCATAATCTGCAATTGCGTTGGGTCTAATTCCAGTTGATAAGAATTTAGTGCATTAGGTTCGCCTCTTTTTAAACAATTCAAAAAATGGTCAATGATGCCATTACGCAGTTCTAAAGATGTATATTTAAAGTGCAGAAGCACTTGAAATGCATCGAATAGGCAATCTCCCACATGGTAAGAAAATTTTGGTTCTCTTAATAAGTTTTCTGCACTTAAAGCGTCATCGATGGAAGCATATTGGACTCTATGCATTCATTTGTAGTCTTCTACAACTATTGGTTCGTCGCATGTTTGATTGGTTGTGTATTGATCTATTGTTCGTTTACGTTTTTTGTTTAAAAACTCCATTGACCGCAGAAAGCAATAAACAAGTAATGTTTCAAATATGTGCCTTTGTGTAAGGTCTGCAAGTATTTTGTTTGTAATAAAACACTTAGTTGTGAACACCTGCAACATATACAACACAATAAGACAAGATAAGATATTTAAAAATAACAGAATTTTATAAGATTCAGTTTCAATTAAGATTGAAAAAGACAATACACTTGATTGTAAATTTAAATGGGAAAAAGAAGTATAATTTTGATTCTATAAAATTCCATATGTACAATTTATAAAGAAAAACAAGTACTTATTATACACATTGAAAAAAGCATTTATGTCAATATATAATAAGTGCAATAATGAATGTACTTTTTTAGTATCAGTGCATAAACAATGTAGCAAAAACAAGGCAAGGTAACTGGGGCTGTGATCGAATCCTTGTAGTTGCTGATTTTCCAGTGACCAATAAGCTTAGCGTTTACAACCTAGTTAATGCACAAATTTTATTTGAGTTCAATGAATTGCTCAAATGGTATGTCATAGTTGTGAAATAGTTTTAATTAGTAAAAATATTGCTCCTCCATGCAAATTCTTGCATATGGCACTGATCTCTTTCAAATATTTCTGAAATATGTTAACAGTTTCATGTGTCAATGTGTTATCAGCTTTGTTGTTTTCTCAGCCACTTAATCGATATGATGTGGCTGAAATTGGTTTCATGTGCAAATTTCAGGTATGGACAAGAAATTCCATGTCTCATGAGAAAATTGTCAACGTGGTTGTGAATGGCGTAGAAGTGGATTTTCATATGTATTTTCTTGATAACGGATAGGCTTATTTCTAGAGGGAAGAAGATTCTGATGAAGAAGACAGAAGTTCGAATGCATCAGAAGATGAAGCAGTTGTTAAGAGCCGTAGAAAAAGTTTCAAGTCTCCTGCATCCCGTGTAGGCATAGAAGAACATGGTAATATCAGTATTCGTGGTATTGGTGCTTAAAAATTTCTAAGTTTCTTCTTGATTCAGAAAGAGAGTGTAAACAAAGAGGGCAGCTTACTGTCAGTGGTCATAACATGGAATTTGAGGCCCATACTGAGAATCATTCCAGAGAATTTGATGATTGCTGCCTCAAATCAAAGGTAGAAACTTGTCAAATGCCAAGAACTGAAAGTGAAATTGAGCTCACATTCAATGACGAAGACATTTTTAAAAGTTGCCTTGCCCTTTATGAGCTGTCTTCTCCCATAAGGGAAGAAGAGAAAGAATATAGTTAGTGTTGTCCTTTGGAGAAAAAGGGAGAATATAACTTGGGAGGAAGCAACGTTGATGCAAAAAGGGCTTCTTCGGTTGCTTTCCAGCTTGAGAAGCATCAAGCATTGCATGCTCAAAGTTTAGACATATTAGACACTATGAAGAAGTCTGATTTGCAATATTTAGGTGGCAGCATGTCCAACAGTCCAAGAGATTGAACTTAATTATCTAGTTTTGACATATCTAGTGGAGTTGATTGAAATATTCAAGTTTTGGAAGTGAAAAGTGGTTAAATTATGGTTGAATCTCGAGTTAAGATGTTATTTAATCATATGTATTTAATATCAATGACAAAATTTTTATTAATCTTATTTTTAATAACTTGACAATGACAAGTTAAATAACATGAAGATAATAAATGATGAATTTTATAATTTTGTAATAAATTAGATGGTCTATTAGTTGACTAAAAACAATATAATATATATAACATAATATGATAAATTGATAATTTGTGTTGGTACACAAGATAAATCAATCAATTGATCGATTACATGTTAAATTTATTAGATAATAGATGGTAAAATGACTTTGAGCACCACAAGTGGTAGGGAATAGTATCAAATTATCATCCATAGGGTGTCTTGGTTAAGAAGATGTATCTTAAATTCCTTTACCACGACTAACTTCTAAAAACCTCATATGTATGTAAAGTTTTGTGACTATCGCCAAAGCATCACGACATATCGTCGCATGCCACAAAAATATATGAAACCCGCACCTAATCTTTGACTACCACAAATATCCATAACATTCTACTTATTATCTTATACTTACCAGAAAATATTTATAGACATACTTATCTATACACACAACTAGTTGTAACTTTTGCATTTTGTAGATAATTAGAAACATTCTCTCTACATGGAGCAATGTCCACATACTTGCATGTTCATGTAATCAATGCTAAATACTAACATCATTATGTCATTTTATTCAGTGGTCAAGTTCCACTCCTGACCGCGTCGGATGCTTGTAAGTGCCAGACATGCAAAGGTGAGACACTATGTTTTTTACCAATTTTAAGGCCTAGGCTATTCCTGGTGGTGAAGGAAATCTCTGGATTATTAGGAATGTCTGGCCTCTAGCAACTGGTGTGTGCCCTCTCTGCTGGAGAATTCCCAGCAGCCAAACAAAGAACTTGAGAATCCTAATAAGCATAGGCTAACAATTTTGCCCCGAACCTCACCAGTTAGAAATCTAGTAAGTCAATAAAAATTGTTCACAAAGAATATAGAACCCAAACGGTAATAACAAATTATATACTCTAAGTGCTCTAGAACGGCGCATCAAGGACGGACTTACGAACTAGAATAATTAATTTCTATCATTAAACTAAGTTCAAATCTACTCCCTGCAGTCATAAGAGCCTAAATTGTAAAAAAGCTACCTAGTGAGAATATTATTGATTGCTGATATCTATTATGAATTCATTTAATTGAGAATATCCATGTTCTTCAAAATGTATATAAAAATATATATATTATTATAAATTAGTGTAATGTAAATCTGAATTGCATCTGCCACGTGCGACCTGAAGGCAGCGCTGTCAACAGGTAGAGACGCCAACGATGTGGAGCTGGTAGCAGTGGAAAACGCTGTTAATATGCATGGTGTATTTGAGATTTAAATCAGTGTAACAGTTTTTGTAATGGTTTGGGCACTCCTTTTCGGTACTCTATTGCATAGGTTAAGGATTTTTCTGCCCTGTTAAGAGCTAATCACAATCTACAAGGGATAATCATTTTTATGTTTTTTTTGTTTGGCTTATTGTTAAGGAATAATGCTTCAAGTATCTTTGATTTTCATGCTATTGTTTGGATTGCTTTTTCTTTGATTTCATGTTCGAATTTCTAAGAGGTACAATTTTTGTGACAGAGAGGTGAGATGCAGAAGAAAGCAAAAGGGGGAAGTGGTGTAGAGTGTTCCGCAGAGGACATGTCATCTGGGAAACATGTTTTAGATCTGGGGGAAAATAATCCTGAACCAGAGACAAGTCATGGTGTTGCTTTAGGGCTACCAGGTGTTGGTGAGGGTCTGAAGTCCCAAAGTAGGGAGGGGGCAGAAGTTGTCATGATGGAACTTCAAGCATCTGATGATACGGAGGAAAATAAGCCTGGAAAAGGTGACCTTTGCAACAATGCAGAGGCTCTCCATAGGTGTGACGAGTCAGTTGGTCCTGCGTTGGATGAGGGTTACAAAGATCGTGATGTTCCAGTGGAATTGGAATTGGAGAATGCTATCAGTCTCCCTTATTGGTCCTCAGGTTTGGCGGACAATAAGGAGCTTCCTTTAGCAGAGGGGGGATGGATTGACATTGGCACTGTTCAAGATCTTGGACCTAAACAAGAAGAGGCCATTGGAAATTTATTTGTTTCTGATCTGGCCAATGATGTAGAAAACAGGCCATCTAGTTCCAATGCATTGCACGAGCAAACACGTGAAATGTTCTCTCCCAAGGGCAATTTTGCTCTACCTCCATCATTCATATCTGACGCTTTGGTTTCTGTTTCAATGGCTTTCATTTTTCACTGTCACAAGAGTCCCTTGGGTGATGTGTCAACAAGCAGATGCTCCTGTTTCAGTTGTGAGTATCTATTTAACCTCTTTGGACCGTGCTAGACTCAAGCTACTTTTATCTTATTCACATGTTATTGTGATCATAGCAAGATTATGTCTTTACCTTGTTGAACTTGTGAAATCTACACCTTGAAATACACTTTTTGAATTTGGTACAACATGCAGAAGATGAAAACACTTTAAACAAAGAAAATGTGTATGCAAAAATGTTCTGTTACAGATTTCTTTGTAGGAGTTGTATGGGAAATCAAGTAATGTTTTGAGCTTTTCAATTTGCAGATAAACACTTGTAATGGATTCTACTGTGATGCGTTTACTCCAAATTCTCCAAACAAGCCCAAAATGTGGACAGAAAACTGGAGTGGCTGGTAACACTCTCATCCCATTTGAACTCTGTATAAGAAATCACAAAAGTTTAGAATATTTCAAGATCTTCCATTAGTGCACAGCAGCAGCATCTATATTTAAGTTGGCCATGTCCACAGCATACATGTATGTATTCAATTCCTTTTTATTGCGATGGAAGCTCTATATATTTCTTCATCTCCCTATTGGCAGGTTTCTATCTTTCGGGGGTCCTGTGCCTTATAGGCCCACAGAGGACCTTGCCTTTTCTGTTGCACGCTTCTACCAAAGAGGGGATACATTTCAGAATTATTATATGGTATGCTTGCTTCATAAGTTCATATAATGTATTTATACGCTTTAACACTGCAGCTTTATTTCATATTTCTATTAGCCTATCGAAACATTCTAGATAAACTATAATAGATTCTAGACGGAGAAGGTATTACAGGAGAAAAATAACATAGATGCTTGTTTCTGTACTCACAGTATCACGGAGGAACAAACTTTGGTCGCACAGTTAAAGATCTTTGTGCTTGACACAACTCCACAACAACTTAAGCACCGACCTCCAATGTTCAAGATGAAGTTTTGAGCATGCAACAAAAAGTTTCAAGAACTGACAGTCTATGGCGCTGCACTTCAATGCCAATTACAATAAACAATATTTAATAATGTTCAATCTTTTCATGTCAACACTGATTTTTCTCGAATTGAATTAACCAGGGGACAGAATATATATCATGCGGAATTTTAAGATTTTTTGTATTAAAAATTAGTATTTCATCAACCAGATTTGGTCTACATTAAATACTTGATAGGGAAGGCGCATTTTCCCCAGTTTCTTGTGATCTGCAATCATAAATTTGGTCCTCCAGCTGTTGTTATTCAAGTGGCCGTGTATTTACTTTTCAAGAATTCTGTGAAATGTAATTTTGTTATTACTATTCAGTCATTTCAATTTAAAAGTTGGACACATGTCTGGTTAAGAGTTTTAGTTTTAAAATTTATATAAACATTGTACTGTAATAAGGGAGAAAAATAGTCATTTCAAACTTATGAACCGATAAAAAAGTTAATAAATGAATTTGAATAGATTTATTAAATAATTTAAAAAACAAACATTAGAGATGACAATAAAATTCGTATTTCTCATTGGTTGGAAGCAAAAAATTATTGAAATGAAGTGAAAGGTATAGTATTCCTGCCATAGGCAGGAACTAATAAGGTGGGAGGAGAGTTTATAGGGTTGGTCCACACCCATTCTTATTTTGTAGGAATTTATTATGTCAAATGTCAATTTATAAATGAGCATATTTATTTAGAATTTATTATGTCAAAAGTCAATTTATAAATGAGCATATTTGATTTAGAAATTTATTGCAAATTAAAATATAACCTTTTAAAAAAAATTGTAGCATACTTTAAAAAAAAATACTATAAGATCGTTTTTACTATAAATATTCGTAAAATTACTTTCCACACCAGCTAAGAAAATTTAGAAGCCCCCCTCCTGTGAAACCACTTCTAATCAAAAGTTACCAAATATGGTGAAATCACTACGATTTCCCCTTTTTAATTCAATTTCTTTTTGCCGTTCTCTTTTTTTTTCTCTCTCGCTATTTTTCATCCAAAAATACATATCATATGATTTATTAAAAATTACTAGAAAAATTGGGTCCAAAAAATCCATGTAAAACTTGTAATATTTTATATTTAGGACATATAGGGAACATTCAAAATATTCTAAGATTTGATATTTAGCAGCATAATGGAGTTTCATTTTTCAGTAGCCTTTAGTACTAGTTTTTTTAGTTATTTTTTCTGCATGCTTTCAATAGCTCAACATGGCCTAGAATGAATGAATGAAATTTTTTAATGATGCCCACGAGACCGAACAGTCTATGGGACCCAATGTGCAAACACAAACTAGGCAGCCAAACACCAAAAAGATGCCCAAAATAACCGCTGCCTTTCTTCTAGTTCTTTGCTAATCTTCATCCTTCTGCTATGGATTTTGATCAAGAAATATGTTGTTTTTGCCACCCTTTCCCCTTCAAAACAAAGTTGTAAGATCATCCACTCTTAAAATATCCACATAATTGCTCCGTATGTCCTCGTAAACTACACATTCCATGACGAAATGCCATTCCGATTCTGTCGAGCATGACATGCAAAACTGACAAACACTTTCTAATCACTCCTCTTTGGGAATTTCCATCTCCCTGTTTCACACCTAAGATGATGTGAACTAGTTTTTAGCTGCGCAATTAACATTTTAGCTTTCCACTTTATCATCGCTCCAATATAGTGTTTTTTCCCATGATCACATGTGGGATTAAAATTCTTGACATAGTATTCTTTTTTTCATCCAAGTTGCTTATTCTAAATAATATTTTTGAATTTTTCTCTCACATATTTTTTTATTTCTTCGTTAGTGCTAGGACACTCCTGTATGCTAATGCCCCATTTGCTCATGCACTCACCATTTTGCTTCATCCAAGTTTTCTTCCTCTTATTTAACTTTTCCTCTACTGCTATTTTAGGCCACCGGGAATCATCCATGTTTTCTACTTTCTTGAAGTATCCTAATAGTTAGATCATTACCGCCGCTTCCACCGAAAAGGCTTCAACTTTAGCTAGAATGACTTCGTATGGAACCGTGGTTTTTATTTTGAAATTGCTTGTAATTAGATGCTTTTGAATTATTTCTATCTGTTTCCATTTCCCCATGGATGTACTGCTGCCCCAAATCTCACCCCTATGTAACACCACTGAGATTACCAGTAACCCAAAATGGTTCAATTTGGTCTTCTATTCCCATAACTCCGTTGTTATGCATCTATTTTGGAGCATGTATAAAGCTTTCCACCCCCTGAATCTTCTTAGCTCTACAAGTTTCCTAATTGAGATTATTGTGAAAGTCTAGTCCCAAATATTTGTATTCATTTACAACTTGCAAGGAGTCCCCTTCAAACTCAAAGCTTACTTGTCTCTTTTTCCCTTTTAAGTTAAAGATCATGATTTTGGTTTTACCAATGTTCACTTGCATTCCCACCTCTTGGAAAAATAGTTCTAAAGCTCTCAAGTACGCTTGTATACCCTACGTTGTTTTAGCCATTAGAATAAGGTCATCCACATAGAGCAACAAGTTTACCACATAAGAAGCTAAATGAATCCCACCTCCACCCTTTTTGTCAATCCGTTCCTATAGTTTGTTTATATATAACCCAAACAAGGTGGGGGAAAACGGATAACCTTGGGTTAGCACCATCGTTTGGAAAAAAGTTACAAGGAGGTGCATTGCTGGTAAAAAAAGATACAAAACTTTAAATACAATTTCTATGTAGTGACAAAATGTGTTGTGAAAAAAACCTTGGTTGAAGACATTTCTTATTACAAACTCCAACTTTTCATTCATTGAACACCAAGATTAATGTTACCAGCGAAGTAAAACATTATTTGTCTTATATTTAAAAATTAAATTTTGTTTCATTTGAATGATTTTGATTTGTATGTTAAGGTCTTGGTCTCCTGGCGGGGGACTCCATAAATATTTCAGCTGATGTTGTTGAGATAATTTAAGAACATTTTTACAATTCTAAGGTCCTATACTTTTTCTTACTTTCCCCAACTGAGATATTATAGGATTCCAAGTTAGAGTTTTATAGTAATTTGGAGATAACTAAAAATCATATTTCCCTCTAAAATCACCAAAAAATAATCAGAACGTTATGGGAACTGTGAAAAATGGAGCCCCAACTATAGCCGCCATAAAATCAATACCATTATGGGTTAAATCAGTCCTACACACAGAAATAAATCTAAACCTAATGTATCCTCATTTTTCTATAGAAAAATTGATTGATCTGAATCTGTATCTACATTTGAAGTGGGTTTAATTGTCTCTGAGAGGAAAGGTATGCATGTCGCTAGTTTATTTATCGTATGCAGAGGAAGAAGAAGATAGAGGATTAGGAAGCATTGCATTCAGGTGTAATTTCTAGTTGTATTGATTTTTTCCCATTCTATTTTGATATGTGCTATGTGTATTGTATCTTAGCTACACTATTCTCATGGTAGACAATGGCTACCACTTCACTTTCCCGCTTGTCATCTTTTATTGCGAGTAGTTGTTGTATTGATTAAGACAATGAAAGTTCCATTCCTATTATCCCATGCATTTCTTGGCTAGTTTTGTCTCTTTCACTCTACCTCTATGTGAAACACTCTGTTTATCCTGTTTCAGTCCTCCTGCCAACACTATATAGGAGCTTTAAAAAAATAAATATATGATTCAACTCTTTTGCGGCTGTGTGGAAGAAATTTTTGCCATGTCGGTACCTTTGGAAAACTCTAAGCCTTACCTTCAACGTGCTAGTTAAGCCTAGGGGGATGCGTGGATGTGGTTTCTCGGTGTTGGGAGTGATTAACTAAAACTAAACTAGGGACCTAGTATGGGAGGTAATAGTAAATTAGTTAATCTAAGTAGGAGGACTAAAATGTTGTATAAATAAACTAAATGGAAGTCAAAGGAGAGTGAATATATAAACTACAATAACATGTAATGGAAGTAAATTATTACACTAAATGAAATGAAACCCTAATGTGTAAGAGAAGGAAGAGAAATGACGTTGCTGATAACATGAGAGTATCGCAGGTTGTCATAGATCTATAACTGGAACTTGGCAATGCAGATGAACACTTAGGGGCCTTGCAAAGGGCATATCTAAGTTGTCTGAGATGACATATGCACCTGGGAAGATACTAGGGTGCCCCGGGGTGCCCTGGTCTACAGATTGGGCGCTTGGGACTGTGTAAATGCTCAAAACCTCAATCTGGTATGTTCACTAATTTTCTCTAAGTACTTCCCATCTGTCACGTTGGATTCACTGGATGTACTGTAGAGTGACTCGAAATGTAAGGAGAAAGTAACCCAAATCCTATAAAAATAAAAGGTGCATACGAATAGGTCGAACTGACCTCAATCGCCAAACTAGTGGACTTATCACTGAGCGCTGCATTACATTACGAACCCTGATGTAGTTCTAATATGTATGTGTGTGTTGTACCTTAGGTGCTCTCGTGTCAGTCACACTTTGTGAAGTATCAAGCAATAATAGCTATAGAAATGTAAGTAACATGTGTGCATGAAATAGAATAGAATCCCTCCCCTATGCAGTGTGTGTGATGTAGATCTCCTAGCTTGAATGCCTGAAAAAATGTGAATGCAAGTGATGTAACCCTAGATAGAGTGATAATAGTGATAAGATGCAAAATACCTAGGACCCTCATTATGGTCTTATAACTTTATATTTATAGGGATCTCAAGCTTAATTTTGTAATTAATCCCAACAAGGACGATCGAGAAGAAGATAAGGATGACCAACAACTAGAAGTGACCCAAAAAGAAGCGGAAGATGTTGTGCATAGATTGAGGTGCCTAGAAGTGGGACTAGGGCACCCCGAGGAGCCCTAGTACAGGCTGGGGCGCCCTGATTTAGGGCTATGATTTTGGGGAATTTATGAAATGGGTGGATAAGTGTTGTAAAATATGTGGGAAAGAGGAAATAAAATATAAGAAAAATGTGGCCAAAAGGTGGGATTAATTAGTACTTTATACACTTGAGAACCTTCTAAATAGTAGTATAAGATCGAGCTAAATATTGTCTAATGTGCAATATTTGTGTCTACATTTGCCCCTACTTTATGTTGGTGAGTGGAAATATCAGTAACATAAAGTAGATAGAGATGTGTACATGATATCCATGTATCTAGTGTAGAAGAAAGCGTTTTACTAGACTAGACTCAAGCGTGGAATGACCAAAAAGAAAAAGATGGAGGAGCGTGGATCCTAAAGATGAAAAATGTGAAAAATGTGATGAGAGTGAATGTAGGGCGGAACACGTGTGTAGTTGTTGTTGTATGTAATGTACCTGCATGGTTAGTATGACAAGTACATGCTACGATGTGTTGTCGTTGTCATTGTCACTGCCATTGTTGTTGTTGCCCCTAATTTGACTGTTTGTTTTTTATACGACAGACATGCAAGGAGAAAATGCTCAAGTATTTAAATATGTATGTATGTAAAGATGTTGTGTATAATATGAAAATGTAAAGTATGCAAGTGTAAAAATACGCTAGAAAAAGTGTAAATGGAAAGATGGAACATGTGCACCTCATCCATGTCGAGAAAATAGGTGTAGAAGGATATCCTGTAGTGTCACAAGTTTTTAGGCGATCTTATGCCACCCTGGGGGAATAAGTGTAAGAAGGAAATGCTCTGTCTCCTCCAACTCTAATCAATTCTACTGTAATTTGTTGAAGATATCTCTGTACTGCACTAGTTTTTTGGGAAATCCTACGCCAGAGGATAAAGAAGTGTAGAGAGGCCACCCACTGTAACCCCTGAGCCTGTAACCGCTCCGCAGAATTGCCAAAGGACACCATGTCCTATTATGTCTGCTGTGCATGGATTTCGTATGCTGGTTTGAAATCACTCATTGTGTCTGAATCTGTGTAAATATGTTGTGTTAGTAGAAAACCCACAATTATGACCCCCCCCTTTGGGGGTGCATGCGATGACCTTGGAAGGAGAATGCGGCCACAAAAGAGGACCAACGAAAATCTAACCTTGTAACCAACTCATCCCTATAGGGGGAAATGGAAAGCACTTGGTAGATACCAAGGAGCGCACAAAAGGGGATGGCTAGCCAAAACAAGTTTTAGTTTGCAAGCACATGTATGTAATAAGTGTAAAAGTACAAATAATGTATAAAAAATTCAAAACAAAGTAGTGTAAACACGTAAGAAACAACAAAAAAGCTGCAAAAAGTGGGTTACAAACAAAGGACATCACTCACAATGTCGCAAGACACTTAATGCCATCATGACTGCAAATGAAAGACAATTGTGCACACAAGCAAAGGGAAAATCCCAAAAATAATGGAAAATAAAGCAAACAAGTAGAAATACAAGTAGTCAAGGAAACATGTAATCCTGCAAAACAAGTGTTGTACATGGAACACTCGTTAGCATGTTAGAGTGATAACAAATATGTCAAAAATGTGTATGAGCAAGTAGTAAAATATGCGAAGTACAAAATGAAACAATAACACCTGTATAAGTCAAATATGGATGCCCCCAACGACCAATATAATAAGGGTAGAAGGCGAGCATCCATGCCACGCATAGAGTCCTGTATCTGCTATCACACTAAACAAATAGGTGAATTCACGTCTGTATGATAATGACATATAGGAAAGCAAGCCAACATGTTTAGGAAAGTGATCGTGTAAAACACTAGTAAGAAAAAGTAAATGCTACGAAGACAATGCCATATGTTGTGGATGAATGGGATAGAATGCATGATGGAATGATAGGAGCAACGTGCCCCCCGAGTGTATGGAATTTTATGTAGTGATGTTAATTTTTTCCCCCTTAGTAGTCAAGAATGAACCGTAAATGAGAGTGCGTCATCAGGAAATGGTCGAGTAGTGTTAGTTGTGTCTAGCGCACTGCGATGAATTTGTATGCGATGGTGATGAGATGCGACATGGGGAGATGATGTACATGGACCTTATAGCGTAAGCATATGCCATGAATTTTTTGAATAGATGAGTGATGATATAGCCCTAAGAATATATCACTATGGGATGCGTGGTAGTAAGTAATGAAGTATATGATTGTATAGTGGATGTACGTGACGTGATGAATGGAGGAGTGATGATTTATCCCTAAGCGTATATCACTACATGATGGAAGAGGAAGGTGAAAATTTATCCTAAAGAGTATGTCATTATGATATGGGTGATGAAGGTATATGAAGCATATATGAGTATGCAGTTGATAGTGGAAGGTGGTGATCTAGCACTAATCGTATGTACCACTAAATGATGAATAAGGCGAGGGTGGTGATTTAGCCTAAAGCGTATACCACTAAGTGATGAGTAGGATATATAATGATGTGATAGAATAACTTAGAAGAGAATAATAAAATATGTGATAATATGATGTAAGATGATAATAAGAAATTGATGAAGAGAGTGGTGATTTAACCTAAGGTGTATACCACTACGTGATGTGATGATGAAAGTGGGTGACGATATATCCTAGAGCACTGGTCACTAGTCCGATGATTGTGGTAGGATGAAATATAACTTTTAGGTAAGGTCCATTTGATTGGTAAACACTTTGCAATCAAGTATGGACTGAGGAACTAGAGTGCGTCATAGGGTGGTGAGTGTAATGCGTAGAACAATGTAGTGTAGGCGACCAAATGGTTGATAGGATGTGTAGATACACAGAGAATGTAGAAAGTGAGATGATAGGTGTAGCTATAATATGTAATGGTGATAGGCTAAGCTCGACCCATGGATAATGTGACCTAGCATAAAGATAGAATGCAAGAATGAAATGTAAAACTAGACTCATATATGATGATGACTAGTGTAGCATTTATGAGAGAGATGATGTAGGAATAACTAGTAGATGGTGTATAGGATAAGGTATGATGTGTGGTGTGTGGGGTTTAGTGTAATGGTAATCCCTCAATAGTCCAATGTGAACCGAAGGACAAGAGTGTGTCATCAGGTGAGTAGGGTGTTACAACGTGCGAGATAGAAGTGATGATGAATTTAGGATGATACAAGTATACTATAACAGAGAAAAGGGGGGTATAGTGTGTTGTCTCCCCCAAGTGTGTCGAAAAGAGAAATTAACCAATAAGCGTGAAGGGCTGAGGTGCCTCAGTCAATGGTAGTGAGGATAGAAATGTAGGACCATGGTCTAGGAGAAGTGGGATGTAGGAGAGACGCTGTGCTGACGAATGCAGTCTATACATGTGTGAGGGGTGAATATAAGTTGAATGTCGTGGTCTAGTGAATTGTGTTGGAAAGGGAGACTGTGACGATGCCACACACGGAGGTGATGAAGATGTGTAAGGAAGAAATCAAGGTGGGGACCGACGTCGCGACACAATGATTTTCTTGGGGATAGGCCTATATTTACGTGTAGGACTGTCGGAATGGGTAGGTCATGTATGTGGCATTTGAATAGGATAACTAGGAGTAGATGTTGCTTTAATCAACATAGAATGTGATGAGTTTCTGGAGGTATATGAAATGTGAGAAGGTTTAGGAGGAGAGAAAAGTAGTGGAGCGGAAGGAGGAATCCCATTAATGGAGATAACTTAGTTTTCATTGATAAATTTAAGTCGTAAGTATGTGGATCCAATTTAAGCCGAGAAGCAGGGCACACTGGTTGGCTATTTGATTAACGAGGCAAGGGATGAGAACAGTGAGAGGACTAACGGTGATGGTAACCTGGTGAAACCATAGGGTCTTTTAATGGGAAGTCAATTAGAGATGGAGGGTAGCCACTAAAACGCAAGAAAGATAAAGAACATGTACTAATAGGGGAATATGGATCAACCTTAATGTTGTTGATAAGAGTTGAGACAATAGAGGCTTGTTTTTTTAAATGGTCGGATGCAACTATAGTGTGGTAGTCAGTGTTAGAGAAAGAAATAACAGGTGGGGTCGTATTTGCACTAACAACTAAGAAGTCGAGTGCGCTCACATCTGGAGGTGGGGTGGCATGGTAAGTATGATTAACTGAAGATTCCATGGTCTTTTTGTTGCGTTGGTTGGACTTTTTTTTAAACATTTTGAGTTTACCCTTATCCTTAGTAGGAGGAGGGCTATCAGGTTCTGGGAATTCTAGTTGGTCCTTGTCAATGAGATCTTGGATAATGGCACGAAGTTTCATACAATGGTTAGTAAAGTGGCCTACATAATGATGATAATCACAACGAAAGATTTAGTTGTAGTTGCGTCCTTTGGGTCGTGATGGGTCTAACTCGAGTGGTGGTGGAAGGGTGACGATGTCGCTATCGAGAAGTTGTTGTAATATAATATGTGGTGCCATAGGGAGATTAGTGAATGTACACTTAGGAGGTTGAGATGAAAATTCCTTAAAAGGGCTGTTTGCGTTGACAATTAGTTTAGTGTCGATATGTTTAGATGTAGAGCGTTTAAATTGAGTCTTAGCTTGGAAATGAGTATTGCATGAGGGTTGGTGGTGATACTTGAGTTTGTGGTTAGAAATGAGCTTGGATTCATGGAGCTTAAGGGTATGACAAAGTTGATCAAATGAAGAAAAGGTCTCAAAGAGAACACTTTCAGAGAGGGGCAGTAGAAGAATTTGTATGAATAGGTCTTGTAGTTCAGCGTCGGCGAGGACATTAGTCATTTTAGCTAGATTATTCTTATATCTTAATACATAGTTGACAAGTTTCTCATTAGACCCTTGCTTAAGTTGCGCTAGTTGGTTGGAGGATACCTTAGAGCTTATTTTAATGAAGAAGTATGTGAGGAAAACATCAGCTAAATAGGTGAAGGAAGCGATGGAATGAACGGGTAGATCGTAAAACTAATGCATAGCGTATTCATGGAGGCTATGAGGAAAGAGTTTAGCGAGGAGGACGTGATCATCTGAAAAATCTAGACATGCCACATGAAAGGCTCGAAGATGCTCCTGTAGGTCACCATAGCCATTGAAAATGGGCAATTTAGGAGTGAAAAAATTTGGAGGTAGAGGATATGTGGAGAGGATAGGAGAGTAACAAAAAGGTATAATCTAGAGAGGGAGATGTAGTGGCTTGTTGTAATTTTTGTGTTTGGGCCTAGAGATCGTGATACAAATAAGTTAAATCTTGATTGGCAACCGAGGAGGATTGTCGGTGATTGGAAACCAAAAGAGGAGTAAAGTGATTTTTGGGAGTGAGGATGGAAACTGAAATAGTAGAGATAAGCGGAAGTGTAGAAGTAGGGGGTTGAGTGGCTATAGAATTGGGTGGAGTAAAATAAGTGTTGAGTTCAGCCAAGTTGGTAGCTTCTTCATGTGCCATATGTAAATGTAGATCTAAATCATGTGGGTGTTTAGCAAGACGATCGTTGATAACCTTAAGGCGGGCTTCAGTAAATTCCTCAGAAGAAGGGGCCATGGGAAAAGGAGGAAAGAAACCCTAGAAGGTGTTATTAAGGGATGTCAAGTTCACCAAAATGATTAACTAAAATTAAACTAGGGACCTAATATGGGAGGTAATAGTAAAATAGTTAATCTAAGTAGGAGGAATAAAATGTTGTATAAATAAACTAAATAAAATTCAAATAAGAGTGAATATATAAACTACAATAACATGTAATGGAAGTAATGAAATGAAACCCTAATGTGCAAGAGAAGGGAGAGAAATGACGTAGCTGATAACAAGAGAGTGTCGCAGGTTGTCATAGATCCGGAACTGGAACTCAGTAGTGTAGACGAACATGTGGGGGCCTTGTAGAGGGAAGATCTGAGCTGTTTGAGATGGCACAGGCACTTGGGAAGGTACTGGGGTGCCCCAAGGTTCCCTAGCCTATAGTTTGGGTGCTTGGGACTGTGTAGATGCTTAAAAACTCAATTTGGTATGGTTGCTAAATGTCTCTGAGTACTTCCCATCTGTCAAGTTGGATTCACCAGATGTACTATAGAGTGACTCGAAATGCAAGTAAAAAGTAACCTAAACCCTAGAAAAATAAAATATGCATATGAATGGGTCAGACTGACCTCAGCCACCAAACTAGTGGACTTATCACTGAGCGTTGCACTACATTGCGGGCCCTAATGTAGTTCTGATGCATGTGCGGGTGTTGTGCCCTATGTGCTCTTGTGCCAGTTGCACTTTATGAAGTAGAGATAAATAATAACTATAGAAATGTAAGTACCATGTGTGCATGGAATAGGATAAAACCCCTCCCCCTATGTAATGTATGTTATGTAGATCTCCTAGCTTGAATGCATGGAACTATGTGAATGCAAGTGATGCAACCCTAGATGGAGTGATAGTAGTGATAATATGCAAAAGAATTAGGACCCTCATTATAAATTTATATTTATAATGAGGGTCTTATAACTTTATATTTATAGGGCTCTCAAGCTTAATTTCGTAATTAATCCTGAGAAGGCCGATTGAGAAGAAGATAAGGATGACCAACAACTAGAAGTGACCCAAAATGAAGCAGAAGAGGTTGTGCATAGATTGGGGTGTCCAGAAGTGGGACCAGGGCACCTCGGGGTGTCCCAGTACAGGCTGAGGCGCCCTAATTTAGGGCTAAAATGTTGTGGAAGTTGTGAAATGGGTGGATAAGTGTTGGAAAATATGTGGGAAAGAGGAAATAAAAGATAAGAAAAAGGTGGAAAAAAAGGTGGGATTAATTAGTACATTATACACTTGAGAACCTTCTAAATAGTAGTGTAAGATCGGGATAAATATTGTCTAATGTGCAATATTTGTGTCTACAGGGAGATTATATGGTTGTGGAGTAATTATTCATCACAACATATCTTAATTTTTTGTTGGATAAGTAAATTTGATGGATGTTTTTGCTTCCCATGTAGACCGTTGTGAAAATATGTAGGTATGCACATATCATGTGAACTATTTGACAGAATGCTTAAATGAAGTGTGGTCCCATGGAACGAGAAGATTCAGGGTAAATGGTGCCTCAAATAGCCTTTGAAGAGTTCAAAGAAATGCCTTATCTGAATGGTTTACCATGGTTACACGATGTGCACAAAATGATTTTGTGATGTTTGCGAGCATTTCATTGTTAGTTGTGACCAACTATCTTAAGGAAACTAATTTTTTTTCCATAAACGTGTTGTGAGTATATTGATTGGTCCTTGAGGAGCACATGTGCAAGGAGTCACTTTGGATTCAACAACACCGATGAACTGCTTGAAGAAATCATCTCCTTTTTGTGTGATCTTGTTGATTATGAATGCAGATCGCTTGGAGAATCTCGTACACTATGGACGCTAATATTTTCCAGGCATAGTCTCCTTACCTTAATCTTTTACAATTTTAGTATGATTTGGTTCTTCATTTGCAATATAATAAAAATTTCAAACCATTAGATACTTAAACAATTGGTTATTTTAAAAAGACTTGTATCTCAAAACAATAACACATCATCTTGTAACTTATGCGTTGTAAATAAACCTTGGGTGTAAACCTTAGACTTAAACCAATTTCTCAGATGTTTTGTAAACTTTGTAATTAAACTAGATAGTTGTAACACCTTGAGTGGGCTAGTTGAGTTTGAATTTTCCGTTAAACCTAGCTAACGTTCTTTGGTAAAAGTAGGTAAATTATGATTTTCGAAGACTCACAAAATAACCTTCTGGGCCCCAGAAAAGGGATGGTAAGTTTCGTCTATGTCCCTTGTTATGTGGGGAGTCACATAAAAATTTAAATTGACCTCAATTGATCATTTGTGCTCTCTTCTCTGTCCCTTTAGGAGCCATGTTACCCATTTTGTAGTTTAGGGAGCTGTTAAAAGTGGAAAGTTGGCTTTCGTTTTGTCTCACCATTTGGATCTTGAGCAAAAGAATGCTTTTCCACCTTTGCAAACCTCTAGTAATTCTACTAGAAAATTGCTTGTAAAATTTAGTTTATGGAAAAACACGTTTCTATTTAGTTTGGAAAAGGGGTTTTGTAGGCCTCTGGTTGTTGTTTGACTAGGTCAAACTGGACCAATTATGACCGGTGGCTCTGGAAAACCCATCGCCATTTGTAAATCATTCACCAATTCTGAATTCCGTAAGTTCTTGTAAATTCTTTATATATAGGAGTACACGAAGGAACTTAACTGTTATACATTTTCCCATCAGAAGACATTTTTTAAACGTGGTTCCTTAGCCTCTAAGCCAAATATAGACGTTTTTCACAGCTATTAGAAAAATGTAAAAATAAGGTCGTAGGACCCTAGTCAAGACAATAAACCATCATGAAAACTATTGAAATGTATAAGTAACTATAAGAAACTCTCTCTTGTGGCTTGTTGTGTGAAATGTGACTTTTGGAAAAATAATGTTTCTCTCTATTGTCTCTCTTCCCTATCATTTTCTCTCTCCTCCCTTAGATAAGAAATGAAATGAAATAAAATGAATATATGTCTCTAACCCTCTTCTGTTGCATGTGAATTATTCTAATTATGTAAATGGAAAACTAAAAAACGTTAATTATGTTAGATTTAGGTGGATACCATGCCGGCACTTGTGTTGACCATGTAGTGGTTGCTGGTACCGAGACATGGAGAAAACAAAGTGTACTAGTGAATTCATAATTTTGTATTTAGAAAAATGTAATCGTACAAGTTGTAGCAACAATAATGTTAAATATATCGAAAGGCTTATTATTGAAATTTTGTAATATGTATGAGTTGAAAGTTTTTGGGGTTGTTTGGGAAATGTGTATCTAACCATGAGTGTCATTTTGATTCAAAATTATGTATTGTAAAAGTTGGATATATATGTTAAATGTAATTGAGTTTGACATCTTATAGTTCCTTTTTAGTGTGAAATTGATGACTAAATCTCTGGTGTGTTGTGTTATTTTCCTTGATAACGTAGAAAGAAAATCTAAATAAAATAGTCAACCCTGGTATAAAAATCTCACATAACTACCTTCTCGTGTGATCCTTCTTAACACGGAAAACTAAAACCATAGGGTGAACCTAAATCATTAAACTCGATGGAAAATTATAGCTTAAGGAAATAAAATCCCAAGTTTGAGGTTATCATCTTATCCTGTATGCTTAGTGACATTGTCATGAACCCAACAGTTAGGAACGACATGGTTAAACTTTCTCTTAGGTATGGGGTTCCCTCCTAGGATTAGTAGTCATGTGTGTAGTAAGGAGAATGTGATTCTCTTAAGGTATTACTCCATGGGAAACCAACCTTTAACATAATGTAAAACCCTCTTGGCCCGACACATGGGTAGAGTGAAGGGTGTTAGGTGGCAAAGATCACCAACTACTCTTGAAAGTCACCTTTAGCAGTTGGGATTATTAATGAACTCGACACCCAATTTATATTATCGTTTGGGATTCTATGGTACAATGTTAAGAGTTAATTTTGGAACTAATAAAAAATGTAATTTATGATTAGTTTGTGAAAGGGTAATCAAGAGATGGTATGCTAGGAGAAAAACAAAATTTATATATTTCTTGTAACGTGTTTAAATCATCTTATTGGGAGAAACAAAATATATGACGGGTAAACTTTAATGTGAACCTTCATCTTTAAGAAAAGAGTTACTCCCTCTTGTTCTCCCACTTGTCCCATTGTGAAATGAATGTATGATGTGAAACCAGGTAATCATGTTCTTGAGGCAATTCCCTAGGATGAGAGCTAGTAGTCTCATGAGCATGCAAATGTTCCTTATTAACAAATGGGTTACACAACTAATTTCAAAACGCTATTTAAATCAAGTTAAATGAAATTATTTTAAGATGAATGTAAATGATTTGAGTGGATCCTATGTTTTACTTATCTACACATAAGAATATTTAGTATGAATCCCTTTTAACCCCTCTCAAACAAGAGTGTCAGCTTGACAAGAAGTATCAAATTTACCTAGAGTTACATGATGATTGTTGGAGATAAGGGTGTTCAATCACTCTAGTTGTGACCTTAGTAAGGTGTGTAAAATCTATAATTGAATGGCTCCTTGTAACATGCATCTAATACTTAATTTCCTAGGAATCCAAACTTGGTTGAGTGTGAAATCATACTCCTTAGGATCTTAGTGATTAAGTAAAGGAGATATGATGTATGATTATCAAATATTGTAAATATTGCTTTAGAAGGATTTTGAACACGTAAAATTTTATAACTTTTACATTTGAACCCCTTTCCCCCTCTTAGATAAATGTGTCCCTTAGCATGTAGTAGTGGGTTACCATGTGCTTCTCGTATGGTGTAATTCCCACCCCCTTCCCCGCCCCCTCGCCCATCCATGAATGCTTTTGAAGTTAATAGATCATGGAGCCTCTCTTAAGGGTATTGGTGAAAGAAACACTGATGCATATTTACTAAATGATTTAAATAGTTCCTTGGAAGAAATTTGAGAAGCATATAGTTGTTGGGTTGTTCTTGTTATATGCATTTAATACTTGAGTGTTTAAGAGTGATGAAATGAGTTGTTTTTTGCAAGGTCATCACTCCTTGTAGTCATGAATCCCTAAGTGTAAATTACGTATCATTTGGATTACAATTGTTCTAAAAAAATGCCAATAGTGAGACCAAAGTGCGATGTAAGTGTAAAGTGTATAAGAGTAAATGAGATTTTGGGTTAGGAATAATGTCATACTTGAAGTCCTTATAGCTCAACTAGACATTTTCATGTTGTTAAAAATAAATATGAATTGCTCTTGGTGAGATCAAACTTTTGAGTAAACAAAAGATATATATAAATCTAAATAAAATTTCTTGATGTGAAAATGTTGAATGGATTCAAACAAGTTATTGAAGTATAACAGGAAAATAAAGATATCGTGATGGAATAATGTTTATGTGAAGAGGTATCTTGAATCTAAATCTCCCTTAAATCCTAATATTTCATCCTTGACTTCACATTAGTTTCCCTTGTGTAACAAGGGTAAAAATTAAACATTGAATAAACGTTTGAGAAGCATAACCTTAACATAAGAACGAGAGAATTAGGAATTTTGAATGCATTTTGAAATATGGCAAATAATTATTTAAGTTATGGAGATTATCGTAAGGGATAAAGATCCAAAATAAGTTTCGTATTGTAAGTTGAATGTTAAATGAATTTAAGAATATGTAGGTGGAAAAAGAGAATTTATCCTTGCACGAAAAACGCTCTTAGAACTTTAATCGTAACTAAGATGTAAACATGGCAATGTTGTGTTGTGGATTTGCCAATCCTTGGGCCTCTTTTTGTGGTTGGGTCATTGCTAGTATTCGTTCATCAGGGAAAGTGTGGCATCGACATGTATATGGTCTATCATGTTGTCTATGTGGGTCAATGTTTTGTGTAACTATCTTATGTGATGTTAAGTTTTATCTATTGGAGCTCATGTGGTGTTGTGTAGTGAGCATTTAAAGTAAAAAAATATATATGGTATTTTTACTGTTGTATTTGTGTGTTAAATTTGTGGGCGTTACACCTCACATGAATAATGCGCACAAGCTCGAGACAATTAAGTGGAACACATATACCATATATTATTTACGTACAAAAAATCTTCATCATTGTAGCTAATAATTTTTGACGGACCTAAAGAGAAACCCTAATCCTCAAACTACGTGCAATCGCTACCTTTCGATGTTACACCCGCTACACATCTTCTTGTCTATGTCGTGTCCCATTAAATGTTCACTTGACTTCCCTTTACATTTACGTGTGTTCTGACAAATGAATATATGCAACAACTAGAATTGCAAAAAAAAATTATGTTTCATTAGTATTGTTCATCCAATCCTTACATTCTGAGATATCTCCACAAACATTTGCATCCACATCTTACACAAAACGCCTTTTCTATGTAACGACCCAAAAACACACACATGGACAACACAATAAAAGACAGGATAATTTTTTTTTGACTTGCTTTGACACATAACACGACACAACATGTCGTCACAAGGTTACAACAAACACTAGGAACCACTTGTTACGGGGAGGACCACAAGGTCAACACGGAAACGTTCACACCCAAAAGGATAATACACCTTTTTTTTTTTTTGACAAGACAACATAGAAGTCCAATGATATAACACTCTAACAAATAGGGCAAGCCACAGTAAGAATGATTTAAGGTTACTTATTTTGATATAACACCCTTTAACTCATGATCAATTATGTTTTCAGAAAGATTCAATATATGATTCGCACAAATTCATCTTACCAACTGAGTTAATTTCTTATACACTGTAGAGAAGTTCACTAAAAGTCTTCACTTTACGACAATTAGTTTTTTAGTTCCATTATTTAATAAGGGACTAATTTAATTCCACAAGGCTATCTGTCCATACTTACATTACTAAAAATTGCTCATTACCTTACTACAACAAGAATTCATGTTCAACAAAATCAAGATGAACTTACAAAGTATCCTGGGAAAGAGTTAAGGAGATAAGGTCGAGTTAAATTCCTCTTTAAGACGTCATTAGTTATTAATAATAGGTTTAATTGGAGCTTGAGGCTTTTATACATAATTATTAACATGCTTTTACTTAGGCTTCACCGAAAGAGCTTATCAAAAGGGAACTACTTACTTTCAAATAGGCTGAGAGATAAATTGAGTGGTTTCTAAATTTTCTTCTCTTTCTTGTTAA
Organism: Taxus chinensis; assembly: GCA_019776745.2. Classification (NCBI taxonomy): domain Eukaryota; kingdom Viridiplantae; phylum Streptophyta; class Pinopsida; order Cupressales; family Taxaceae; genus Taxus; species Taxus chinensis. Next base: position 30,953,059 of record CM034151.1, read on the forward strand.
ATCTTATTAGAAACTAACCATTGTTTTCCTTTAAGCTTGTCTTTAGCGTTCACCAAAAGAGTAGTGTTTACTAGTTCAGTTAGGGATAACACGTTATATAAAATCACTTTGCAAGGATGGTCTCACTCTTGATTACTTAAGGTATTGTTTGTTTACAAGGGGATCTAAACCACAACATATTTCTTTGAATAAAACTTTTAGGTAACTTCTGTAAGGAAAAGCCACCCCATTTAAGCCTACATAAAACCCATCAATACAAAGTCTTAGAAAGATTTAATTTAACACTTAATTCTCAAGATCAAAGTTTTACAATGCTTATGCCAGTGAAGAGATTGAATATTATTTCCCACTAAGAAGAGTTACCAGCCAAAATACAAAAAAGGACAAAACTACTACTTCACGTAATTCTCCGAACAATTCCAGGCAAGAGGTCATATCAACTCTCTTTACAAGCAATGTTACACAATTTACAACACATTGGACATTTTTACAAGGAACTTCATAAATTGTACAGATGAACCTTTAACACTCTTTTCCTCTAGTCTACTCGCATAATCCATCTGCACAAATATTAACTAGAGTCAGTTCGCAAGAACTGAGCATGTTAAGACTACCCATTGCAACAGTAAGCTAACATTTTATAATATCATGAAAGTAAAATTCTAAACTCAAGAATGGATCAAATCACAAACCACTAATCAATATGTTTCACAAGATGAAGAGATTTATACCAACCAACAAGGAGGAATCCCAATATTCAAGTGAGAGAGATATTCCAAAGACAAACAAGGTGAGACCTTATTGGTGAAGACAACAAGGTTGAGAGTATTGAGATTTCAGTCATGTAATCCTATGGATTACGTGATTGAAATCTAACACCCAAACATCATTCTATTATTATTAACCAAAAGGATAAAGATCAGTCAGATGACTTAACATATTCAAAATCGCTTGGTAACAAGACTGCATTGACACACATCCTTTTTTAGGAAGAATAAAGGCCCCAACCATATATAAACACAAATCATTCAAAGATTAAGGTTAACTTCACCCGACTGAATAAACCAACAAAAATATAATAATCACAACACAATAACTGAATCTGAGGATTCAATATACCAAGTAATTCTCACCGAAACTAATTATTTTTCTTCAAGAAGTTAAATAAATTAGATTCTATCCAACTAAATTACATTCAACAACTATAGTTGGATTACACAAGCAAGGATCAAGAAGAAGTCTTTTCACCAAAGGTTGTTATTATCTTACATCACATAATCAGTAATAAACCCGTAATCCACCACTCGTATGATCATTGTAAGAGTTAAGGACTTAGCTCACTAAAATATGTAACTGAGTCGATTCCTACCTTTTCCATTTTCATACAAGTCTAACCCAATTCGAAGAAAGGTAACCATTCTATTTTCATACATGCCTCAGTCAACACTTACTCAGAAATTCCCTACCTGAATTATTGAAGGTTTGCTAAGCTACAAAATGGATTTAATAGAAACCCATTTCATTCGATACTTGAATTTAAACAAGCAAGGGATAGTCTATTGAAAATATAAGTGAATCGACACAAGATCCTCTACCGTGACCCAACTCGAGTCACCAATCACAAGGTTAACAGTCAGCGAAGGAGGAATACAAAGCAAAATACTCTTCCTACGAACTATGCCTTCTCTTCCGTCTCTAAAACAACATATGAATAGTTTGGGCATACCCATCTATTTCACGACAGTCTACTCGACCTATCCTCATAGTCGCTCCAAAGAAAACATCTGCTACTACAGAGTTCGATTGAAATCTTTTATCTTATGATACAGTGACTCACGTCACAGGATCTATATTGAGCAGTCAATATTTCACTCACGTAGGCCTCTAAGAAAACATCATGCTCACTATGCGAGGTCTACACACAGATTCAGCCCAAGAAAAGATTTTACCAAGACAAAAACAACCATTTAGCCTAAAACTGGCCATGAGTCGACAAATCTACAAATATCCACTAATGTTATTCATGGCTCAAGTTTATATCTGCTACTGCTGGTTTAGAAATCGAACTCAACGGCCATTGTTCACTATCGTCTCTAAATGTCACCCGAATTTGAAGAATTAAGTAGGAAAGCACCTAGGTTAAAGATCTAACACCCACGGTATAAACTTCAACCATTATTTTGCTATCACATGGCAGTTACTCTTTTATTTCGAAAAGAAAAAAAAAACGAGGCAAGAAAGAAATGTATACATGCTATCACAGTTGCTACCAGGGTATGAAAAACAAACAACTCCCAACAGTCCTTCCTTTCCTTCAATCTGGGTCGATTCACAAGGAAAAAGCAGAAGCCCATTCTAAATGCCATAACAGATAAATAAATCAATAAAGAAGGACATTCAATTCATGACATAATAAAAGGGTAGCAGAAGATTGCAAGGGCAGGTTTAACATGCCTGGTTTAAAATGCCATCTCAAAATGCATCTGATTGTTTCAATGCAGCTGCTTGCCCTTAACCCAAAGTGCTCTGCGAGCTCGTGCTAGCGCCCACATTCACGCGGTGAAAAACAGCTACAAACCCAACCCCATGATTTGAAGCTCGGACACAAGACATAATGATTACATCACGCTCTTGGCTCTGGAAGGCATCTACCGTAATGATAAATAAACCTTTTCCTTCATCAGATTGGGGACAGCATCAAACTCTCGGTGCAAACATTACAGCTGTAGCTTGTAAGGTGTGATAATTCCAACAGAAAACTTTATGCCTGCCAACTTGGTGACTCGTTGAAGAAGCTCATATAATAGCAAAGCAAATTGTGTTTCATGAATATGGCTGATATGAAACAGATCGGCCTCTATGAGGTTCTCTTCCATGAGTTACATCGTATAACAAGTAAGATCTCAATAGAGAATCTTTGTAAATAAATTTCATCAAGGTCTGCTGGTAACACCCTCTTTACTGTCACATAATCGATTTTGAAGAAACAAGGTCAGTACATGTTCTGGATCCTGAAAAATATCCTGCTACCTTCATCTCCCAAGACATTTTCTCCAACATTGTATAGATCTCCTATGCTCGTGGGTGTGATCTGTCACCTTGAAGGAGAATCCTCGAATTTGAGGATGCAGTCGATGTTGAACCGATAACATCTGAAGTTGGACGACTTGCTTGTTAGAGCGCTCAAAAAGGCTTCTACTATACTGTAACATGCTTGCTGCCTGGCTACATATAAAATAGTAGGCAGTCTCTGCTATGGATCCCCAACAAGAACACATCTCACAACACCAGTAATGAAAGTGGAGTTTAACACAGCCTACTTCCCTAGCTTGTAGCTTCATCTATAACCACCATATCAAACCCATGGGCTAGGCGCTGGAATAACTTCCGGTCAGTACTAGAAATAGTAGTGAACGCAATTCTCAGCCTCACTTGCAAAACTTGCCTCAAGATTTGATCGAGCTTCTTCCATGCTAAATTCACCACTGGAACGGAAGTGACTTTTCCAAAATGAAAAGGCAAGATAGCTCAACTAAAAATTTATCTCATTCTTCTACTACAGCTGCAAGATTTTGCAACAACTGATCACGACTGTGGTCGCGTGCAACTAGAACATCAGGATCAACACCAACGGTTCCTTGGGATCACCCTGCGGCAGCTATCGCACTTAACTCTCTCTAGAGGCCACTGATTTTCTGAGATAAGTTTACTTCTCTACCCTGTAGTTGCTGCATATAGCCAATTACTTCCTCACGGAACTTTCCTAGGAGAATTTCAGTTCTATGCTCCACTGATACTACCTGTGCAGCACGATTTTGAGAACCCACACCCACCCTCACAACATCAGGGCGATAGACCTTCATTTCACCATCAATGAATCCACTATCCAGAACACGCTGTAGCAATTCATCTGTTGCAGCATTTGATGGAGCGTAAACAAGCATTCGTGGTTTAGGGCAGAAAACAACAGGTAGACCACGTGAGACAACAGATTGCAAGTCAACATTTTAATAAATGGGCATGTGCGGCCACCAACCAAGAAGTTGAACACGCCAAGAAGGTGCAGGGGGTTTTTAATGCAATGGTAGGTGTCCATTAAAGCCACCCACCTCCAGCCGACCAAGGAAACAAGGTCAAAAAAATCATTAACCTTTCCTTCCCCACGCCAAACGTGGTACACAAGGAGATCAAGAAGGGATGAGACAAGGTAGGTTGGGGACATAAAAATCTATATTTAAAATTTAAAATTTAAAACAATTCTAAGATTGTGGGATCGGTCAACCCAGGAGGAGAACGGGGTTGAGTAATTAAATGAAATATTTATGCAAACGCCACTCCCAAACCGTGGTGCCACCAAAAAACATAATCTTCCTCATTTGCGCAACGAGGCTCGATCAGCGGGAGTGACAAACATCAAAAGGATAGTTTAACGATAACAGAGGATGATATCGATAATAATCGACATATAAATAAGGTAATAATAAAATACAATCGTTGATCGATAATACAATCATAATGTCATTATTATTATTATTATTATTATCCATCATTTTATAGCTTGCAAAATAATTATCAATGATAGTCATAATGTTCAGCAATCGAGGTTCGACGAAGGCACAACGACACTCCATGCTTAGCACTCGGTCGCCACAGGAAGAACAGGTGTAACGTAGAACGGGGCATTACATTCTCCTCCCCTTAAGAAAGCATCGTCCTCGATGCGACATTACACAAGGAAAGAAATGGTTCGCAACCAAGAACAGGTAAAGGAGAAAGTACACCCTATGGTTTAAAATTTTAGTTGATTAAAGCACGGCCACAAGGTAGCCTTAGGAACATTTGGTAGAATTTTTAACTTTCAATGTTCTGTGAAGATTGGTAGTTCTTTCTTGTTCATCATTTCATTAGTCTCTTTCCATTATCATTATTTCTAGTTTTAGTTTCTTTTAAAAAAAAATATCATCATTGAAGAGTTTTGATTTATTCCTTATTGTGGGTGCCCAACATGAGCTGCTAACACAACACCCTATCAGGTTCACAAGTATATACTTCAAGATTGTATTACACCACAAAAGGTTACACAAATATGGAATAGAATAGGCACACTCCACATAACATAGTACTCGTCACACATCAATGACTGACATACAAAATACTCAAACAAAAGAGTACTACAATCCACCAGACATTTCCTCAATTCCACGTATGAAGATTTTCCATGACTCATAAAAACTACATGTACATAGGGCCCACAAGGGCATCAATGACATATCCACAACATCACAACACATATCCATCTGACATGAGTAACACATACATCAAAAGACCACTACCAAACATCACAATAACTCAACATATATCCTGAAACATCAACCATACAGACAAATATCATAAGCCTCCCTCAAACTCTTATGCCTCCCTCAAGTCTCTTATGCCTCCCTCAAACTCTTATGCCTCCCTCAAGTCTCTTATGCCTCCCTCAAACTCTTATGCCTCCCTCAAGTCTCTTATGCCTCCCTCAAAATCTTATGCCTCCCTCAAGGAGGCCGATTGACCCTATGGTCCAAGACACATAGAGTTCGAACACTCCTAACCCAAGTGACATAATAACGCGTGGCTCAACAACCCGCTAGTTATCTGTACTCCTTGGGGCGTACCCCTATACAACAAAGTGGGTCCATAGGTCCAACCATTCCATGGTGCATCCCATGACCCTATTCCACACATCACGACAATAGAACCAGCACAACAATCCAATCAAAGTGCCAAGTGGCAAAGTACAAGCCTTGGGCAAGGCGGTAAAATTCCAAATTTAAAAGAAGACCCAAAATCAAGCAAAATAAATGGCCAAATAGCCATAGTTAGTATCAAAATCCCCATGTTAGTGCCACAAACCAAGGAAATGCCCAAAATTGTAATGCATGGCAATCAAGAAAAGCTGCTGGTCCTTACAAAATAAAGTAAAAAGCTCAATTTACGAATAAAATCAACTTATAATAATGTCACATTACGATAACTGTGTGGCCTTATCTAGCCACCAAAGGGGTACTCAACGAGTTGCTAGCACTCGGAACATCGAGCCTCAGCTCACAAAATACATATCAATAATACAACTGTCATCACCTCTATCTGAATCATCCCGCCACCACTTCGACAAGGCTAAACATAGTCATAGTTGCACTTAGGTTGTGTACATACAACCACATAGGGAGAGAGGAAAGAATCACATGTTATCTACTAAACCGAGTTTTGGCTCGAGTTATTGACCCATGGTACACCATTCCTCACTCTCAACATACACTTCTACCGATTTCCCTCAAGGTCGGTTAGCGTAAGGTTCACAACATAACATACAACAACATCACTAACATAACGGTGGCACACACATAACTACCATAACGTCTTACATATGGTACATATACAGGGTAGATCACGATCATACATTCACTGAGTGTAACACATCACTTTACCACATTCTGCACCCAAAGTGCAATCACCATACGATAGGGTTCATACACTCACCGTATGACCCAAAATCACAACATGAAGCATTACATATTTGCACAGTCATACATACGATGAACATAGTACATCTCAACATAACATCCATTGCTACATAACAAGGTGGTACACACATTTCTTCAGAACATGGTAAAAAACATCATGATACAACTCATTTCTTTTAACATCAATCTAGTCATACAACACATTGATACACTTACATATCACAATATGTCACAATGCTCCAACACTACGTCATCCACATTATAATTCTTTTCACACATCACAAACAGTAATTCACACGTGAACTCTTCATAGAATCCACAAGAAGGAGAGAGAATACTCCCATCCCCAACATATCAACATGATCACAAACACGCACAAAGTGACATACACATCATGTGCGTTCACAAAATCACAATTACGACATGGATCACATCACACTTAAAGCACATTACTCTTCCAATATAAATCATCATCATGCAATACCATCATCTCCATGAAACAACATCATGTAACACCATCACCATCATGTAACATCACCATACAACACCAATCCGGCCCATAGGTTCGAGAGCATGAACCTATGCTCTGATACCAAGTGTAATGACCCAAAAACACACACACGGACAACACAGTAAAAGACAGGATAATTTTTTTTTTGACATGCTTTGACACATAACACGACACAACATGTCGTCACAAGGTTACAACCAACACTAGGAACCACTTGTTACGGGGAGGACCACAAGGTCAGCACGGAAACGTTCACACCCAAAAGGATAATACACCTTTTTTTTTTTGACAAGACAACATAGAGCCCAACCACATGATAGAACACTCTACAGCAAATAGGGCAAGCCACAGTAAGAAATGATTGAAGGTTACTTATTTTGATATAACACCCTTTAACTCATGACTTATGTTTTCAGAAAGATTCAATATATGATTCGCACAAATTCATCTTACCAACTGAGTTAATTTCTTATACACTGTAGAGAAGTTCACTAAAAGTCTTCACCTTTACGACAATTAGTTGTTTAATCCATTATTTAATAAGGGACTAATTTAATTCCACAAGGATATCTGTCCATACTTACATTACTAAAAATTGCTCATTACCTTACTACAACAAGAATTCATGTTCAACAAAATCAAGATGAACTTACAAAGTATCCTGGGAAAGAGTTAAATTCCTCTTTAAGACGTCATGAGTTATTACCAAGGTTTAATTGGAGCTTGGGCTTTTATACATAATTATTAACGCTTTTACTTAGGCTTCACCGAAAGAGCTTATCAAAAGGGAACTACTTACTTTCAAATAGGCTGAGAGATAAATTGAGTGGTTTCTAAATGTTTTTCTTCTCTTACTTGTTAAATCTTATTAGAAACTAACCATTGTTTTCCTTTAAGCTTGTCTTTAGCGTTCACCAAAAGAGTAGTGTTTACTAGTTCAGTTAGGGATAACACGTTATATAAAATCACTTTGCAAGGATGGTCTCACTCTTGATTACTTAAGGTATTGTTCAAGTTTACAAGGGGATCTAAACCACAACATATTTCTTTGAATAAAACTTTTAGGTAACTTCTATAAGGAAAAGCCACCCCATTTAAGCTTACATAAAACCCATCAATACAAAGTCTTAGAAATATTTAATTTAACACTTAATTCTCAAGATCAAAGTTTTACAATGCTTATGCCAGTGAAGAGATTGAATATTATTTCTCACTAAGAAGAGTTACCAGCCAAAATACAAAAAAGGACAAAACTACTACTTCACGTAATTCTCCGAACAATTCAGGCAAGAGGTCATATTAACTCTCTTTACAAGCAATGTTACACAATTTACAACACATTGGACATTTTTACAAGGAACTTCATAAATTGTACAGATGAACCTTTAACACTCTTTTCCTCTAGTCTACTCGCATAATCCATCTGCACAAATATTAACTAGAGTCAGTTCGCAAGAACTGAGCATGTTAAGACTACCCATTGCAACAGTAAGCTAACATTTTATAATATCATGAAAGTAAAATTCTAAACTCAAGAATGGATCAAATCACAAACCACTAATCAATATGTTTCACAAGATGAAGAGATTTATCCAACAAGGAGGAATCCCAATTCAAGTGAGAGAGATATTCCAAAGACAAACAAGGTGAGACCTTATTGGTGAAGACAACAAGGTTGAGAGTATTGAGATTTCAGTCATGTAATCCTATGGATTACGTGATTTAAATATAACACCCAAACATCATTCTATTATTATTAACCAAAAGGATAAAGATCAGTCAGATGACTTAACATATTCAAAATCACTTGATAACAAGACTGCATTGACACACATCCTTGTTTTAGGAAGAATAAAGGCCCCAACCATATATGAACACAAATCATTCAAAGATTAAGGTTAACTTCACTCGACTGAATAAACCAACATAAATATAATACTCACAACACAATAACTGAATCTGAGGATTCAATATACCAAGTAATTCTCACCGAACCTAATTATTTTTCTTCAAGAAGTTAAATAAATTAGATTCTATCCAACTAAATTACATTCAACAACTATAGTTGGATTACACAAGCAAGGATCAAGAAGAAGTCTTTTCACCAAAGGTTGTTATTATATTACATCACATAATCAGTAATAAACCCGTAATCCACCACTCGTATGATCATTGTAAGAGTTAAGGACTTAGCTCACTAAAATATGTAACTGAGTCGATTCCTAACTTTTCCATTTTCATACAAGTCTAGCCCAATTCGAAGAAAGGTAACCATTCTATTTTCATACATGCCTCAGTCAACACTTACTCAGAAAGTCCCTACCTGAATTATTGAAGGTTTTGCTAAGCTACAAAAAGGATTTAATAGAAACCCATTTCATTCGATACTTGAATTTAAACAAGCAAGGGATAGTCTGTTGAAAATATAAGTGAATCGACACAAGATCCTCTACCGTGACCCAAATCGAGTCACCAATCACAAGGTTAACAGTCAGCGAAGGAGGAATACAAAGAAAAATACTCTTCCTACTAACTATGCCTTCCCTTCCATCTCTAAAACAGCATATGAATAGTTTGGGCATACCCATCTATTTCACGACAGTCTACTTGGGACCTATCCTCATAGTCCTCCAAAGAAAACATCTGCTACTACAGAGTTCGATTGAACTCTTTTATCTTATGATATAGTGACTCACGTCACAGGATCTGTATTGAGCAGTCGATATTTCACTCACGTAGGCCTCTAAGAAAACATCATGCTCACTATGCGAGGTCTACACACAGATTCAGCCCAAGAAAAGCTTTTACCAAGACAAAAAAAACCATTTAGCCTAAAACTGGCCATGGGTCGACAAATCTACAAATATCCGACTAATGTTATTCATGGCTCAAGTTTATATCTGCTACTGCTGGTTTAGAAATCGAACTCAACGGCCATTGTTCACTATCGTCTCTAAATGTCACCCGAATTTTAAGAATTAAGTAGATAAAGCACCCCGGTTAAAGATCTAACACCCACGGTATAAACTTCAACCATTATTTTGCTATCACATGGCAGTTACTCTTTTATTTCAAAAAGAAAAAAAAAACGAGGCAGAAAAGAGTGTATACATGCTATCACAGTTGCTATCAGGGTATGAAAAACAAACAACTCCCAACAGTCCTTCCTTTCCTTCAATCTGGGTCGATTCACAAGGAAAAGCAGAAGCCCATTCTAAATGCCATAACAGATAAAAAACAAAAAGAAGGAAATTCAATTCATGACATAATAAAAGGGTAGCAGAAGATTGCAAGGGCAGGTTTAACATGCCTGGTTTAAAATGCCATCTCAGCATATGCATCTGATTGTTTCAATGCAGCTGCTTTCCTTAACCCAAAGTGCTCTGCAAGCTCGTGCTAGTGCCACATTCACGCGGTGAAAAACAGCTACAACCCAACCCCATGATTTGAATCTCGGACACAAGACATAATGATTACATCACGCTCCTGGCTCTGGAAGGCATCTACCGTAATGAAAAATAAACCTTTTTCCTTCATCAGATTGGGGACAACATCAAACTCTATGAGTGCAAACATTACAGCTGATAGCTTGTAAGGTGTGATAATTCCAACAGAAAACTTTATGCCTGCCAACTTGGTGACTCGTTGAAGAAGCTCATATAATAGCAAAGCAAATTGTGTTTCATGAATCATGGTCTGGATATGAAACAGTTGATCGGCCTCTATGAGGTTCTACTTCCAATGGAGTTACATCGTACAACAAGTAAGTTCTCAATAGGGAATCTTAACAATGTAAATAAATTTCATCAGGTCTGCTGGTAACACCCTCACTGCTCACAGGAATCGATTTTGAAGAATCTTCCTGTTCTGGAACTCAGTACATGTTCTGGAATCTGAAAGACATGAAATATCCTGCTACCTTCATCTCCCAAGACATTTTCTCCAACATTGCATAGATCTCCTGTGCCTGTGGGTGTGATCTGTCACTACACAGGAGCATGCCCGAATTTGAGGATGCAGTCGATGCCTGAACAGATAACAAGTTGGACCACCTGCTTGTTGGAGAACTGAAAAAAAGGCTTCTACTATACTGCAACATGCCTGCTGCCTGGCTAATCGTCCATCAGTTGCAGGCAGAAACTGTGGATCCTTATACAAGAACACACCTGCTGGAAGCACCCACTGAAAGTGGAGGTAACACTCCTACTTCCCTAGCTTGTAGCTTCATCTATAACATTAATTCACCATATGCAAACCCATGGCCCTAGGCACTGGAATAACTTCACAGTCAGTACTAGAAACAGTAGTGAATGCAGTCTCAGCTGAACACTAACAAAACTTGCCTCAAGACTTGATCGAGCTTCTTCCATGCCTCTAAATTCACCACCTGGATGGAAGCCCGACTTTCCAGGATGCACTGTGGAAAAGAACAAGACACAGCTCAACAAAACTTTATCTCGTTCTTCTACTACTTCATGCAAGATTGCTGATATGCAACAACTTGATCACCTCGACTGTACAAAGCGTGCAACTGAGAACATCAGGATCAACAAGTAAACGGTTCCTTGGCGATCACCCTGGCAGCTTAGTCACTTAAATTTCCTCTCAGAGGCCACTGATTTTCTGAGATAAGTTTACTTCTCTACCCTGTAGCTGCTGAAAAAAATATAGCCAATTACTTCCTCAACGATCATCTTTCCTAGGAGAATTTCATTCTACGCTCCACTGATACTGACCTGTGCACACAATTTTGAGAACCCACACCCACCCTCGCAACATCAGGGCGATAGACCTTCATTTCACCATCAATGAATCCACTATCCAGAACACGTTGTAGCAATTCATCTGTTGCAGGCATTTGATGGATCCCCGCAAACAAGCATTCGTGGTTTAGGGCAGAAACCCAGGTAGACCACGTGAGACAACAGAATGCAAGTCAACATTTTAATAAATGGGCATGTGCGGCCACCAACCAGGAAGTTGAACACGCCAAGAAGGTGCAGGGGGGTTTTTAATGCAATGGAAGGTGGCCATTAAAGCCACCCACCTCCAGCCGACCAAGGAAACAAGGTCAAAAGCCACTGTCCATTAACCTTTAGTGTTAACAGGCCCAAATCCACGTGGTATAAGCAAGGAATAATAAGGCACGCGAGGAAGGGAGATTGGGGACTAAAATAAAAATTCTACACTTCCTCATTTAGGAATTTAAAACAATTATAAGATTGCGGGATCGGTCGACCAAGGAGGAGAACAGGGTTGAGTAATTTAAATGAAATATTTACGTGCAAACGCCACTCCCAAACCGTGGCGCCACCACAAAACATGCTCTTTCCTCATTTGCGCAACGAGGCTCGATCAACGGGGAGCGAAAACAAAACAAAAGGATAGTTTAACGATAACAGAGGACTGATGTCGATAACAATCGATTTAAAGAAAGTAATAATAAATCTAAAACATTGATCGATAAGTAAACTTTCAAAAGTGTCAAATTATCGTGATTATTATCAATTAACCACATTTTACAAGTATTCTTGAAAATAATTGATTCAATTATAGTTATTATTCTGCAATCCAGGTCGACGAAGGCGGAAAGGCACTCCATGCTTAGCAGGAGATAATCTGAAAGGACTGAATAGACTCAGATAAAAACAGGGCATTACAAGTTTACCCCATTCGGAAATCCATACGTCAACGCGGGTCAGATTGAACTGAGCCATTAATTAAATGAATCCCCACCTTCAAAGTAACCACAAATCAAACTCTGAGAATCGAATGCACAACAAATTGTAGCTGATCAATGTCCTAAGATGTTTTAAATGTCAGCAGAAATGTTCCAAGAAGGAATGTGTATTTTGCAGTGTTTTAACAATGTGACTCTTTGAACTGTGTTAGATAATGAAACCTATAAATCGATGATCTAAAAACATTACCTCAAACAAATCATATGTCTGAGGATCAGATCGTGAATTCTTAATACTTTTCATAGTTACTAGCAAGTCACAATTTAGTTTTTTAGAAGTGTCATTGAAATTTGTGTCTATTAACACTAGTCATGTTTTAAAGGAAATATCCCTTTTGACAATTTTCTTTCAAAGCTTAAGAAGCACGGATAATTCTCAGAATCAAAGGATCAAACCTTATATCTTTGGAATCTTCTCAGAACTCATTTAACAGTGTTCATAGTTTACTCCGAATGCCCAAGGGAGTTCACGGACCTTCAATACAATCTAGCTTCTATGCAATCTGGTTTCCTTGATGACTTCTTGCACAGACTTGTTATCTCACAGTTCACTAATTGAGAATAGCATTTAGGAGCAATACCTTTTCACCATTGTTTGTTGAGCTATAACAAAACTATTATGACGATTTACATGCTTTTTCAATTTTATTCGGGATACTTGGAGTAAGTTAGTGTAACCTAATCAGCTCTATCATGTATTGTTTATCCTTTTGGGCCATTAAGATTTACATTGGGCACTTTTAATCACCAGGTTGATGGGTTCCAAAACAAATCAGGTGGGCTACATCATTTTGACTGGCAATACAAGCCACCTTTGTCTATGTGGTTGACGTATGACTTGGAGGCGTAGCTTTCATGGGTCTAGCAGGGTACTTACAGGAGGTTTGTTTAGGATTTGGCTCGATTGCGTACCCCATCAATTCAAAGAAAACCAGCGGAAAGGGAAGAAGTTTTTATGGTCAGATAGATGTGAGCAGGCATTTCAGTACACTGAAGGATGTGCCTCACGAGAGCACCTATTCTTGCAGTGCCAGATCCTCAGGGTGAGTTCTACGTTTGCACAGATGCTTCCTTGTATTTTAGGACTTGGAGGAGTGCAATAATGCAGGAGGGTAGAGGCTTAGTTACCTTTGAGTCTCGCAAACTCAAAGATTATGAGCTCAATTATCCAACCCATGACCTTGAGCTTGCAGCATTAGTACATGCCTTAATGCGGTGGAGTCATTTTCTTCTTGGCTGAAGATTTATACTCAGGACTGATCACTTGAGTCTTCGCCACCTCTTCACGCAACCCAATCTCAACGCTCGTCAGCGGCGTTGAATGGAGTTACTATGTGAGTATGACATGGAGATAGAGCATGTGAAAGCTAAAGGAGAATGTGGTTGCAATGCCTTGAGCCATTGATAGACATGTGGCTATGGCCACCTTAGTGGGCACAAATTTGCGGAGTAGGATCTTGCAGCAGCTTCCTCTAGGATAGTTTCTACCTTGCAGCCAGAGCAGAATATTGAGTCTCAGAGACCCCTTGAGGGGAGATTTGATGGATTTTCATTAGAGGAAGATGTGTAAAAATTCTCAGACACAGAGGTCGGATTTATGTTCCTATAGATGGAGGCTTAAGACATGATCATTTTGACAGAGGCTCATTGTGCACCTTATTCAGCCCATCCTGGGGTGAAGAAGATGCACGCCACCCTGAGACAGTTGTATTTTTGGAGAGGACTTCGGAGAGACAATGTAGCTTGATAGTTTGTGTCAACGCTGTTTAGAGTGCCAGAGGGTGAAGGCTTCAGGAGCATAGCATCCAGCTGGCCTTCTCTATCATCATCGCCATACCGGAGTGGAAGTGGGACACCATTTCCATGGACTTCATCGTTGGATTACCTACGTTGAGATACCATCACGACACCATCATGGTCACGGTGGATAAATTGACAAAGGTAGCTCATTTTTCTCCGGTGAAGACCACCTATACAGCAAGTGCTGTGGCACGAGTATACCTTGATGAGATTGTCAGATTACATGGGATTCCGCGGAAGATCATTTCCCTGACCGCGACCCTTTATACACCTCCCATTTCTGGACCACCATGCAGTATGATCTCGGGACGAGGATTAATTTCATCACAGCTTATCACCCTGAGACATATGGACAGAGAGAGAGGGTGAATCAGATTTTGGAGGATATGCTCAGGATGTACGTGATGGATCCATTAGTCTCCCTGGGAGGACCCCTTCCTCCCTCTACACCCCTCTGGTGGAGTCTTCTCCCTACCATAATCACTTCCTCTAGAGTTCCACACCCCTGGCTCCCTCTTCTAGGCATCAAACTGCTAGACAGTCCCTCTACACCCCTCCAGTCCCTGGGATCATTCATTCCTCCCCAGGGTTTCCCCTGGGCACACCCATCCCCTCCCTCCACAGGACATGGCTCCCATCAGGTATACCTGTTGATCTCTCAGAAAGTGCACCCTGTAGAGAGATAGGTTGTAGGTGTTTTGCAGACCAACATAGGATTTTATCGCTCTCTTTCGTAGATACAATGGAAACACCTCAGGTATGTGGGGTATACCTATCATTTTAGACGAGTCGCTAGTATCAAGAGCCGGTATCCGTTACGAAAAATGTATCTTAAACTAATGCTTCTGGGATTTAAGTGGTAAAAGATAAATGTAAAAATGAAATTAAACTTGGAGCACCTCGATACACCAAAATTGGCCTATGACGTCTTTGCATTGCCACCTAGCATATCACGCGTTTATGATGTATTTGACATTTATGATGCATAGGCCAACAATTTTCTGAAGATCCTTCTCAAGTGGTAAACACTTTGACCGTATTGCAGGTGATAAAATCAGGGGTAGGTGACTGCTGGAGCCTGTACACATACTCATTAATATCATGCAGAAATTACTGAATTTTGTAACAAGGTAGAGATGATTAATCAGGGAATCGGGTCAACATAAGACAAGTTATAATGAAAACATACAGCTACTTGGGAGGATGCAAATAATTTCTACGAGGATAGTTTCCACACCTTTTCTAGTGACTTCTAGGAGGAAGTCGAGTAAAATGGGTAAGGGGATGTAGTGCCCACTTCCCTTCGACACCATTTTGTTTTGTTATTTCGAGACTGATTACTTCACTTATGGATTATTATGACTTCTTGATTTAGCATGCTAGTAGATATCATAGACATTGGACTGTTATTGATTTGATCTTTATATGATGCATATGGTTTACTGGTGGACATTTGATGACGATATTTGTATACTTTTGTATCTTTAATTATGACATGTGATATGTTTAATCATTTTGAGTAGAACTTGATAATTGGACTAATGTGATGATCGTTTTGACATAAATGAAATGTGGAATAGAAATGTGCTAGAAAGTGTTAAGTGATATCGTACTTGCATAGATGATAGTAAATCATGTGTCGTTTATTTTAGATTATATTGTATATTTGGCATGAATGTTTTAATGCGGCCAACAGGCCGAAGGAGGTATTCTCTGTTCTGCAGGTATATTATATTCACAACAATATTGGGGAGTGGAGACCAACCACATCGGAATTCGAGAAGAATCTAGCTAAGGTCACCATGGCAACAAGTAATTGTGTGTGTGTTAGAATTATCTGGTAAAGGGAAAATTGTGACCTAGGGATCATGTGTTGTTTTGTTTTAATTTTTCCCTTTTTGTTTTATGTTAGTATGTGTTGCTCTTAGTAAGTGAAATTTTACTTGTGTTATTATTCATATTCTTTGGATTGGAGTTTACCCCTTTGTTAGCCATGGGTTGTAGTGGGTTAATTAAGTTAATTTTGAATTTTTGTCCTAAACTAATTAAAGATGTGACCTAAGAGAGTTCATTTATTAGGATTTGATTTACTTGGGATTTTGTGTGGATTGATGTGTGTTTGAGTTTTGAGTGTAGCACACTCTACCCCCACATGGGAAACTCGAATTTAGCCTTGGAGGCCAAATTTCAAAGCTTGTGGGACAAGTCAAACTTGTCCCACACCTCTTAAAACCCCATGCCAACCCTACCTATGGGTTGGAAGGCCAAATTTAGGGTCTTTTAGGTGTTTTGGGGGGATAAAAGGGTAAAAATATTAATTGCACTTTCTTTCAAAATTTAATTTTGTCCTTTGGGGGGAGTAGGCTTAGTTGGAGTGTGTAAGGTGCTTTCCTTTCTTTCAACCACCTATTAATGGTGCATTGGAATTTGATGTTGACCAAATGATGTGGAGTGGAGGGAAAAGGAGGTGGCATCCTACTTGGAGCCACATCATCCCTCCCTCTCTTTTCTCTATTTATTTGATCCTCTTGTTTGTTTTGGGGGTTGGAAGTTTCATTTTTAGTCTTTTGTATTTTGGAGAGGAGAGGATTTGGAAGGAGTTTGTGGATTTTTGGAGCTTGTTGATACTTGTGAGAATTTTGGGAGAGCTTGTGGATGCTTGTTTGATCTTTGGAGGGATTTGAGACTTCATACTTGGAGCAAGCTCTACCATGGAAAGGTAGGAGCTTCACCTTTGTTGTATTATGTTTTCTTCTTTTTGTTACATGAATGAGTACATATGTTCTGTTGAATTTTTGTTGTTGCAATGCTTGTTGGGAATGGGTAGAATGCCTAAGTTGGGAGTGGGAGGAGACTATGGGGAGTTTAAATTGAGGGAGGCATAAGAGATCATGTTCTTGAGGAGGGAGTTTGGGTTGGGTGCCCACCTTGTAAGAGAAATGCTTGCATTTTCTTCTTGTTTTACTTTGAGGGAGCCATAAGAGTTGAGGGAGGCATAAGAGTGAATGGAGGGATAAGGGGTACTTGAGGGAGGCATAAGAGTTGTTAGGGGTATTGTGTTTTGCATTGGAGGCTTTTAGGTGGCACCCATTCCCATTGGGAGGCATAAGTGACCTCCCCATATGTCTTACTCTTATGGCTTTCTTGGTAAGCCTTGTGACTTGTTGTTGTGATTGTTTTCCCTCTTGTTGTGTTGTTGATTCTCTTGTCTTGAAGGATTATGGAATGCATGTGAAATGTTATGTTTAGTTATGTGGAAGCTTGTAGTTGCCATGAGTTGGATTCTCTCCCATTGTGATGTGGTTGGGGCTCGGGGGCCAATGGAGAGGATGGCTTCTCTTCTCCATTGGGTATTTTGGTTGGGAGGAGAGCGTTTCCTCTCCCCTTATTTTGTTGTGAATCAAGCAAACTATGGAGGAGCCACCTTGTTGATATTTGGAGCAATTGGAACCTTGTTGATGACAATGTGAAACCACCATGTACTTTATCCACCTTGAGTGGAGGAAAAAATGTAATATTGCTTTGTATTTTAGCTTCCATTATTGTAAATTTGTTTCCACATGAAGTAGGAAATGTTGTAACAAGATTTTGAAGGAAAGTTGTTTTGAAATGTTAATAATTCTTAAAGTTCTAAAATTCTCCTTTATTGGAAATGATCTTGTTGAACTCTTTTGTGGAATACTTTGGAAAATTTACAGGAAAAATACAAGAAAATACATTAGATTCCATTTTGTTGCTTAAAAAAAAGAGGATGTATTGAAAAGTGAGAATATTAATGCAAATTCTCTTCTTGTATTGTTGAGAAAGGACCTAAGTTTTTAAATAGGCTTCCAATATGCCAATGAAGTAATCTATGTCCTAACTCTATTATGTTTTCTTCATTTATGAATTTCTTATATATCCATTACATATTGTAGAGGGGAAATGAAACCGAATCCTTTTGAAAACCCATGCTATGTTGATTGAATTGTGTAGAAGGAAATCAAATAAACTTGAAGTTCCATACAAATGCTCCTATTAAAATATGTAGAAAGAAATTTTATTGTAAATATCCTAAGCTTATTTAGCTCCTTTCCCATCTTTCGATAATAAGGAGAATTGATTTTTTTTTTAAAATATAATTCGTATTAAAGTATTATTAAACTTAATGGAGTTCCATTAGTAAATTGTGATATTCCAACATACTGATTATATTCTTATATATATTAACAAAGCATACCAGTAATTATATATGTATTTAAATCAAACCGACGGTATGGCCGTAACAAGCTTTCAAATATATGTATTTAAATCAAACCGCCGGTATGGCCGTAACTAGGCTTTCAAATCTAACCCACGTATGAACTGTTTTTCTTTTAATAGCAAAACAAATTGTGCTCCTTGTATATTCTGGTATGAAACAGATCCACCTCTAGGAGATTCCTCTCACCACGAGCTGGTTATAGTAGATCAGGAAGGGCCTCTCTATTGAGGATCGATGCGTAATAAATTTCTTCAGGTCTCAGTGGAACACTTTCACTATCCCCTCAATCGATTTTGAAGTGAATTTTTTGTGCGCAGATCCCATTTATTTTGAAATTGCAATCGATACTAATTTGATAACAACATTATCCTGAAGGCGAAGTCCGAATTTGAAGGTATTACTTCGATTACTCAAGTACAGGGAAATAAGGATCGAGAGGCATCTGTTGTGTAGAGGCAGCAATGGAGCTTTGCTGTGCAACTAAAACCTGCAAATATTAATAACTGATGCTCCTACCTCCACTATTTTTCTCCAACTTTTAAACCATTTAGGCCTCAGATGTAATAGACGCGATGGGAGAGCCCCATTGCAAATTAATTAAACCGTTGTTTGAGCTCTATGGAAACGTTCTAAAGCGGTTTGGAATGTCTCTGAGAGACAAGGAAACTTGACTGCCTACCGCTGTTTAAATGGGCACGCGGCCAGAGCCGATTAAGAAGCTAGCGGATTGGGAATGCCTTTCAACTAGCGGTATGGATGTCATCTTATAACTCTGTGCACCGGTCGCTACGTACAATGTGGCCAGGACAAAGCACCCAATGTACAGCAGAGATAACGACTGTGAAAATCTTATGCGCCCGTTGCAAAATCTTAAGTGACCTTTCCTCTGTCCTCAAAGATATGCTGGGCCAAATAAGACTGGCAACTGCCAAGTCACTCAAGGAGAGCTGTATTTCATTGCGGCAGGTGGCTGGAGCCACCCACCCCCAATCATGACTTTCGCCGCGGCCTTTTTCTTTAAAACAGCTTTTCTATCCTGCTACACGTAGTGGCTGTGGCTTCGTCCTCAACCACCTCATTTATCCGCGCGGCCAGGACAGTACAAAAAACGGTGGGCTGTCTATATTCATGGGAGGTGGTATGTGGAGGGATACAACTTGGTGAATAGTTGGCAGGAGTGTCACTGGTTAAGGTGATCATGTGGAACGTTGATCAGACTTTTAGGCATCCATGTGTGGGAAGGTCCCTACTTGGGTCCGAGCCATATAACTATTTCTACCATGACTTTGCCGAGCCGTTGAGGTGTTGAATGCCCTATGTGCATAGAGATCAGTTGTTTTTCCCTATGACCACATCTGGGCTCCAGCTCATTGTTAAAGGGCCAATGTAATGTTGGCATAGCCATGGTGAATTTGTGCTATATGGAATTGGACAAGTTAGTTATAAATGTGGTAAGTGGCTTGGCTAACCAGTATAGAACATTGCTCGCTCATAGCTATTGTTGTGCTAGCTCTAGATGGCCCAATGTAAGGAAAATTAACTCGCTCTGTCAGTAAAAATATGAAACTTCCAAATGAGTACCATTATGAAACCAAGTTGGTGTGGAATATGAATAGCCCAATAAGTTCAGCTCATATAAAACATTGGTGGACCCGTGAATTGCTAATTGGAGTTTGTTGAGTTGACATAACTTAGCTCGTTCGATCCAATCTCATACATGCAGGAGCAATCGCTCCAGTGGTTTAAAGAGTAGCTTGGTCTCCAATAAAGCTCACCGAGCTTATTTGAACAGGTCGCTAGGAGTGGATTGACATTTACATAACTTTGATTAGTGGTACACATATTAATTAAACTCGTCGAGCCGTGTGAAAACAACTCGAAGTATAGTTCTCGTTTATTTACAAAGTGGAATACGATTAAGTTAAAATATTGTCTTTTGGTTCATAAACACATAAGCTTGGTGGCATATGTATATATATCCCATTTTGAGATTTTAAATATAAATAAATATATATATATATATATAGAGAGTATATATGCAACCAACTTAAGACATAGATTAGCAAACCTTTCTCTATTGAATGCATGACATGAATCTTGTAAACGAAGGGTTAAATAATTTAAAAAAAAATTCTCGCATTTTCGGGTCGGATGTTTTCGTTGCTTCGTCGTCATTTCGGTATGAGCATCGTCTTTTTGTGGCGAAATATACATTTTTGTATCAGAGTGAGGGGTTCGAAGCTTGGACCCTTGGGCACACGTAGAAACACGTGCAAACAAGAACATTTAACTTAGTACAGAACATTATTCTTTTAAAATATAAAACCATTGAATGTTTGATAATTATAGTAAACAACAAATTTAGAAAACTAGCACAAGACCTAGAACGATGAACTAACTCTCGCCTTGATCTGTGCAGGAGGCTTACGGATTGGGTGAGGGGTCTCTTCATATAGACCTAGATATACCACCGCAAGAGCAGGCTCGTAGCAACCATTCTACCTCAGATCTTGCAGACACTCCAGGATGTCAATGCCGTAATACGCGGAGAGCCCTTGGGAGGATGACTTGCTAGACATAGTTTGGAGCCATCAGTAGATGCCTAGGCATCCCCCTCAACACAGTGAGGAACACAGGGCAGAGAACTTCCATGCGGAGTTTGGCTATGGCAGAGTCACCATAGAGAGGACATGGGGACAGGATCTTAAGACATAGGGATAGGTCTCGAAGCCCTAGTACAAAGGAAGGAGCATTCAGATAGACCTACCTGGATTCGTCATACGTCACACTGCAGATCATATCAGGGAGATCCTGTAAGCTACGACCATCGCACTATTCGGGTGATACAGGTGGTTTTTCAGGCAGAGGCTTGGTTGGTGAGCTTGAGTGGATGCTTCAAGCTATTGCCCTTGTACTATCAACACAAAATCTCGTGTTGCAGTCCATCTTTTGAAGGATGGAGCTTAGGAGTCTGGTGGAGGACCGAGGAGCAGAAGCTCCATGTTGACTCGGAGAGGATTACCTAGGAGTATATTTGAGGAGCATATAGATTAGGAGCAGGTATTTACCCAGGAGATTTATACAGCATTTTCTCACGGATAGATGAGTTTCATGACCTCCGTCAGGCATCAATGCCAGTAGCTGAGTATGAGAGTCAATTTCTGGACCTACTCCAGTAGTATCGACTATATGCATGGTTCTCAGCACGTACGGGTTAGCTATTAGATTCTATTAGAGGTCCTGAACTTGGATTCTACTTCCCACACTGATCCAATCACTTCCCACAGACATTAGCAGAGGCCGTGGAAAATGCCTCTCTTGCAGAGGGGACACTTGTGAAAGACGCAGCAAGCTAGAGACAAACTTCGGACTGGTGATTTAGTACAAACTATGACTCCTAGGTCGAAGGGGTCAGTTCCTCCTAAATGGGGTGGACAGAGTCTAGGGAATATAATTTTCCTATTAAAACCACCTCAGTATTTTCTGCAGCAGTAGCAGACTTTCACACCTTTCTTGTAGTCACTGCAGAGATTTGATGCACATGACAAAATCCTAGTAATGGGGCGTCACTGTTAGGGGTCCCATCTAAGGAAATATTTTGCAACCGACACCTCATGTCAGTAGGAGTTCGTCAGCAAAAATTCCTGACACATTCGAGTGGTCTATTAAATGCTATCAAAGGTGTTATTCTACTATCCCAACTCATCTTGAGTCCTTCCCAACTACATCGGTCTGACGATGTCTGCTTAAGCACCACTGGAGAGAAAAAGGTATTCAAATTTTTATGGATGGAGTTATCACACACTCATTGGCAGAGATTACCCACAGTATCATCCGAACGTAGAGTTGAGCATGCAGTCCACCCACAAAACCTACTATTGGAGGTTTCTCTTACGGAACCCCC
This sequence comes from Taxus chinensis, assembly GCA_019776745.2. Classification (NCBI taxonomy): domain Eukaryota; kingdom Viridiplantae; phylum Streptophyta; class Pinopsida; order Cupressales; family Taxaceae; genus Taxus; species Taxus chinensis. The sequence continues at coordinate 30,975,763 of CM034151.1, forward strand.
CCATATACTTGTTGTTGTGCGATGAACTGAAACACGGAAAAAACCTTTAACCAGTATTACTGTGATTGAGACGATCTGGGGTGAGTGTTGGTGGTATAATAGACACCTCTATGCCATTTGATTATGATAACACCCCACACATTTAGGTGCAGATATCAGTGGTGAAATGAGAATGTGTATGCTTGTTGTTAAAAATGTTAGGCAAGAGCCATAGTTCATACATTATAGGTGGCTGAAATGGACCCAATGTGTTCTCGTGTATTTCCTTAATCAAGGATTTGTGTAGTCCCTCTTGGGACCCTTCACTCTCTACTCTCTGATCTCCCTCTATCTCCCTCCCTCTATCACTATTATGGCTTTATCTTCCCTCCTTCCTCTCTCTTTTCCGCTCATTTTAATGTACCATAATCTGGGTGGCTTGTTTAAGTCCATTAAAATCCTTAAAATTGCTTACATTGATGATCTTTCTTAAAAAATCACTTGATACTTTTCTTGCATCGCAGTTGCACAACGGTGCCTTGTTGCAAAAATCAATCATTCATATTTAATTTTTATATTCATAATGTTCTGCAATGTACCCATAATTTTAATTCATTTGAAATCCGCTCGCAGATTATCAAAGTTTGCTGATGTATTCCTAGGGGAGCTACTGGGATTACCTCCCCCACGTGAGATCGAATTCCATATAGATCTAGTTCTGGGCGCAAAGCCTATCTCACGAGCACCCTATCGGATGACTACTCCTGAGTTATGTGAGCTCAAGTTGTAGCTTGAGGACCTTCTGGAGAAAGGCCTAATCCGTCCTAGTGTATCCCCTTGGGGTGCACCAGTCATCTTCGTGAAGAAGAAGGATGGATCTCTTCGGTTGTGTATTGACTACCGTCAGTTGAATAAAGTAACGATCAAGAATCGTTACCCCCTTCCACGCATTGATGATTTATTTGATCAGATGAAGGGGGCTACAGTTTTCTCTAAGATAGATCTTAAGTCAGGGTACCATCAGCTCAGGATTGCGGAGACAGATATTCACAAGACAACATTCTGTACGAGATATGGCCACTATGAGTTCACAGTGGTACCTTTCGGTTTGACGAATGCCCCCGCAGTGTTTATGAGTTTGATGAATGGGGTATTCAGGACCTTCCTTGACCGCTTCGTGCTCATCTTTCTTGACGACATTCTAGTTTACTCACGCACACGTGAGGAGCACAAGGAGCACCTTCGCCAAGTTCTTCAGTGTCTTCGCGAATAGCACCTTTACGGGAACTTGGAGAAGTGTGCGTTCTTTCAGCCTGAGGTGCAGTATTTGGGCCACATCATTTCTGGGGAAGGTATCACAGTCGATCCTTCCAAGATTCGAGCCATCATGGATTGGCCTGCACCCACTAGTGTGACCGAGGTGCGTAGTTTCATGGGTCTAGCAGGGTACTACAGGAGGTTTGTTCAGGATTTTTCTCGGATTGCGCACCCTATCACTTCTCTCCAGTGGAAAGGGAAGAATTTTTTATGGTCAGATAGATGTGAGCAGGCTTTCAGTACACTGAAGGTGTGCCTCACGAGAGCACCTATTCTTGCAGTACCAGATCCTCAGGGTGAGTTCTACGTTTGCACAGATGCTTCCTTGACAGGACTTGGAGGAGTGCTAATGCAGAAGGGTAGAGTAGTTACCTTTGAGTCTCGCAAACTCAAAGATTATGAGCTCAATTATCCGACCCATGACCTTGAGCTTGCAGTAGTAGTACATGCCTTAGTGCGGTGGAGTCATTTTCTTCTTGGCCGGAGATTTACACTCATGACAGATCACTTGAGTCTTCGCCACCTCTTCACGCAGCCCAATCTCAACGCTCGTCAGCGGCGTTGGATGGAGTTACTCTGTGAGTATGACATGGAGATAGAGCATGTGAAAGGAAAGGAGAATGGGGTTGCAGATGCCTTGAGTAGGCGAAGACATGTGGCTATGGCCACCTCAGTGGGCACAGATTTGCGGAGTAGGATCTTGCAGCAGCTTCCTCAGGATAGCTTCTACCTTGCAGCCAGAGCAGAAATTGAGTCTCAAAGACCCCTTGAGGGGAGATTTGATGGATTTTCATTAGAGGCAGATGGTCTTCTTAGACACAGAGGTCGGATTTATGTTCCTAGAGATGGAGGCTTGAGACATGATATTTTGACAGAGGCTCATCGTGCACCTTATTCAGCCCATCCTGGGGTGAAGAAGATGCACGCCACCCTGAGACAGTTGTACTTTTGGAGAGGACTTTGGAGAGACATAGCTTCATTTGTATCCCACTGTTTAGAGTGCCAGAGGGTGAAGGCCGAGCATCAACATCCAGCTGGCCTTCTCTATCATCACGCCATACCGGAGTGGAAGTGGGACACCATTTCCATGGACTTCATCGTTGGGTTACCTACGTCGAGATACCATCACGACGCCATCATGGTCACGGTGGATAAATTGACGAAGGTAGCTCATTTTTCTCCGGTAAAGACCACCTATACAACAAGTGCTGTGGCACGAGTATACCTTGATGATATTTTCAGATTACATGGGATTCCACGGAAGATCATTTGTGACCATGACCCTTTATACACCTCCCATTTCTGGACCACCATGCAGTATGCTCTCGGGACGAGGATTAATTTCAGCACAGCTTATCACCCTGAGACAGATGGACAAACAGAGAGGGTGAATCAGATTTTGGAGGATATGCTCAGGATGTACGTGATGGATCATCAGTGGAGATGGGAGGAGTATCTGTATTTGGTGGAGTTTGCCTACAATAATAGTTTCCAGAGTTCTATAGGCATGGCTCCTTTTCAGGCATTATATGGTAGAGAGTGCAGGACACCTCTGAGTTGGGATAGGATTGAGGACAGGGTTTTCCTTGGGCCAAATTTATTACAGGATATGGAGCAGCATGTTGCTTTGATCAGACAGAGATTACAGGAGGCGTAGGATAGGCAGAAGAAGTATGCAGACCAGCATAGGACAGATCACAGTTTTGAGGTAGGTATGAAGGTGTTCCTTCGTGTCAGGCCTCATAAGAGCCCTATCCATTACGGAAAAGGTTCTAAGCTTGTTCCTAGGTTTGTGGGACCCTTTGAGATCTTGGAGCACCTCGGTCCCTTGGCCTATCGTCTAGCATTGCCACCTATCTTGTCTCGTGTCCATGATGTATTTCACGTTTTTGTGCTTAGGAGATATATTTTTGATCCTTCTCATGTGCTAGATTGGACTGCATTGCAGGTGCAGGATCAGGGGCAAGTAATGGTGGAGCCTGTATGCATTATCAAGTGTAGGACCTTGGGCCTTCGCGGCATAGAGATTGACTAGGTTTGGGTTCATTGGGATAGATATGATGAGAATGCAGCTACATGGGAGGATGCTACTTTACTACGAGTGCAGTTTCCACACCTGTTCCAGTGACTTCCAGGAGGAATTCGAGTCTAAGGGGAGGGGGATGTAGTGCCCACTTCCCTTCGATACCTTTTTTATTATTGTTTTGATACTGTCATCTGCACTTATGGATATACTATAGTTTTTGATATAGCATGTTAGTAGATATCATAGACATGGGACTGTTATTGATTTGATCTTTATATGATGCATATGGACTACTGGTGGACATTTGATGATGATATTTGTATACTTTTGACATGGTTATTTATCTTAATTCTGACATGTGATATATTTAATCATATTGAGTAGAACTTGATAATTGGACTAATGTGATGATCGTTTTGACATAAATGAAATGTGGAAATAGAAATGTGCTAGAAAGTGTAAGTGATATCGTACTTGCATAGATGATAGTAAATCATGTGTATATTTATTTTAGATGATATTGTATATTTGGCATGAATGTTTTAATGCGGCCAACAGGCCGAACGAGGTATTCTCTGTTCTGCAGGTATATTATATTCACAACAAAATTAGGGAGTGGAGACCAACCACATCAGAATTCGAGAAGAATCCAACTAAGGTCACCATGGCAACAAGTAATTGTGTGTGTGTTAGAATTATTTGGTTAAGGGAAAATTGTGACCTAGGGGTCATGTGTTGTTTTGTTTTAATTTTCCCCTTTTTATTATGTTAGTATGTGTTTCTCTTAGTAAGTGAAATTTTACTTGTGTTATTATTCATATTTTTGGATTGGTGTTTACCCCTTTATTAGTCATGGGTTGTAGTGTCTTAATTAAGCTAATTTGAATTTTGCCCTAAACTAATTAAAAGATGTGACTAAAAGAGAGTTCATTTATTAGGCTTGATTTACTTGGGATTTTGTGTGGATTGATGTGTGTTTGAGTTTTGAGTGTAGCACACTCTACCCCACATGGGAAACTCGAATTTGGCCTTAGAGGCCAAATTTCAAAGCTTGTGGGACAAGTCAAACTTGTCCCACACCTCTTAAAACCCCATGCCAACCCTACCTATGGGTTGGAAGGCCAAATTTAGGGTCTTTTAGGTGTTTTGGGAGGATAAAAGGGTAAAATATTAATTGCACTTTCTTTCAAAAATTTAATTTTGTCCTTTGAGGAAGTGGACATAGATGGAGTGTGTAAAGTGCTTGCCTTTCTTTCAACCACTTATTAATGGTGCATTGGAATGTGAGGTTGACCAAGTGATGTGGAGTGGAGGGAAAAGGAGGTGGCATCCTACTTGGAGCCACATCATCCCTCCCTCTCTTTTCTCTATTTATTGGATCCTCTTGTTTTGTTTTGGGGGTTGGAAGTTTCATTTTTAGTCTTTTGTATTTTGGAGAGGAGAGGATTTTGAAGGAGTTTGTGGATTTTTGGAGCTTGTTGATACTTGTGGGAATTTTGTTGGAGCTTGTGGATGCTTGATTGATCTTTGGAGAAGATTTGAGACTTCATACTTGGAACAAGACTCTACCATGGAAAGGTAGGAGCTTCACCTTTGTTGTATTATGTTTTCTTATTTTTGTTATATGAATGAGTACATATGGTGTGTTGCATTTGTTGTTGTTTGAAATGCTTGTTGGGAATGGGTAGAATGCCTAAGTTGGGAGTGGGAGGAGACTATGGGGAGTTTATCTTGAGGGAGGCATAAGAGATCACTTTCTTGAGGAGGGAGTTTGGGTTGGGTGCCCACCTAGTATGAGAAATGCTTGCATTTCTTCTTGTTCTTACTTTGAGGGAGCCATAAGAGTTGAGGGAGGCATAAGAGTGAATGGAGGGATAAGGGGTACTTGAGGGAGGCATAAGAGTTGATAGGGGTATTGTGTTTTGCATTGGAGGCTTTTAGGTGGCACCCATTCCCATTGGGAGGCATAAGTGGCCTCCCCATAGGTCTTACTCTTTTGGCTTTCTTGATAAGCCTTGTGACTTGTTGTTGTGATTGTTTTCCCTCTTGTTGAGTTGTTGATTCTTTTGTTTTGAAGGATTATGAAATGCATGTGAAATTACATATGTTTAGCTATTGTGGAAGCTGTAGTTGCCATGAGTTGAGATCTTCTCCCATTGTTGATGTGGTTGGGGCTTGGGGGCCTGATGGAGGAGGATGGCTTCTCCTCTCCATTGGGTATTTTGGTTGGGAGGAGAGCGTTGCCTCTCACCAGATCATGTTGTGAATCAAGCAAAACTATGGAGGAGCCTACCATGTTGATATTTACAGCATTGGAACCTTAGTTGATGTTAATGTAAAAGCACCATGTATTTACCTACCTTGAGTGGAGGGACCATGTAGGATTGCTTTGTTTCTTTAGCTTCCATTATTGTAAATTTGTTTCCACATGAAGTAGGAAATGTTGTAACATCCATTTTGAAGGAAAGTTTCATTGAAATCTCCTTAGCATTAGTGATTCTAGCATTTAGAGGAAATATTGTTGAACTCCCACATGGAATACTTGGAAATTTACAGAGTAGAGTCACATACTTTAGAATCCGTTTTGTTGACAAGGAGACCAAGTGTCATTGGACAGTAGAGAATATTAATGCATCGGAGCCTTTAGTTGTATTAGTTGATGAAAGGCATGCAGTTTTAAGCCTAGGGGTCCAATATGCAAACTACAGCTTCAGTATATCCACAACTCTAGGGATGATCTTCTTCATTTAAGAATTTCTTACAACGATCACATTGCAATTCTGATGACATAGGTGGATTTCAGGAATCGAGGCTCTAGTTGGTGAGCTTGAGTGCTATGTCTATTCAATTGTCTGGAACCCTATGTTCTAATGCAACATTCGAAAGCTTCATAAGTTACGATAACCACGTTTCATGTGGAGGACAAAGGAGCATAAGCTCTCACATATTATTCATGTTTAAGCAATATGTTACCTAACGGAGCTACTAATATGAGGATTTCACTAATAACAAGATCCTATTGATATTTCCCTTCATATTAACAAAGTACATTATCATAAACCACAGCCAGTGAATAACATCAAAGAAATTCATAAATACCTCTGACGTATGATCTATCCCTTTACAGTGGCAAACGAAGTATGAGAGTGGATTTCTTAAAATCATACTCTACGTATGTCATGATAAAACAATGTAGGATGAGTAGGTACACCTCTGTTCAACCATAGATTCATCTGACTGCCCGAATCTTAACATTGTGAGGTGAAATTCGTGATCCATGTGTTTCCTTTGTGACCATCACCTAGCCTGAGGCCCGTTAAGATTCTCTCCGTCCCTCAATCAATAGGATAAGGAGACCTTGAGGGAAAGAACCTGATTTGAAGCCGCATTCAGAGACTGAACAGTCTAGAGTCACCATAGTTGGACAACATGCTTGTCTTCAGCGTTCAAAAGTAGATTAATGGGGTCAGTAGCTCCTCCTTGCTGGCTGTGACCAGGCTGTCCCCTCACCTGTAGTGCCTTCTACACCTCCCTTATGTTGATTGCACGCGGCCAGGACTGTATAGAAATAGCAGGCCACCTTACCGACCTCCTTAGAGATTCGATGCACAGAGGGGTCAGTAGTATGGGACCTCCTCCTAGGGGTCCAATTAGGACACAGGGTGCACCTAGAGGAGCTCAATCAACAGGAGCTCACCAACAAAGACCATAATAGCAATCCATAGCTGGATCATAAGGACCCAGACCACAAACCTCAAGAGTACCGAGCTAGAGCCTACTACACACTGGGAGAGGATCAGGTGGTTGTTTTGGTTGTGGCAGTTGATGGACAATATTTTGAGATACTTACCTCACTTAACCCTAATTACAAGGGTAAGACACAGATCTCAGAGCCTAATGTTGGTGAAATGGGGCACGGAGTCATTGGATTTATGCAATGGTTGAGAACAACCAAGCCAAGCATCAGAGTTTTAGTTATTGAGACTACATATAGCATTGGTGGTATTTCCTACCTCCATTTTATTTCATTCTGGTGCTTCAAATTCTTTCATTGCGCCATCTTTCATAGAGAAATGTAGGGTGGTGGTAGTTAGGCAAGGTCTTAGTTGGGACATAGAGATGGCTTCTGGAGCCAAGCTCTCTGTAGACTCCTTAGTTAAGGATTGTGTTGTGGATTTGGTACCTTTCACCACTACCTTCAGATTTTCGTATCATTTCTTTGGGCTCGTATGGCAGTCATCTTGGGTATGGATTGGTTGTCTGCACATATGAGCCAGGAGTGGATTGTTACCATAAGACTATATGCTTGTGATAGATGATCTAGGAGTTGAGAGTCAGTGATAGTCAGGGGTCAGGAGACTCGTTTCTATTCGCACCGTCTCCACTATGTAGCTTAAGCTATGTGTGTGATGGGTTTATCGGATGTTTACTATTACAGTTAGTGATAGATCAAAGGATGGGTCTAGTGGACCATCACTAAATGACCATCCCATCTTATGAGAGAGTTTACTGATGTGTTTCCCAAGGGAGCTACCAGGGTTACCTCCCCCACGTGAGATTGACTTTCATATAGATCTATGGTTCTGGGAGTAGAGCTTATCTCATGAGCACCTTACTCGGATGACCACACCAGAGCTCTGTGAGCTCAAGTTGCAGCTTGAGGGCATTTTGGAGAAAGGCCTAATTCATCCTAGTGTATTCCCTTGGGGTGAACCAGTGATTTTTGTAAAGAATAAGGATGGATACTTACGGTTGTGTATTGATTACTGCCAGCTGAACAAGGTAATGATCAAGAACCGTTATCTCCTTCCGCACATAGGTGATTTGTTTAATAAGATGAAGGGGGATACCATAGTTTTATTTAAGATTGATCTTAAGTCAGGATACCATCAGCTAAGGATTATAGAAGTTAAATATTCATAAGACCACATTTCCGTACGAGATATGGGCATTATGAGTTCATAGTGGTGGCTTTTGGTTTGACGAATGCCCCCACAATTTTTTTGAGTTTGATGAATGGGGTATTCAGGACCTTCCTTGGATCGCTTCGTGTTCATATTCCTTGATGAAATTTTGAGTTTACTCACGCATATGTGTGAGGAGCACATGAGGGGCAGCTTTGCCAGGTTCTTCAATGTCTTCGTGAGTAGCAGCTTTACGGGAACTTGGAGAAGTGTGCCTTCTTTCAGATCTGAGGCACAATACTTAGGGTCATGTCATTTTTGGGGAAGGTATCACAGTCAATACTTCTAAGATTAGAGCCATTATGGATTGGTTAGCACCCACTAGTGTGACATAGGTATGCAACTTCATGGGGTAAGCAGGTTATTACAGGAGGTTTGTTCAAGACTTCTCTCAGAATTGCGCAACCACATTACTTCCCTTCAACAAAAAGGGAAGAATTTTGTTTGGTCTGATAGCTGTGAGAAAGCCTTCAGGACACTAAAGGAGTGCCTCACGACAACACCTATTCTTGCAGTGCCATATCCATCAGGGTGATTTTTTCATATGCATAGATGCTTCTTTAGCAGGAATTTGAGGAGTTGTGTTGATGCAGGAGGGCAGAGTAGAGGCCTTTGAGTCTCGCAAACTCAAAGATTATGAGATCAATTAGCCAACTCATGATCTTGATCTTTTGCAGTATTATTTCATGGCTTGGTTTGATGGAGACACTTTCTTCTTGGCAGGAGATTCACACTCAAGACTAGATCACTTAAGTCTTCGCCACCTCTTCACGCAGCCCAATCTCAACGCTCGTCAGCGGCGTTGGATGGAGTTACTTTGTGAGTATGACATGGAGATAGAGCATGTGAAGGGAAAGGAGAACGTGGTGGCAGATGCCTTGAGTAGACGGAGACATGTGGCTATGGCCACCTCAGTGGGCACAGATTTGCGGAGTAGGATCTTGCAGCAGCTCCCTCATGACAGCTTCTACCTCGTAGCCAGAGCAGAGATTGAGTCTCAGAGACCCCTTGAGGGGAGATTTGATGGATTCTCATTAGAGGCAGATGGTCTTCTCAGACACAGAGGTCGAATATATGTTCCCAGAGATGGAGGCTTGAGATATGAAATTTTGACAGAGGCTCATCGTGCACCGTATTCAGCCCATCCCAGGGTGAAGAAGATGCACGCCACCTTGAGACAGTTGTACTTTTGGAGAGGACTTCGGAGAGACATAGCTTCATTTGTATCCCACTGTTTAGAGTGCCAGAGGGTGAAGGCCGAGCATCAGCATCTAGCTGGCCTTCTCTATCCTCACGCCATACCAGAGTGGAAGTGGGACACCATCTCTATGGATTTTATTGTTGGGTTGCCGACATCAAGATACCGCCACGACGCCATCATGGTCACGGTGGATAAATTGACGAAGGTAGCTCACTTTTCTCCAGTGAAGACTACCTACACGGCTAGTGCAGTGGCACAAGTTTACCTTGATGAGATTGTCAGACTACATGGGATTCCGCGGAAGATCATTTGCGACCGCGACCCTTTGTACACCTCCCATTTTTGGACCCACCATGCAGTATGCCCTCGGGACAAGGATTAATTTAGTACAGCTTATCACCCTGAGACAGATGGACAGACAGAGAGGGTGAATCAGATTCTGGAGGACATGCTCAGGATGTACGTGATGGATCATCAGTCGAGATGGGAGGAGTATCTGTATTTGGTGGAGTTTGCCTACAATAACAGTTTTCAGAGTTCTATAGGCATGGCTCCTTTTTAGGCATTATATGGTAGAGAGTGCAGGACACCTCTTAGCTGGGATAGGATTGAGGACAGGGTTTCTCTTGGGCCAACATTATTACAGGACATGGAGCAGCAGGTTACCTTGATTAGACAGAGATTGCAGGAGGCCCTGGATAGACAGAAGAAGTATGCAGACCAACATAGGACAGATCGTAGTTTTGAGGTAGGCACAAAGGTGTTTCTTCGTGTCAGGCCACATAAGAGCCCTATCCGTTATGGAAAAGGTTCTAAGCTTGCTCCTAGGTTTGTGGGACCCTTTGAGATCTTGGAGCGCCTCGGCCCCTTAGCCTATCGTCTAGCACTGCCACCTAGCTTATCGCGCGTCCATGATGTATTTCACGTTTCTGTGCTTAGGAGATATGTTTCTGATCCTTTCTCATGTGCTAGATTGGACTGCATTGCAGGTGCAGGATCAGGGGCAGGTGATGGTGGAGCCCGTGCGCATTTTAGATCGCAGGACCCTGGGCCTTCGCAGCAGAGAGATTGATCAGGTTCGAGTCCAATGGGACAAATACGATGAGACTGCTGCTACCTGGGAGGATGCTACATCATTGCGAGCTCAGTTTCCACACTTATTTCAGTGACTTCCAGGAGGAAGTCTAGTCTAAGGGGAGGGGGATGTAATGCCCACTTCCCTACGATGCTTAGTGATTATCATTTTGAGTTATGCAGACTTTAGATATGGACGTGGCGTATACTTATGTTGATTAGCATGATGTTTTGTGACTAGACGCATTTGGATTATGGTTGGATTTTGTTTTCAGTATGATCTGCACTGACTCATGGACAGACTATTGGATATTGATATTATTTTTATACAGATATATCGCATGTGTTCTAACATTGGATTTCTTCGCCCTGATGAGTAGAATGTAGTTGTTGAATTTACATTACTATGATTTTGGAAAAAGATGAAATGCATGATTAAATTGTGAATTAGACCTAGAAAAATGATTGCTTGAATTACGTATAGATGTAATAAATTTCATGCATATGATTATTTTGGATATTTTGACATGGCCGCAAGGCCGAAGAGGGTATTTTGCATTTGCAGGAAGGGGAAAAACAGGCCCTTCCCCTGTCTCTAACACTCCCCTATCCCTCTTAAACGCTCACCCCCAATATTCTCCTCCCCCTCCCCCACCGCTCTCCCCCCGTCTCCCTCCCCCACGCCATGCTCCCCCCATTCCATCTCCTCCCCCCCCCTCCCCCCCCCCCCACACTAAACCACCTCTCTCCAACCCGTCTTACCCAGCCACCACCCACTTCCCCTATCCCTCCCCTCCCTCCCCCACCCCCCACTAGCATACTACCACCTACACTCCCACTTCCCCACATACACCCCCGTCACACACCACCACTCCTCCTCCCCCTCGCCCTTACCCACCCCCCTTCCCTCCCCCCCCTCACATTCCCCCCACAACATCCTTCACACCGTAATCTTTCCCTTCTCACCCCTTTCACCTCTCTCTTCCCCTTTCCCTACACCTTATTCCTAATCCAGCGAACCCCCTCCCTTCCCTCTTTTAATCCTTTATCCCTCCACCCCCCCATCCCCCTCCTACACCCCCCTGCCCCCCTCCAACCCCCCTTACCTTTGGTAATTTTTGATACCACCTCCACATCCCCATCATTACAACCCCACCGTCTCCTCACACCCAACCCTCCCCTTACCCCTCACCCTCCCTCTTCCCCTCCTTCCCCCCCCCCCCTCTTTTCTCCATCATACTCCTCCCACCCACCCCCTCCTTACTACGGACCCCCACTTCTTCTCCAACCACCCCCCCCCGTCCCCCCCCCCCCTTCCCTTCCCTTCCGTTAAAATTCGCAATCTCAACCCCCACCCTTCTCCTTTCACTTCATCCCCTCCACCCCCCCCCCACCCCCCCACCCCTACCTCTCAACCCAGCATCCAGTCTTCCGTTGCGCTTCTCCTACCCACTCCTCCTCACTCCCTATCCCCCCCCTCCCCACCTTCCATGATTCACCACCATGAGGGGGATTGGGGACCAAACACAACAGGATGCGGGTGGTTACAACATTGGTCGTCAAGGCAACTTGTAAACTGTATTGTGTTAGCTTGTTCTTGTATGTGTTGGAAAATTTTCTTGAGGGGGGTAGTAATGTTCTAATGTGACCATGGGGTCTGAGAATTTTATTTATTGTTTTATTACTTTAGTAGGGATTTCATTTGGGATGCCCTTCTTTTATTACTTTTGCTAAGTAAGTTTAGATTAATCTAATATCTTGTTTAGTCATGTGGGTGTAATAATTTTGTTGGTTGGCTCCTTGAGCAATGTGTTGTCTCTTGTATTGAATGCTTATCTTGAGGGTTGACCACTCACAATCTCTTGAAAACTCGAATTTTGAGTTTGATTTGAAGGCAATTTTGGGGGGACTTGTGGGACAAGTTAAACTTGTCCCACACTTCCCAAAACCCCTTACCACCATATCTATGGGTTGGGAAGCCCAAAAAGGGATTAGTTATGTTTTGGGAAGTGATATTGACTTGGAGTGCCACTTTTTCTTCTTTTTGCATTTATTGTGCCTTATGGCACATGGGAAAGGGATGGTTGTGGAAGAGAGTTGTCATTCAACCCAACCACCCATTTATGGTGTTTTGGGATTTGAGTTGACTAAAAGGAGGTGGTCTTGAGGATGTGTGATGTGGCATCCAACTAGGAGCCACATCACCCTCACTCTTCCTTGGATCTATTTATTGAAACTTCCTCTCTTGTAGAGGGGTTAGAGAGCTTTGTTTTTGGTGTTGTTGAAGAGTTCCTTGTGATTTGGAGAGAGAGGAATTGGGAGAAAGAGATAGAGAGAGTTTTGGACTTGCATGCTTGGATTGATTTGGGAAGGAGCTTGGATAAGATTCTTGGTTTAGACTTCTCCAATGGAGAGTTAGGGAACCCTTTTCCTTGTTTTGCTTTCATATTATTGTTGCTTCTATGCTAAAATTGTAAGAAATGCATGTCTACTTTGGTGTATTGTGAAAGATGGATTGAATGCTTTTTGTGTTAGTATAGGAGAGGTCTATGGGAATACACATGAGGGAGGCAAAAGAGTAGATTAGGATTTTGTGGAGGGAGTTTGAGAGGGATGCCCATCTTGGGTAAGAATGTTTACATTCTACCTTGTTTTGAGGGAGCTATAAGAGGAGGGAGGCATAAGAGTATGGGAGGTAAAAGGGGGTGGTACTTGAGGGAGGCATAAGAGTCATAGGGGCTTGTGTGTTTTGTGGAGGTTTTGGATGGGCATCTCATCTCAATTGGGAGACATAAGGAAAACATTCCCATAGTTCCTTCTCTTGAATGGCTTGAATGAAAGCCTTTTGTGCAAAATATTGTGTTATTGTGTTTCCTTGTTGTTTTCTCTTTTAGCTTGAATGTTGTGAAGAACTTGTATTGTGGAAGCATGTATTGTTGCCTTGAGTTGGAGACCATCCTTCATTGTGTTGTATTTGGGGCTCGGGGGTCAATGGAGGAGATTGCTTCTCTTCTCCATTGAGATTTGGTTGGGAGGAGAGTGTTGCCTCTCCCCCTATCTTGGTTGTGATTTGGAATACTTGGAACTTGGAGCATTGATGAAGGACACCTTGGAGCACAAGAACCTTGTTGTTGACAATGTAAAAATATCATGTATTTACCCCACTTGAGTGGAGGAAAAATGTAATATTGTTTGTTTTCTTTAGCTTCCATTATTGCAAATTTGTTTTTTCACATGAAGTAGGACATGTTGTAAAAGATTTGAAGGAAAAGTTGAATTGAAATGATAGTATTTCTTACTCTATAAATTGATGGAAATGTTGTTGAATTCTGTGGAATGTTGGATAGAAAGTGCAAAAGGAAATATATTAAAATTTTGTTTGAAAGTACTTGGAAGTAATATGTTGGAAAGGATGAAAGACTAGTGCATTTTTCCTTCTTTTATACTTGATGGAAGGACTCAAGTTTCAAATAGTTTTTAGTATAACAATGAAACTTTGTAAGATCTAGTTCCTTTATGCTTTCTTCTTTTATGAATCTAATACAAGAATCCTTTACAAACTAATAAAGGGAAAAGAACTCGATTCTTTGAAACCCCATGTTGTGGTATTGATTGTGAAGAAAGAAATCAGGTAAAGTCTCTAGCTTAATAAGTCACCACCACATTTCAATTAAAAGGAAAACTAATGTATTAATTATAAACATGTCTAAGAGAATTAAGTTGTTCCTTATTAGAAACCTTACCATTAGTGGAGCAGTTATGAAACATGTATGCATCCACTACCATGTATAGAGCAGGTCACTTGACAGTTTTTGAGTATTTCAAGGAAGATGCGTGTTTGTTTCTTATACGCTGTGTAAATTCTCGTTTCTATCTGTGCGCCAGCAGGTGAAGCACTGTGAAGAGCAAGTGAGTTCCATGGCAAGCCGATTTAAGCTCTCTGCCCTCACATTTTTTTTATTTTTATTTTTATTTTGCCTGCTGTTTATCCTTTAGTTGGTGTGCTTATTGGCAGATAGATCTATAACAAAGCAAATCTGTGGCAATGTCATAATCTATTGCCAGAACTATTATCATAAGCTCCTTAAAGACACTATTTTCTGACAGAGATTAGAACAACCGATTTCAAATGTTTTTGTTACAGATTAAGACACTGCGAGTGGTCTTAGCTTCACAAATATCAAGCTGCACGGCAGGCCTCGCAACTGCCCAAACAAATGTGGAGTTAGTCTCAAAATCAGACCAGTCAATCACCCTTAAGTCGTGTCTAAGAGAATAACTACTAATATGCAAGAAAAAAAACAAAAGGATGATACGTTTCAACAGATGCCTGATAGACAATGTGAAACACAAAGTGTTGACTGCCACCGCGAATAGTTAAACTACTGTAATAAGCAAGCAGCAGCTGCTGGTAAGAGGCCGTGGTCGTGTATTTTCCTATCACCATATTGATTGCACGTGGCTTGGCTGCGTATCCTCGTTCTGATCGCCCTTTGTTACTCCTTCTGCCCCAATCGAGCCTTGGAGACGCCGCTCCCTGTCCCCTGATCGATTTTGGGTGAAGAGCTCGGAAGGGAATCCCGAGTCCTGAGGATGCAATCGATACTGTGCAGATAACAACATAGTTGGACAACCCGCTGCTGAAGCGCCTCCTCTGCCGGACTGTGCGCGCCTGGACAGTATGTTAACCCGCGCCTCCTCCTTTCACGCGCCTGAGACCCTCATTCAACCTCCACTTCTCCTCCACGCGGCCTGGGAGGCTGTGCAGTACCCCGGGTGCAAAATGACACGTTGCTTGTTGCAGACGGCTGGTAAAGGGAGGCGTACAGGTAGGTTGAAAGGAGTGAATATTTTAATGGTTGTCAAGGAGGTCGACCAACCACTCCACTGCCCAAGCATAATTTTGAAAGCATAGTTTGAAATTCTTTTCCCCCCGATCTGACCCTTGCTCCCTTACATCAATAATTCAAACTTATGTTAACATGTAGTGTCATTTAAATGTATATTTTGACAGCATACATATTTAATATGCCGGCCCCCATTGACTATTATTCCTTTTATTTCAAACTTCGATGTATATATAGGCATACAGATTTAGTTGGGTTTAATAATTAATAATATGTCCTTATATATATATATACCATTTAATTAAAAATATCTAATCCCTTTTTAGGGATATCTAAGAACCTATCCTGAGAGTTTTCCAGGTGTCAACAAAATAATGATTTATGTGTTATCCTGATAATATACCTATGCAAATATATATATATATATATATATAAAGATATATAAAAAAAAAAACATCAATAAAATTATAATACCTACTTTACCTGGCCACCTCCATCCTTGTATAAATTGGATCATAAAGTGAAAACGGGGTCAGCGGTCAGCTACCCCTATGCAGTCTGGTATCACCATTCTTGAAACTCGAACTTTATCCGCTAAGGTTAGAAGCGAATACAACAAATTTTGAAGTTAATCTCGGGCAGATGGAATCGCGACAATCTTGTAGCTCTTGTGTTGCGATCGAAATATAAAATAAAAGTTTGAAGCTTATCAGTTCCCTAAACTAAACAAAGACCACTAACTTGTTTACTCTATCAAAAAAAAAAGTTTGTCGCTTTTTCGGGACGTTGGTTTGTTCGCAGTGTCGTCATCGTCGTAGTCGATGTCGTCGCCGAGCGAGCGTTACACCTTCGCAGATCTTGGGCGACGATGTTAGTCGTATAAGGGAATATCTAGACTAAATTACGCCTTGGGCATAATTAGACACACAATTCACCTATTGGCTCCTTTCCTTTCCTCTAAAATTATAAACTTTGACGGGTTAAGTGGTGAAGCAAAAAACTATACAAACGATATACATAAAACACGGCCGATTCGCCGAAAATAGCGATAGCCCAGAATAGAAATTTAGTATGTTAGCGATCTCATTAACACGAATAATTTTAAAAAAAATCAATAAATAGAACCTAACCAAAATATTTAGGGAATTGCAGGGTAGGGAATAGGGATGGAGATTTTTGCAGGTCTTCCGGACGACATTGGCAGAGAGTGCCTGCTGAGGGTTCCACTCAGATCACACTCCGACATGGCTGCTGTTTGTAAAAGGTGGAAGAACACTGTCAAAAATCCCATCTTCTATCAAGACCGTAAAAAATTAGGGTTTAGCCAACACTTGATAATCGTCGTCGACGAAGCTAATCCAACGTCTCTGTGCGAATCGGGATACAGATTAAGTATTTACGACCCTCTCCAAAACTCACGGCAAATCCTCCGTTCCGTCCCCACGGAATTTCAACATTATTCATATAATTCTTACTGTGTTTCAGTCAATCACAAATTGATTGTCATGGGGCTTATCAAAGAGGCAAAGGAGATGGTTTTCGTTTATGATTTTTCTTCAGGTATTCACTTATTTTCCCCAATTCTCGCTTAGCATACATTCGTTGCGGAAGTTAATATTTATTGGATTTTTTCGCAGGCCGATGGAATAGAGGGGCCGACCACCTCCCGCACCGAAACTATTTCTGTTGTTCGGTGGACTGCGAAAAGGGACTCATTTACGTTGCCGGAGGAAGAGATAAGGATAACAAGGAATTGCGTAAAGAAGCATCAGTTTACAATGTAGAGGAAAATTCATGGGAGCTTCTTCCTTCCATGACTTGGGGTGTAGATTCGACGAATTACAACAGCGGATTCATTGATGGCAAGCTTTTGCTGGTATGTATGTGGTCGGGACGGTTACAAATTTATGATACCAAGACAAGCGTATGGAAAGCCCTAAATGCTTGCGCTCTTCGGCATTGCGGGCTGTGTATGGCCGCTTTTAGTGGGCTGATACATTACTTTGAGTGGGAAGCTGAGGTCATAGAATATAATATTGTGGAAAACCAGTGGAGAGTTGCAGGAACAGTTCCAGACAACCTTCGTATTGATGGTCACGCAGTTGTGTGGCGAGACAAGATATTCGTGTGGGGACTAGATGATGGAAATAGCGAAAAGCTTCTTTTTTATTTGTTTGAGCCTTCCAGACCGGAAGAACATTTTCAAGCTGCGAAACCAGACAAGTGGACGCCCATCAATGCTGAAAATTGGATCTTTTCTCTTGCTGCATTAGAAATATAAGAAGCTAAAAAAGCTGGTTCTAGCTCCCATAAAATCTCCGCGTTTTGACCTGTTGAGCCTCAACAAGCTAATCCAATACTGCTGAAGGCCTTCGCTGAAGTGATTTCACATAACATGCATGTCTTTCTTCACACATTACGTTCCGAGAAAGTCTGGATTATGCAGCAGCATTACCAGATCATTCCCCACACTGCATAGATATTTAATTCAATTCTGTTGTAATTTAATTATAATAGGGAGCCCCCAACTTTTACTTCTACAAGTTCTCTATTGGGCCAAGAGAACAACACACTTTTTAAAATATTAACCCTTTAGCATGTCTCTTGGAGCTAAGTTAGAAAACCATGGATGGCATTTAAATATTATGATATGAAAGAAACTTAAATAGAAAATGAGTATGGTGTTGTGTTGTGTTGAACTGTTATTTAAAATTAGACATTATTTAATTGATTGGTGTTTTAGTTTGGAACTTTGTATTGAAAACCCTTCCTATATTTCACTATCGGTGTAACTAATGAACCTTCTTTTTGATACAAGTGTTAGTTTTGTTTTTTGTGATTGAAACACACCCTAGAATTCATGCCAAGAAAACATAGCACAAGAGTTAATGTTGGCACGTGAGCCAAACCGTTAACAATTACCACGAATTAACAGAGATTGTTCAATAAAAACAACAATAAGCAAATAACACCAAATGCAAGATATTAAGTTGCAACATCAAACATGGAGCTCGACGGTGTAGGTGGTGGAGGGTTGTAAAGTTTACCACCCCACCCGCAAACTCCAGACGATTACAAATTTGGGATGCCTTCCCAACCATATTGAGTGTCATATTTATCATTCCACATGGGATAAATAGCTAGAGCAAGGTGAGGGTATTTGTTGGAGGGGGGGCACCCCAAGTAGTACTGCCATAATCGCCACTACTGCCACCATCACCGCCGTAGGGAGGAGCATCCCATATGTTACCGTGAGCACCACCAAAGTCACCACCGCACTGCCACCCTAGAAGCAGTCAAAGACCTTCCTTCTGCTACCCCCTTGAAAGGGAGAGGGTGAATGAGAGGGAGCGATAAAGCTTCAACGTCGACTTCGCACGCGGCAGCAGAGACGACTACGGCCATGAACTCGAGGGGGAGATTGTTGACACAAGTGATTTAGTAGTTCCCTACTAAACCTGCAAATTTTGTTGCCCCATTAATCAATGAGTGTTTGTAGATGTTCCACTTCCAAGTGGACCTTCTCCACCTAGACTTGGATCTGGAGAAACACATTTGTAATGATGACTTCATTAGAAATAGGAAAAAATATGCCCATTTGAATATGATTAAAAATGCACAATGTCTTTCTTTCCAGAGTTGAGAAAGAATGCCACCTCTGAATAATTGCCAAATTTGGTTGTATTTCTCAAGTAACATGGTCAAGTCCTAAGTAAAACCATTTTCTAGGTAAACAAATATGGAAAAAAGGGTTAAAAAAAGGAGTGTATCTAATTCTCGGTAGATTGGGTTAGGGGAAATCCAGAATAAATGTTTAATGGTATTGGTTTGGTTGCAGGTTGGGCACACTGGGCTAGAAACATCCATATGCTTAAGTCATTCCCCAAATGGGAGCTCCTAGTAATAAATATACCAGAGGAAGTGAGCTTTCTTAGGTTAAGTGAGAGTTTGTTCTAGTTTATCAAACCACCTTATAGAAACCATTTTTTCGGCACCTTACATGACATTTCCAAACCTCTCACATTTTCATTCAAAACACTAAACATATTCTATTATCATATTGTTTATGGTGAATATCGGTTGTTAATTATATGATAAACACAAGAAACTTGGAAGACAATAGGGTTTAACGATACCTACGCCGACAATGCAATGTCAGGATGAATGGATGTACAATGGACACGAGGCTCCTTCCTTCCAACATATGAGAGAACCTTCATCCAAAGAAAAATGAACAAAATAGATATTAGATAGAGATTTGACAAGTTTATCAGTAAAGGTAGATCCCAAGAACCAATCTCGAATGGCGTTAACCCGTTTTTATAATCAAATGATATGATATGGAAGTAATTGACAATACAAGGGTAACTTAGAAATCCAAGGGGATAGAAAGATCATGTTCCGTGTCATAGGTGGCCTGGGCGAAGTCTACGCTGAGCTCAAACTCATCAAAGTACTCGAACCAGAACTATTCAACAACGTCCTGTTCTTCTTGTATGATTTCAAGTTGGTCTTCGATATCTTCAATTTCAGGTGTTAAGGCGATGACACAGGCTAAGTTTGTGTGTGATATCAAACTATTTCAAGATGAAGGGTTGTTGGACGATTGAAAGACTGTAGATGCTAGTAATGGGGTGTGACCCACTTGGCAGTATCATCTACAAAGAGAAAAACCTTGAAAAACCAACAGTTTAGACAGAAAGATGATTGATAAAATGATTGCAAATATGATAAATATGATTAAAATGGCAAAAGGATGGAGATCGCTAGCAATTTTGTATGGTCATTGGCAATTTAGGTAAAATTGCTAGCAATTATTGTGAGAAAGTTGATCTTTTGACAGAATACAAATTTTATCTAAAGTAGATGATTTACAACTTGATGTGGCCTCAAATAGGATGTATGGATAGATCAAAAGTGAGAACAACAGATAAAAACTCACCTTTGTTGATAAATGCTATGAAATGATGTTGTGGGATGCTTAAGAGATTGAAAAAGCTTCCGTGGAGGTGACAAAGGTGTTGAAGATCTCAAGATGATCGTGATGATGTCGTTTAGGTATAACAGAGCTTCACTACAATGCTTGAGGATCCCTTACTAGGAGGTTTGGTGTTGCTTTTATAATCACCAGCTATTCTGTTAGGGTCGCTAGCGATCCGAAAAATGTGGGGAAAACCTGCTTGGAATTGGTTTTAACTGATATAAAATGTGATTTGGAGTCTCATTTGGTTAACTTGCGATTTGAGAGGCTAAGAGATCATGAAACCCTATTTTTTGAGTTTTTCACTTTTTAAAGTGAGATGGAGGTAGATGGAGGTGTGTAGAGGCGACAGAGGCCCACACGTGTTGAGGTAGGTGATGTTTTTTTAAATTTTTGTTGTGTTTATTTTTTATTTTTCGAGATTTTTTTTAATGAATGAGATCTAATATTATATTAAAAAGTAAAATAATACAATATAATTCACAAAAATGATGGTATGAAAGCACTTTCAAAAGCCACACGATCAAACTAGGCCAAGCCTAGGAAATTCAACAATAACAAAATAACAAAAACCACATAAGCAATGAAATTATGCCGCCATTGTAAATTATTGACCAAGAGAAGGTAGATCATGATCATCATGCCAACTGGTTCTAGGAAGGTCCTTTCCGTTGTCTGGCACATCCCAACTAGAATCAGGTTGTCTCCCTTCTTTGGTATCATCATCATTTCCCTCAGTGGGCAAAATGGCTAGAGACATTCTAGGATACTTATCCGGTGGAGGTGGGAGGTGCCAACTATCATGAGTGTATGGCTTGGGGGTAGTCGGTGAGCCCCATCTAAGTTGGTTGGGTGGATGAGGGGTACCCCAACCCTGGTGGCGAGCTAGAGGTGGAGGGGAAAGATCCTTTGCGGACGCTGACTGTGTGGGGAATGACGAGCACGACTGAAACCATAAAAACCTCTAAATATTTTATGGACCGCTGGGGATTTTGATAGGGTCACCAACGATTCAAGTAGAGTCACTAGTGATTCCAAGAAAGTTGTAATTTCTAAAGTATTTTTGACCCATTTTGGATTGATTGTTTCTAATGATGTATGTTATCATATTGTGGATGCACACTAGAGAGAGGTTGACTATATGGGATAGGATCCCGAAGATACTTGAGGATGTTTGAGCTCTATTGTCATATGTTGATTGGGATCATTTAGAGGAGGTTGGATTAGGTGGGATGCGTCATTACAGACACATCCATAGAGACATGGGTTTGTTGTTGGGATTATTTGAGAGATGGGACCATGTCATGGGAACTTGTTTTGTTTTCGACAGAAGAGATGAAATTGACATTGGAGGATGTGCATCGAATTCTGCATCTTCTAGTACGGGGTGAGTAGGTTTATACTATTAATGAGGCTGGTAGCGGTGCTGTGATGCAATGATTGTATGGAGATAATGCAGATGCTATAGTGTGTATTTATGGGGGATTTTCATATGGAGCCCTATACAGTGATTATGAGGAGGGTCGAACGTTGGTGACTATGATGATGATGGGTATTAGTTGTTATGCCCTATCAGATTCTGCTAGAGACTGATTCTCGTGGATGTTGACAGGGGTTATGAGGGATATGCTAGAGCATAAGACAATTTTTAATTGGGACCCTACTCTGTTGGCACAAGTTTATAGGGAGATGTGGTTGTAGAGCACTAGATGTAGGTTCGGGGTGGATGTGTCATTTTTGTTAGAGTGTTGGGCCTATAAGCACATTACAGTGGATTATCTTGGGCTTTATGGGTCACTTTACAGTATCATGTTGGTTTCATGAGGTAGAGATCTGATTAGTCATATGAAGGGAATGTTTAGAGTAAATTACACCTTCGGCATAATTAGACACACATGATTCAATTATTTGCTCCTTTTCTTTCCTTGAAAATTATAAACTTGATGGGGTAAATGTGAGTGATGATCCATTAGGGCGCCTCAATCAAAAAGAGCGAAAAGACACACAAAGAATATACTTATGTACATAAAACACGACCAAATATAGCGATAGCCCAGAGTAGAAATTTACTAACACAAATAATTTAAAATAAATAAATAAATAGTTATTAAGATAAAATGTGAAATTATAACCTAATCTAGATGCTATAGTAGCGGTAAATAATTGAATAATGAAATACTGAATTTAACCCAAGCAACTAAGGAAGAAATAATGAAACCCTAATTACAAAGAGGGTTAGAAGAGCCTTAGCTGATTTGTAGAGGTTGTTGGACTATGTCGCAGTGATGGCCGACTGAATAAGAGTGGAAGACCACCACACAGAAGCTTGGAAAAATGCAAATCCAGAAGATTTGATTAGACCGGGGTGCCTAAAGAGAGATGGGGGCGCCCAAGGGTACCCTGTTCTTGTTTATGGACGCCTTGGTCTGCGTAGATGCTCAGAAAACCTCCTCTGAGGTGTCGCAAGAGGTTCTCACTTCACCTTTTATCATCTGTATGTCACACTTGGATCACCGAGGTTGTTGTAAAACCTGCAGCAAAGGATACACCTGTAAAACCCTCAAATAGACATCAAATCCTAAAAAAGAAATATGGAAAATGAGGGATCAAACTATCCTCAGCTACCACAATGATGGACTTACTACTGAGCACTGCACTACATCTTAGACCCAATATAGTTTTTGTGTGTGTGGAATTATGCCCTAGGTTTCTCTTGTGCATGTTGCACTTGAAGCAAAGAGCAAGTAACTAGATTTAGAATGTAAATAATGTGTGCATGGAAACAATAAACTGCCCTCCTATGAATTTTGATGCAGATGAACCGACCTTTTGTCCCTTGTGATGGAGTTATATGGATGCAAGTGGAGCTCTAGATTCCTTGATGTATACAACCTTAGGTGGTGATAAGTAGTGCTTAGTGCTTGGTCCTTTATAATGATCACATAAAATTATATTTATATGATTCCTTCGCTTGAATTTCATAATTAACCCCGAAAAGGCCGAATACCAAAAATATAAGATGATCAAACAAATAGAAAGGACCCAAAAAGTGTGACCAAAGTACAAAGAGGACAAGGGTTCCCAGAGGCGATGAGGGCGCTAGCATCCTGGCTGGGTGCTGGTGTCTAGGATGATAAAATCCAGAGTATAAAAAATAAAACTGATAAAGTAAGGTTGTAAGACCAAAAGTGGTAATAGAAAGAAAAGAAAGGTGACTAAAGACATGGGTTAATTAATATTTTTCTTACTTAGGAATCATTTGAATAGTAGTATGTAATCGGGACTAGATAATTACCTAAAGTGCATGCTTTTGTCTCTACATTTTCCCTCACTTTATGTTGGTGAGTGGAAAGCTCGGTAGCATAAAATAGATAGAGATGTGTACATGATAACCATGTATATCGATGATGAAAGCGTGCCGAGGGACTAGACAAAGTGTGGAGTGATAAAAATGTGAAGCGTGGATGATAATGATGAGAAAGTGCAAAAAAGTGATGATGAAAATGAACCTAAGGTGGAAACACATGTGTAAATGTCGCGATGTACTTGTTGTTGCTATCGATGTTGTTGTTGTGATGATGTTGAATACTGCTTCCCATACGGATGGACCTACAAAAGAGAAGAATGAACAAGTTGTCAAATACACATGTATATGTGTAAAAAGTATGTGAAAATGCTGAAAATGTGAAAAAGGAACATATGTACCTGATCCGCGATGAGGAAAAGAGTGTAGAGAGGATCCTGAAGATGTTGTAGAAGATCATGTTTTTTTGGAGATCTCATGCCAATCGTGTCAGACACGATTTTTCGGGGTGATCTAATGCCAATGTCCTGGAAAAAGTATAGGGATAAAAGTCTGGTGTTGTCCTCCAACCTTTAATTGCTTCTCACAATGTAGGACACCACTACAGATGGTGTGAAAAATTGATGAATTTTCCAAGGACTGTATTCCCAGTAAAATCCTTTGTGTGGATTTCTGTAGACTATGCTGAACTACCAATCGCTGTGTAATTGCCCTTGGTTACTGACATCCAGGAAGGACATTGTTATGCTAAGGACCCAAGTCTGATTCTGAGTCCTGTCTGAAATTGAAAACTATACTGTACCGATACTGTGCTGTGATGTGTATAACATTGTATGGGGTGATTTATTTACACAAATGACACCCCCCTCATTTGGGGTGCATATAACATCACTAAAGGAGTATGTGGCCCAAAAGAGGACCGATTTCTGTACTAAAATTGTGCCCTGTAGGGTGAAAGGGAATGTGCTTGGTAGAAACCAAGGCACATGCAAACAAAGTGGCCATAAGAAACAAGTGTTAGTACAAACAAATACAAACACACATGTATAAGATTTAAGTGTAAGATAAATAAACAATGTGTAAACTAAGATGCAAGTAAACAACAAGAAGAAAATGTAGACCGTGAAAATTGGGTTGCAAACATGAGACATCACTCATGATGTCGCAAGGAAATCAAGGCCATAGTGGCCGCAAGTAGAAAATTGTGCACACAAGACAAAGGTAAAAGCCCACAAATAAGAGCATACAAAGAGAAATCAATGATAAACAATGTAACAGATAACCATGGAAATAGATAGTCCTACATAACAAATTTTGCACATGAAGCACCCATTAGTATGTCAGAAAGATAAAAAGTATGTCAAAGCATGTATAACTGATAAAGTAATGTACTATGAAATAAAATGAAACAATAACACCTATAGTGTATGAAAGTGAATGCACCCAGGAGCCACTGTGGGACTAGTACTAGGTACTATGCCAAGCATCCATGCTGCATGTAATAGATTTGTATAATATGTGATCACAAATAGAAAGGAAAGTGAATGCACATGTGTGTATGATAAAAGATAATGACATACAAGATATGTATCTAGCATGTGTAATAAAGTGAGCATGCAATAAGTAAATGTAAGCAATATTAAGTGCAACCAAGATATGCATTATGTTATGGATGAGGCGGAATGGTATGTAGTGTGAATGATAGGAGAAGTATGCCCCCAAGTGGATGTGTATGTATGTAATGAGGTTCATTTGTATATTCCCCCTCAGCAGTCAATAATGAACCATAAACGAGAGCGCGCCATCAAGAAATGGTTTGAAATGTGTATAAAAAATAAGTGATTGTCAAAGCACAAAGTGTAGAGTGTGAATGTGTGAGAGAGCGAGTGTGTATGAGTGTGATGAGGTTCATTTGAGATGTATAACCTCAGTACTTGATTTTGGACCATGGAACTAGAGTGCATCATAGGGTAATGATTACATTGTGTAGAAGTAAATGAAAGAGAAATATAGTGTGAATGCGTAGAGTGAATAAGACAAAGTGTGTTGAAGATGCTATGAGAAAGGATGTCCTAAGTGTATGATGCACGATGTATGAAGTCTAAGTGTATGACGCACAATGTGTGAAGTGTGTAGTAGATATTGCAAGAGAGGTGTAAATAACACATGATAAGTGAAGAGTGTGATGTGTAGTATGTAGTGTAATTTGTAGTGTAGTGTGTGAGGTTTATGTGTATAGTATGCCCTCAATAGTCAAGTTTGAACCATATCACAATAGTGCGTCATCGGGAAAATATGATGTAGATGAATCAAAATGTGCAAGATGAATGTGTTAGTTGATGAATGATGTTTGGCGACAGATGATGAAAGAGTGTATTGGATATGAAAATAGATGTTGATAAATGTATGCACATATGAATGAGTATGTAACAGATAGATATAATGGTGAAATGGAATGGGTTCTTATAGGAAGATATCCCTCAACAGTCATGCAATAACCATAAGAACATGAGTGTGTCATTAGGAAGGTAAGGTGAGAAAAATTACCTACCAAAGACCAAACGGGCATGGAGTGGTGAAAGCATGTGTGGTAAAAGCAAACAGTAGGACCATGCAATGGTGGCAGAATTTGAGATGTGTCCCGGACACCATTAGGGAGAGTAGTTTCTTTGAAAAAAATTATTGGCTAGTGAAGTGATGGATTATTGCATAACGGTGTAGCAAAATTTGTAGGAAGAGGTGTTGAAATGATTTTTAGAGGAGGTTTCTTAGGTTGACTTGGTGGTTCCATAGATAAATTGAGAGGAGGCGGAGTGCAACTAATATTGAGAGGTGGTTGCTTAGTCTGAGTGGATTGAATAAGAAACACTTGAATGATCGGATAAGGCACATTAGAAGCAGTGGCATGATGCTCATTGAATGTAGAATGAATAGATTTAGGAGTTCATTTGGATGTAGCATTTGTGGATGCGCATGCAACAAAATATTGTGTATCGAATAAGATAAAGGCTTGACACTCAAGATGCTTGATTTTTTGTTGTAAAGCATAACAGTCATTGTAAATATGTCCATTGATTTGATGATATTGCAATATATGTGAACTTGATATTTTGCAAGTCAATAAGGAGGATAGACTTGAGTAGACAGTAAAGTGACCAATTGATGACTAAGGAGCTCAGTAAGAGTGTCATGTTGTTGATTATTGTGATCAATAGGTGAGAGGATTTGTGTAATGGGATGACTTAAGGATCACTGATATGAGCACATGTAGTAATGACTGTAATCACAAAATCATGCACTTTCTATTACATTTATACCAAAAAATATGTTATTTTATATATGGATCTTACATAAGAAAAGTATTCACTAATTAGCCTATCCCCTAGTCCTGTTGTTAGTTAGTTATTCATTTTCATCTTTTGTCTTTCATAGTTGTTAGTTATGTTTGCACAATTCTGGTCATCTTTCAGGGAGTCTAAGGTGTTCATTATTTGGTCATTTGTCATATCTAGTCTTTGAATAAGGTGCCTAGGGTAGTACTGGGGTGCCCATGGGCGCCCCAGTGCTTAATTTTAACCATCATGGTACCAAAAATAGTTAGATCTAATTTAGAGTATTCAAGGTTGGTCTTTATTATTTCCCCTTTCATTTCCCCTGGGTACTAGTCGGCATGTCAGGTCATTAGTGTCAAAATTTGAACAAGAGATCCCTATATAAACATAACATACCTACTATCTTATGGGAGAACTATCTACCATCAAGGGCTAGCTATCTACGAAGGCAAGGGACTACATTTGGGCATCATTGACATCACACACACTACATATGAAGGGTTGTATTCATTCTATTCCATCCACCATTTGCATTTTACACCTAGCTATTGCCTCCTATCTCTGTGTCATTGACGTTAAGGAACCCTAGGCACACAATTGCACACATAAGAACACAAACCTACATTGGGTCTGGAATGTAGCGCAATGCTTAGCTGTAAGTTCACCATTATGGAAACTAAGGTTAGTCTGACCCCTTCATATGAATCTTTTGTTTTTTAGGAATTTGATGCTTTGTATGGGGTTTTGTAGGTAGATCTTTTTTGCAGGTTCACGACAACATAAGTGAAGTTACTAAGATAATCACACGACAAGTATCGAGACATTACGTGAAGATACAACGACACTTCCAAGATTCCAGGTCCTGAGCTTTTCTGTAGACCAGAGCATCCATATTATAGACCAGAGTGCCCATAGGTGACCCTGATTCCTCTTCCAGGTGCACACCAGTCTAGATCGGATCTTCATCTGCTGTAATTTTATGGATAGTCCACCGTTCATACTCTGCTTCATCTGCACATCATCTTGTTCAGTCTAAAATAACAAGCAAGGTAAGTCATTCTTACAAGTTAGTACCTTATCCCTCCTATTTCAATTATTTCATTTCATTTTAATATCAAATAAAATTAATTAACATCTATATTTCAGTTGCATATCAGTTATTCCATTACTGTATACTAGTTTACATTAACTCCTAGAATACCGAATCTTTTCATATTTTTATTTAATCATTTTGGCTGAACCCATACTTAAGAATATTTTTCCCTAGGATTCACTTCAAACCCTAATGGCTAAGAATAGTTCATATTCTTCACCCATCATGTATCATTTTAGTGTTAACCCTATCTATGATGAAGCTACCATTGTTGAGCTCATGACTCTCTATGCTAATCCTATTCCAATGCCTGACTCATACTCAAACAAGAACGTCTTAGTTGGTCAACAATATGTGCCTACTAATTTTGAATATTCTCCCATAGACATTAGCATTGTTGAGGATCCGATAACCTTCACTCATTGTACACCATGTTATATAGATACTTGTGATCCTCCTTCTGACCTTTCTAAGGAAATTTTAGATGATTCTCTTATCGATTACTTGCTTGGTATTGAAAATCGATCACATATGCATACCAATTCTTCTCCTAATCAAGACCACCATTATAGTTCCTTCTCACGATTCTTCCTGACTTCTCATATTTCTTCTCATGATACATCTCATATTAGCTTGCATACTCCTTCATATTATGTCGATGATCTTATTAATAACATCCTTAACGAAATTGTCATTTCTAAGTCTCTATTTGCTACTAATGAGGTAGTTGATAGCCATGGTTCTCCTTCTTTTCATATTACCAAGTGTGAATCTCCCATTTCATCATTTCCTTCTCCTGAGATTGCATCTAGCACTATGCATGAGTCACCCGTATCTATCACTTCTTCTTCTCCTACCATTTCATCTCCTCTTATTACATCATCTACACCCATTTTTTCATCTTCTCCTATAGATGTATTTCAATCGGTCACCTCACCTATTAGATGTTTCCGATGCTAGTCCTACTACTACTATGAATATTCCATATAAATCATCTACTATATATTCTTTGACACCTACTATGTAATGTCCCTCTCTTCCTAAGAGATCCCTCGGTTATTCAAAATTATCCTATTACCACATTCCCGTAGGATAATGGAGATGGTAAGGGAATTCCTTGCAAAAAATACACGGGTTTAGTCACTTTAGCTCACTTTATGCCTCTTATTATAAAAATGAATTTATTAAAATAACTTTATTTTATAAAGTGACTTTATAATATTAAAGTGAATCAATAAAGTTGAAGTGACCTTATTGAAATAAAGTAAATAAAAAAAGGAGAAAAAGCCACTTTATAAAAGTGACCTCCTTGGTGGATGAAGAAGACAAAAAGAAAAAGTCACTTTATAAAAGTGACCCCCTTGGTGGATGAAGAATACAAAAAGGA